>SMDT01001376.1:0-548050 GCA_005392925.1 Aquilaria sinensis
ACCAGGATAGTTGACTGGTTTGATTCACTTTCACTCAGAATGGAAGCGGCATCAGGAGGGTGACACTTTCTCCAATCTTGAAGCAGAGCTCCAGGAGGAGCTGATTTTAGATCTACAGCCTGATTTGGCAACTGGAGATCAGATAAAATCTCTTGTTGGCAGGATTGTCTCTGATAAGAAGTTGAATCAGAAAGGTATTGCGAATATTCTTTTAAAGATTTGGAAGAATTATGGGATACAAGGGGTTAATTTTCTGGATGCCAGAACAGTACACTGTGTGTTTAAGGATGGTGAAATGGTGGAGAGAGTGCTGTCTGATGGGCCATGGAACATCATGGGCTGCATATTTTCACTCCAGAAATGGTTACCAACTATGTCTCTACAGGAACTGAATTTCACTGAAGTCCCATTTTGGGTCTAGATTCATGGTCTAGCTCTGAACTTAATGACTAAGGCAAATGGATGTGTTATTGGAAAACAATTTGGAGATGTATTGGAGGTTGAAGACCCAGGAAAAATGGGGGAATTGTGTAGGGGGTATCTTAGAGTTAAGATTAAGCTGAATGTCAAGATCCCGATCAAAGCTGGATTTTGGCAGTCTAAATCTCTTGGATGTAAGAAATGGATAGCGACAAAGTATGAAAGGCTAGGGGATCTATGTTATACGTGTGGAAGACTTGGTCATTCTGATATCAGCTGCAAGGAGACTACACAGCCAGTTCTTATGAGTACTGGACAACAGATGTATGGGCCTTGGTTAAGAGCCCCTGTGCCAAAAGTTACTGAAGATTTTGCCAAGCCCTTGCCACCAAGACCAGAATACCTGTTGCCAGGAACTGTAGTTGGGCTTACAAGGCAGCATTTATCTTCCATTGGGTCACCGGGTATTGATAACATTCCAATGGTAGAGTGTTGATCAGCGGTCAATGGGGCTAAAATCAGACTCTCCATCTATATCCCCGGACAATCAAGTTCTTCAACAAGGGCTCAAATATCTGCACATGGTAGGGCATGTAAATCCTGAAATGGTCTCACCAAGCATGATGGATCAAATTCAGCAGGCTCAATTCTCTCTGACCTCAATAGAATCAGATAATACTGCAGCTGAGGGGGATGAATCTTCTGAGGTAGTGTCACAGAAAGGGGGCAAAAAGAGAGGGAGACCTCCAAAGAGAAAAAACACAGATCAGGAGAATTCAGTAGAGGTGAACACTGGAAAAAGACCTAGAGAGGTTACTACAGCTGAGGATGGGTTTGGTGGCTGCCCTTCAGCCACACGGGATCCATGATCGTTATGAGCTGGAACTGCCAGGGGATAGGGCCAACCCTGACAGTTCAATACCTGGATTGGCTCTGTAGGAAATACAATCCTCAGATATGTTTTCTAATGGAGATAAGAAATAAGAAGGAGAAACTGGAAATGGTAAGGAAGAAGACCAAGTTCAGAAATACTTGCTATGTCGATCCTATTGGCAAATCTGGAGGGCTAGCTCTTTGGTGGAATGACAGTGTGCATGTTTACATTGGGAAGATGACGAGGAACCTTATGCAAACAACAGTAACAGATAATAAGAGTAATACCAGTCACATTACCTGGGTGTATGCAAACCCAAAGTTCTCTGACAGGAAGAGAAACTGGGATGATCTAAAAAGAATAGCTGCTACAAATAAATTGCCTTGGCTGTGTATAAGGGACTGGAATGACATAGCAACCCAAGAGGAAAAAATTGGAGGAAAGCTTAAAGCACAGGAGCAGATCATGGAATTCCAGGACTTGATGCTAAAAACCCAACTACAGGATGTTGGCTTTCAGGGACAGAAGTACACTTGGTCAAATGGCAGGAAGGAAGGGATAGTTCAAGAGAGACTTGACAGAGCTTTAATTAGTCACACCTGGAGAGTTATGTATCCAAACTCCCTGGTGCATCACAGCCCTAGAATAGGGTCTGACCACTGCCCCATAATTCTCACAACTGAGTATGAAGGTAGAAAGAGCAAGAAAAAGTTCAGATTTAAGCACATGTGGACTAGGGAGCCGACTTGTAGAAATGTTATTATAAAATCCTGGGATATGATGGCAGGAAAGGACACATATGCTCTTCAAGACAGCTTGAGAAGATGCAGCAATGAATTGATGAACTGGTCAAAGGCACACTTCCCAAATAACAAAAAGGAAATAGAGAAGCTAACGGCAAAACTTGTTGAGTTGCAGGACAGCTATGAAAACCAGGATAGGAGTGACGAAAACCGAATCATAAAGCAAATAGAGGAGCATTGGAATAGAGAAGAAATGTACTGGCATCAAAGAAGTAGAGTTGATTGGTTAAAATTGGGGGACAGAAACACTGCCTTCTTCCACAATGTAACTCTGCAGCGAAGAACCTCAAATAAAATTCTCAGAATCAGGAATGATCAGGGGACTTGGATAGAAAATGAGGGAGAAATTCGTAACATATTCAAGCAGAATTATATAGACTTATTCAGATCAGAAGGGGTGGTTGGTATGAGTGAAGTGCTTGGGCACATAAAAACAGTAGTTCAAGCAGACATGAAGGAGGAGCTTCAAAGAGATGTTACAGCAAAAGAAATCAGGGAGGCTGCGTTTCAGATGGCTCCACTAAAGGCACCTGGGCCGGATGGATATTCAGGAATTTTCTTCCACAAATACTGGGGAGAGGTTGGGGAAAGTGTCACCAATGCTGTCCAAGGTTTTTTTAAGCAAGGTACTTTTAATCCCTCCATAAATCGAACAACTATTGCTCTTATCCCAAAAGTTCCACATCCTGAAAATGTTACACAGTTTAGACCCATTAGCTTATGTAACTATTGCTATAAAATAATATCTAGAGTCCTTGTGAATAGGCTAAGACCATACATGAATAGTATTATATCGCTTTTTCAAAATGCCTTTGTCAATAGTAGACAGATTCAGGATAACATTTTAATAGCTCATAAGGTTTTTCACTGGTTAAAAACAAAAAAGAAAGGACTTGACTGGAATATGGCAATAAAAATTGACATGCAAAAGGCGTATGATCGGGTAGAATGGGATTTTTTGGAAGGTGTGATGAGGAAAATGGGATTTCCTCCTAAGTGGATTAATTGGATCATGACATTAGTTTCTTCTGTATCTTACTCTCTTTTGATTAATGGTAAAGAGACTAAGTTTTTTAAGCTCACAAGGGGCATAAGACAAGGTGATCCATTATCCCCTTATTTGTTTATAATGATCACTGAAGCATTATCACAAATGCTGATCAATGCAGCTAAAACAAACATTATTGAAGGTATAAAAATGACCAACCATAGTCCACACTTGACTCATTTATTATTTGCAGATGACTCCCTCTTCTTTATGAAGGCAAGTGTCAAGAATGGGCATTATCTGCATCAGGTTATTACACAATACTGCCAGGCCACAGGGCAGATGATAAATTTAGATAAATCTTCTATGTTTTTCAGCCCTAACACCCCTGTTGCCCTGCAGGACAAGATTAGCAGGTTTTTGAAAATTCCTAAAGAAGTTACTCCTGGGAAATACCTAGGGCTGCCAACTATATGGGGAAGATCAAAAAGTGAAGCACTGGCCTATATAAGGGATAAAATCATTAGGAGGATTCAAGGGTGGAAGGAAACATTGCTTTCATACTCAGGTAAGGAAATCCTCCTGAAATCTGTTCTTGCTGCACTTCCCTCATATGCTATGGCTTGCTTTAAGTTCCCTAGGAAATGGTGTAATAGTATACAATCTCTAATGGCAAATTTCTGGTGGAAAGGGCAACAAACTGAATCTGGAATCCATTGGAAAGGTTGGGATCACTTAACACTACCAAAGAAAAAAGGGGGAATGGGCTTTAAAGATTTGGAGGCTATGAATACTAGTTTGTTAGCGAAATTAGCCTGGAAGGTCATATCAAATCCTAAATCTTTCTTAGCTCAGATTCTAGAGGGTCTTTATTTTCCTGAAAGGAATTTGTGGAATGCGAAAAAAGGTTCTAAACCTTCTTGGGGATGGACTAGCATCTTAGAAGGTAAGGATTTTTTAAAACAGAAGGCTTGCTGGCAAGTCCAGGATGGTAGTTCAATTAATGTATGGAATGATGCTTGGATTCCGAATATTAGAGGTTTTAAACTTCAGCCAATTAATGAACCTCCCTTAGAATTAAGAAATATGAAGGTGGCTAGTCTTATTGATGGGAGCACTCACACATGGAAGTTAGATAAGATAGTAAACTTCATTACTGATAAGGAAAAACATGCAATACTTCAGATCCCTATAAGCTATTTCCCTGGAGAAGATAAAAGGATATGCCCATATGAAAAAAATGGTGAGGTAAGGGTCAAATCTGCATATGCCACTCAAAAGACCATTACTCTTAAGTTACCTTCAGCCTCAACATCTCATCAGATAGATAATAACATTTGGAAATTAATCTGGAAATTAAAATGCTCCCCCAAAATTCAAAATTTCATATGGAGAGCTTGCCATAATGCTATTGCTGTTCGTCAGAATTTAGCCAAAAAAGGTAACAGAATAAATCCAACTTGTCCTTTCTGTGATCATAATGAAACTGTGGAGCACATGCTTCTCCAATGCGAGTGGACTCATATTATCTGATTTGTATGCTTGGATTATAAACCTCTCAATGCTGAAATCCGAACTTTTGATCAATGGTTAATAAAGGTTTGCCAATCCTTAAAGGTTACTCAGAATAAAAATGAAATCATTGCTTCCATTATAGCCTATACCTGCTGGTTTATCTGGTTGGAAAGGAATGAAGCTGTCTTTCAAAAGAAAAACATTATGCCTGAAGGTGTAATTCGCAGGATACAGGCTGCTGTTACTGAGTTTTATCAGGTTCACCAGGAGAATAGAAGTATAAGCAACTTGCTGTCAGGACAAGCTACCATTGAGCAGTGGAGAAAGCCGGCAAGGGGAGTGTTAAAAGTTAATGTGGCAGTGAGCAGTGGACAGACAATCGGGATGGCTTATCCGGCCAGGGATTGGCAGGGGAGTCTTGTGCGAAGCCAAGCCAGGGCTATCACTGGAACTAGTAAAGAAGCAGCAGTAGCAGAAACCCTGCGAACAGGGCTGAGGGAGATGCTGAGAATGGGACATACTAAAATAGAGGTTGAGATAGCAGATAAGCAAACAGCTGAAGACCTAAAGGGCAAAGGTAATTGGAGGCTGGGTACAATGGCTGCAGATATAGAATATCTACAAAGAGCTTTTACTTCCTGCTCTATTAGGCAGATACCAAACAATGCTAATATGTGTGCTAAGCATATAGCTAATTGGGCAAAGGCACAGAAGTGGAAAAATTGGACTTGCTGTCCCCCCTCTGTGTACGCCTTACAAAATGACTTGGATGTAATCTTTGAGCCTCATTGAGGCATTTCTTAGCAATAATATGTGCTGTTGAGTCCAAAAAAAAAAACTATCACAGAACTCATTTAGTTTAAGAGTAACCCGAACATCGTAACAAACTACAGAGCCACCACCTTTCGCTCCTGGCAATATTCGTCAGTCTATGTGTTAATGTAAATAAATATATATAAGCATTAGAACAAAAAAAAATAAAAAAACAAAAGGAGGAATAAACAAATAAAGAAACCACGGGGGACAGCACCTCCTCGTTGTCTCAGTTTTTCCCGATTCGGGCCGATCGAATGAACATAGAAAACCAAAAAGTCCAAGAGTTTTGCGGCAGAAAACAAGGAGCTTTAATTAGGGTGCTTCGAAAGATCGCAAAATGGTGGCGGCGGAGGAAGGTGTTGCTACGCCGACGTGAACCGGCTTGTCTGGAAGAGGTCCACTGGACAACGATGATGGCGACGGCGGGAAGTAATGTGGGTGGCGGAGTGAATCATCAAGGCCGCCGGATTTTGGCCTTCTGCCTGGGTTGCTTTGTTGCTTACGGTTTGATCACGGCGGCGTATCTGCGACTGGCACTTAAGCCATTCGGCTACGGCCGCACGGTTCCGCCGCGACTCGGTTGCCGAGAAGACGGTGAAGGGTCTTGGTCAATTGGCGTCTTTTATGGCGACTCGCCTTTCTCTCTCAGACCCATTGAAACAGTAATTCGCCTGTTAAAATTTTCCCTTTGTCCCTTTTATAAATCTTACCTATGAAAACGTCATTTTCTTAATCAATTCGGACTCAAATCCAAACACTGACATCTCCTTTTCTTTCGTTTTTTTTAAAAAGAAAATTTAAAAATTGTTGTTGTTGTGTGTACAATTTTTTTTTAACTTATCTGGGTCTTTTTGGTAATTCAATACAATTGCATCTAGGAAAATCTAGCTTGTAATTTGGCCTATTTAGCTAATGATTTGAAGTGCTTTGATTTTGGGTGCAGGTGAATATTTGGAACAATGGAAGTGGTGCCTGGCCAGTGGCTAACCCAATCTTTTCATGTGCTTCAGTTTCTGAATCTGGATTCCCTAGTAACTTTGTGGCCAACCCTTTTCTGTATTATATGGTACCACTTTTAACATTATCTTTAGTTTTTTAATTCTGTTGATTGTTTTAAATTATTCACATGGATCATGATCCATAGGTTGTTGTGGAGGGGCCGTTTGAGAGATGGCCCTTGAGTTCAGGCTTTGCTCCTTTGTTGTATCAAATCTAAGATATTAAAGAACACAACTTCTAAGCACTACTAGAGAGTCATACTTGTTCCAAAATTTGGGCTTAATTAATATGAGAAACACTATGCGAGTCACTGACACATCTTGACTGTTATTTGGAGGTTGGCTCCTGAAATTGCTATGGCCCACATTCAATGAACAGTTAAGAGTGTGCGTGATTGTGAGCTGATCAGGCTTTCGTTGAATAATGTCCTCTTGTGCTCTGCAGAATGTTGGGACTTCCATGTCGCATGAAATAAAATTGCGCTTTAGGCTTAGCTGAATCATAGAGTAATGAGTTCTTATGCCATTGAAGAGGACTATAGCTTTCAAAGGGCTGAAGTTATGGTATTGTAAACCATCCCAATTATATAAACTGTTAGGTCTAAGACTTGATCCATTGGCTGAATAGGTTTCTAGTTAAGGTGGCTTACAAGAAAAGCAATGATAGGATAGGAAGCCTGTAACCTCATACTGTTGTACTGCTACTATGGAGTCATCAGTGAAGTTTTATATCAAAATCCAATATCTGTGTGGCAACCGATTTACCCTCAGTAGTCTTCTATTTAGATTCCTACACAGCAAGCTACCTAACAAATGCAGTTGCTCTAATCAAATTATGCAGTTGATACATCTTGTTTCCTGAAAGTGGTCGGAGGGAAAGGAAATTTTTTTTTTCAAGTGGTTAGAAGGACTGGAATCCCTATTTAAGTTTAAAAGTCCTTATGTGAGAAGGGGCATGTGGTATGGATAGTATCAGATATGGTTCCAATTAACTCAAAATCAACAAATATAACCTTAGTTGGTGTGACCATATCCAGTGAAGACCAAAGGGTACTCGAGTGTAAGACTGATAAGCTAGATGTAGGAGGGAAAGGGAACAATTCATGTCTGCCACATACGTGAAAGCTGGATTACATTATCCTAGCATTTTACTATATGGTTAAAGTCCGTCCCATTTATTCAATGGCTTGATTTATGGTCTCCTGGCACGATGGCTTTGATTTTCTCAAATATATCCATGGCAAACTAACTGAAAACTAACAACTGGGAGTTTGTTTGGTTGCTATCTAGGCTTTTGTTATCAACTGATTCTCTTGCAAAAGGTTCTCTCTGCTTGCACAAAAATCCAGAAAATGCTATCATTGAGTGATTGTCTGCCCATTGAATTCAACTACAACTACTGCAATTGTTTCAGTTGCAGATATGCTTCGGGAGTCACTTTTTCTGCAAAAGCAGCTATTGAACTTTTTTCTTTCTCTGAATGATTCAGGGGGATGCATTATACTTGTTTTATGAGACCAAGAACTCGGTAACCTTGCATGGGGACATTGGTGTTGCAAAAAGTACTGATAAAGGTGTAACATGGCAGCAGCTGGGCATTGCTTTGAGTGAGGACTGGCATCTCTCATTTCCTTATGTCTTTGATTACTTCGGTAATGTAAGTTAGACCAATTTTTCATTCTGTCAGCTCAAGTTGGAAATTCTGAAGTCTCTTTCACATGACTTCTGTCGTGTCTGCAATCTGACTGGATGAGATATTATTAGCATCCACTAAATCCATTGTAGTGGTTGGCCAACTTGTTTATCATAGCCCGCATGGCTGATGTGGGCAGCTTATACAAACAAGTGTACAAAACTAAATGGCCAGTCTTAGTTCGTGATATTTGATATCAGTCTATAAAATAGTAGACTTAAATGCACAATTGGCGCTTGAACTTAACCAACTCGCACAAGTTGGTCCACGAACTCCAGTTAACTCTAGCCCCTTAATTTTGTTACATGGTGTGAGTTGGTTCTAGACTTGGAGGCTAAATTCATATTTGCTTCTCTGTATGTCTGTTTATTTGTTGATAGGCAACTCTATTTCATGTTTCAGCCATTCAAAGATTGACTATATAACAAAGAGTTAGAAATTAAGGAAAATTATGATCGTAAGTAGGTGATAAGTATTAACACCATTAGAGAAATACTCTTAATAGCTATTTATGTTTAATAAAAAATTAAAAGTCTAATACTTGAGGAATTATTCTATGAAATATAGAATTTAAAGTATTTTTTTATGCGATCCACCATGAAAAAGGGTTGAATGCCCTTTAAATTTTAAACCTTTTTGTTGTTTTTTAATCTACCAAATGTTCTCAATTGATTTTATTTACAAAATAATACTAATTATTTTTTTCAACATCACCTTTTCTCAAATATTTTAAAGTTAACAACAAATTTCGAAGTCTTCTTTAATTTTAAGTTGAAATGTGAAACAAGTGTATAATTATAGAATTATTAGAAGTAATCAAAATTTTAGTAACTTTGAATTAAAATGAAAGGTTACTTGAAATGATATGTAAATTTTTGGTAAAATATTGACCATCGACTCACAAAATATGTTGTCTTGTAGTTTCAGATCTGTCTTGAATGTTTATCAAAGTTTAGGGTTTGTTTATTTAGGGATTTTAGATGTTATTTACCAATCCAGTTTTGTTTTTGTAAACTGGTGCATATGGTTCTGATTTAAAAAATTCTAGATTTGCCATTGGTAATAATATAATGTATTTAAAACTAATGAATTGTTTTTTTCATTAATAAATCATTTTGTGTCTTTTGTTTTAATTGAGCGATTCATCATTAATAAATTTCCTTGGTTTACTGTTCCCTTTTGGGGGGGGGGGGGGGGGGGGGGGGGGGGCTCTTTTTGCTTAATATATACATACTCGTAACTACGTGATCAATGTCTGAAGAGTAAAAAAGTCTAAATGAATTATAGTTACCCATACAAACTCAAAACTTACACATTACGGATTATATGTGAAGGCCTGGTTCAACTCCCACTGTTTTACAGAGTAGGAGCTAGAGTTAACCGAGTTTTAAGTTTGTGGACCAACTTGTGTGAGTCAGTGAAGTTGGAGGGCCAATCGTGCATTTAAGCCAATGTATTGTATAGACATCTAAAAATAGGGCCTAATGAATTCTAAAGACGAGATGATGATCTGTCAGTGCTTTTTACACCCATTTGAATCATTGAAAGTAATGCCTCAATTTGCTGTTATTCAATCATGTTTGTTAATTGAATTTATTCCTTGCTTCCTACTATACCAGATATATATGATGCCAGAGGGAAGTGAGAAAGGGGACCTTCGTGTATATCGAGCAACGGACTTCCCCTTGAAATGGCAGCTGGAAAAGGTTGTAATGAAAACCCCCCTTATTGATGCTGTTATGATCAATCATAATGGGGAATATTGGCTTTTTGGCTCAGAACGCAGCACTTTTGGGACAAGGATGAGCAGACATATGGGAATTTGGCACAGCAGCACTCCTCTAGGTCCTTGGAAACGACACAAGAAAAACCTTATCTATAGCAACTGTGAGAGTTTAGGAGCCAGAAACAGTGGTAAACCATTTGTGCATAATGGGAGCCTTTATCGGATTGGTCAAGACTATGAACAAGAGGTACATATTTTCAAAGTAGAAGCTCTTACTAAGAATGAGTACAAGGAAACAGAAGTACTGTTCCCTCTTAAAGAGCCAAAGAAGGGGCGAAATGATTGGAATGGTGCTCGATACCATCACCTTGACGTTCTGCAACTGAGCTCTGACGGGTGGGTTGCAGTTATGGATGGGGACAGGGTTCCATCAGGGGACTTGGCAAATCGCCTTTTTCTTGGATATACCTCCATTGCAGTTGTTGCTATTATTGTTACCTTGTTGGGTATCCTATCAGGAGCTGTGAACTGTATTATCCCACTCAGCTGGTGCACAGACTACTCTGGCAAGAGAAGTGACAATCTATTGCCCTGGGAAAATGCAGATTTGTTCTCTTATAGGATGAGGCAGCTTTGCTGCCGCTTGAATAACTTGACTATGTTTCTCAGAAGCAGGATAAAACGGAACATGTGTCTGGGTAAATTTGTTTTGGCCCTACTCTTTTCAGTTGGTGGAACGTTTATGTGCTTTGGGGTTAAGTCCATTTTTGGAGGGAATGGTGCTGAAGAACCTTACCCATTGAAAGGTCACTACTCTCAGTTCACTTTGTTGGCAATGACTTATGATGCGCGGCTCTGGAATTTGAAGATGTATGTGAAGCATTACTCAAGGTGTGCATCTGTCAAGGAAATTGTTGTCGTGTGGAACAAGGGACCTCCCCCTGAACTGACTGACCTGGACTCGGCAGTACCAATCAGGATCAGAGTGGAGAAACAGAACTCGCTCAACAATCGATTCAAGGTCGACCCATTAATAAAGACACTTGCTGTTCTTGAACTTGATGATGATATCATGATGACTTGTGATGATGTGGAACGAGGTTTCAGAGTGTGGCGAGAGCACCCAGATAGAATCGTGGGCTTCTACCCGCGTTTTGTCCACCAACACCAGTTACTCTACAGGGGCGAGAGTTATGCAAGGAAACATGGAGGTTATAATATCATCCTTACCGGGGCAGCTTTCATCGATAGCCAACTTGCCTTCAAGCGGTACTGGAGTGATGAAGCTAAGCCAGGACGAGAAATGGTGGATGCCTTCTTCAACTGTGAAGATGTATTACTGAATTTCTTATATGCAAATGCTAGCTCCTCGAAAACTGTTGAGTATGTGAGACCTGCTTGGGCAATCGATACATCCAAGTTCTCAGGTGCAGCTATAAGTAAGAACACCCAGGTGCATTACGAAATAAGAAGCAACTGCCTTGTAAAATTCACAGAATTGTATGGTAGTTTAGGAAAGCGTAAGTCAGAATTTAACGGGCGAAAAGATGGTTGGGATTTATAGTCTTCTCCTAATCCTTCATTTCAAATAGTTAATATAAGTATATTCTCGTCACTTCGCTTGGAATTTCTTGTTTGCAGCAGATCAGATAGGGAAATCTGCAATTGTTTTCATGGGAAATTCGAGCTATTTTTGTAGTGCTAGTAGTGAGAAAAACTCTGTAAACTATTGCTGCCATACACTGATAAAAGTCAATAGTGGTTTGCGTCCGCTATGGTCAGGTTACCTTGTGCTTCAAGCATTCAGAATCTACTTTTAATAAAATGGTTGCTAACATGTTCATTACACGAAAATGCTCGAGTGTTGGCTTATTCATGGTTGCTATACGGGAGCTAGATTCCATGTTACCGAGTATTAATGTATACATCGGTTCAAGCATGTACCTAATACATGTTTCATTCTACTTTTCTATCTTCCATTTGTCAGAATATTAAGTTATAATAGAAAATTTAATATAAAATGAAGTATCTTTTCCAAAACAGTATGCAAAAAACAATGATATTATAAAATATCAATTTGTATCATAATATAGAACTTCCAATTAGATGTGATTTATTTCTAAACGGCTTAACTGCACTAGTGATCCCTAAAGTTTACTAACTCACACGAGTTAGTCCCTAGAGGTTGACTCTTAATGACTTAGTACTGTAACTTTGTCTAGTTATGTGTTTGGGTCATAAAACTTTGAATAAGTTGGCGAGTTAGCTCCTGGATTATGGAAAAGCGTGCATGTGTGGGTCATGTGAGTTAAACGACATTATTCAGCTATTAGGTGATAAAAGTGTGGTGTTGTTCGTTGAGTGGCTACAGTTAGTCGGTCAAGGGTTTTGATAGGTGACGAATTGGGGGAAGTGAATGGTCTACTAATGGAGAGGTATGGCGATGAAAAACACAATTGAGCCTCCATGTAAGGGTCACCAACTAGGTCAAGATGGGATGGTCGCTCGAATTCAAAAGCAAAAGTTGAGGCGATGGAGAAATGCTTTTGGGGTATCCCTACGAAGATGTATACAATGTGGAAGGATACGAAGAATGCTAGTTAAAGGTTCTATGGGTGTTCGAAGTATCAGGTAATGTTGAAAACCAAATGAATTTGATTTTTGTAATGGTTAATTGGATTTCGTTAGAATGATTGGTGCTTACTATGTTGGTTTGTGAAGGATGACCTTGGCATTGAGGAGAAAAGTTGGTGTGATTCAATGGTGTGGATTGATCAGATTTTTTGCTAGCATTCGAGGGATGATATTAGGGAGTTGCGTTTTAATTGTTGAGGGCAAAAGCTGAGAATGGGAGGCTTAATAGAGAAATAGAACATGGTGGTGATGAGTGTCTAGTCAAGCAAGAGATGAAGGTAACGTTGAAAGAGCTTGAGCATTTGAAGATTGTAATAGTTAGGATGGAAAATAGCATGAAATGTATCTGGTTTGTAAGTGCATTGTTTGTGGGAATGGTTTGTCTAGTTGTGGTGCCCTTTGTTGTTTCCTTGTGTGCTGGAAAAGGTATGTTGATGTTAGGCCTGTAATTATGGTTTCAAGCATATGAGGGTAGGAGTGTTAAAGGAAATTAGGTTGTAGCACATATAATGGTGCTTTTCAATGCTTATGTTATGGTTGCCATTGTCCATGAAATTTGGTAATGGAATGAATTGGCCAGCGTTTTGGCTTTTCCTTCACATTGTACTGGTATTGAAAATTTGTTGTGTAATTGTTAAACTTTCAGATGCCATTTGTGAAGAAGATTTGTTATACAATGATGCCAACGTGTCCAAATTAGAACATACATTCAAAAGGGCCATAATTTCTGCATATTTACTACCTAAACTTGGAATGTAGTAATCCCACAAACAAAAGTGAACTAAGTACCTGCTAATTTTGCACAATCAATTGCATAAGTTATAGAAAACATTTGACTTTGCACAATCAGTCAGCAAGCATTGGTGCCAACTTGGATTAACAAAAATCTGTCCAAAGAAACTGTTTTTTGTTGATCATCATAGGAGCTGTTATGAAGGTAGTCAAAGCTGCAAAAAAATTGAGAATTAACATTAGGAACATTATTTTCTACTCGAACAAACATTAACTAAAAGGTACAAAATGATAAAGAAGCGATTCTCATGTTTAAAATGCTTTGTCCTGTTTTTTTTTTGTGTGTACCCTAATTCCAACAATAGTGCTACCACTTTGACCTTTACCCTTTCCTCTGCCTCCACCACCTTTTGCACCTCAGCTTGTTCTAGCAATTGAATGTTGTGAACGTTTTTGAGCTTCAGCCATTGAAAGTTGTTCAGGTCCTCTACTATAGCTACTAGTTGTAGGTTAAAATATAGGTATGATATAACTACTTAACTGTAATGTATATGAGATAATCAATATTTGTTGCAATATATATGAGTTAATCAATATGAATTCTGAGTTGCCTATTTTGTTACCTGATTGTTGACTCTGTATATAGTTCCATTCTGTACTTGGCCCTACATTTCTTGCCTTGAAATTCACATATATAAACAAAGTAAGAAATGCTACATGGCCCATTTTATACACTGTACATTTAATAGGAAGAATAAGTTCAAAAGTATATACATATTGGACTTCATAGCTCCTTATGTTATGTTCGGTTAAACCACATAATTTGCATGTCATTTTTCTGCCTTCATTTGATAGTTTGTTATTAATTTTTTTGGGCTCATATTTTGATTTCTTTCTTGCCTTTTTGGGCCTTCCAAGCATTGACCTCTGAAGTGGAGGCTTAAGGTCCCAAAATCCAGTAGTTTTCTACATGTCATCTCCTGACTTAACCTCAACTAAGTATGCATATGATCTCATAAACCTTTCATTTTTATACCACTTAGCTACATAGTCTAACATTGCTGATTATAGCTTTGCATGCATGAACACAAGGAATTCTTGAAAGTTGTCATGCTCTACACTCACAAGACTTAAGATCAAGATCAACTGAGAACTTAGAATTGATGCTCTTAATCTTAAATCTCTTATCACCATTAGAAGTTGCACGCCATTTATAGCTCTCATTTTTATTTTTCTACAGGTTCAACATAATTCTATTTCCATACTCTTTATGCTACTTGCTCCCCCATGTTCTTCTTTTAACTTACCTAAGCATAATGTACTCTCTTATATCCTCTAACAATGATATTATAAACTTACTCCTCACAACCACTAGTACAAAATTGAATGTCTCACAATAATTATTATCAACCGAATCACATTTTGAACTTGTTAAAAAAAAAAGCCTTACACCATGAAATAGGATTGATTCTAGTAGTTGCTACTCTTGAACCAGGAGCCAACTTTTCCATCTCCTCTCGATTTTACTTGAAAGCTTGCTCATTTGTGCTTTTTGCCCATGAGTAGAATGTATCCCTTAATGCTTTACCTCTGAACTTACTCGACCAATTGTAGTAGATATGTCGTGCACAAAATTGATGTTCAGCACATGGGAATACTTGTGCTACATCATGAACAAAGCCCTACAAAAATGTAAGAATAGCCACCTTATCAATTTGATTGTACTAAAACCAATAATTTGTAATGGAAAACTAATATAAAATTTATAAGAAGTAAATGAACCTTATCGTGATCTAACATGAATGTCCAATTTTTTTCATCCATAGTATTGATGTCACCCTTCAACAGCTCTAAAAACCACATCCATAAATTGGTGTTCTTACATTCTATAATTGCTCATGCTAAAGGATACATTTGATTGTTTGCATCTTTTCCGATTGCAGTTAAAAGTTATCCTTTAACAACCCCTTTGAGGAAACATCTATCCAACCCCAAATAAAGCTTACAACCTTCAAAGAAGCCCTTTCTAAATGTTGCAAAGCAAATAGAAATCCTTTTAAAAATTTTGTCATTTTTGGATATTATTGAAGTAGAAAGGATTTCTATGGTGCTCCCCAAATTTAATTGCCTAAGTGCTTGAGCATAGTTACCTAACCTAGCATATTCATACCCCATATCTCTATCAAGTTTTTTCATAATCTTTAACTTCGTTTTCCTACATTGGTGGATTGACAACTTAATGGAAAAATTCTTCTCTACATGTTACTAGATATAGTTTGATTTTATATCTGGATGGTATGATATTACATCTCTAACCTCATCAGCCATCCAAACTGAGTTTGCTCTTTAGATTTTTGAACCTCATAGCATAAATGTTTTGGATTGAAAACATTGACTTGAAAATAATGCTTTCTTGTTTCTAATGAAGTATAAATAATTCATAGACATCCAGTGGCTTTACAAACTGCTTAAACTCTTGTCTTATCATTCTTGATAAAGGTGAAATCATGCTCATTTTTTATTGAATGTTTAATGAGAGCCTTTTTTAAGTGAATATGTTGTTTAAATACCATGCCTAGCTCGATATAACAAATTGTTGCGTTCTCATCATACTTCGGCCAAAATGGTTCCCTCCTTACAACAATTTTGCCACCTTCGCAATCATTATCCGAGCAACAACTCTCTGGTTTAGAATTTGCTAACTTTTTACTTCATACCCATATACAACCATATCCTGACATTCAAACATTGCATTCATTCTTCCTTTGTCTAATCTCTTTGGAACAACGCTAAGTTCCTTCGAAGCATTCCCATATGCCATTCCTGCAGCCCTATTCAAATACTAGCTTCTAAAATTCTTAATTACATATGTTAGTTCTTCATCTTCGTTTGACTGTAATCTCATTTTCACACCATTATCTTCATTTTCACTTTCACATGTGTCCTCCACATTTTCTTGCACTTCGGGTCCAATAGCATTATTGCCTTCGACTCTCACTTCTAAGTCAGATAGAAGTTTATCAAATTCCTTATCAATTATGGATTTTGACCAATTAAACATTACAGTCCTTTTACCTTTGACCTCTAATTTATCATCAACTCCTAATCCAACATCATAACAAGAATTATGTGAACGTGATCTATTGATATTATGCAATGATTGGCCATCAACATAATGCTTAACATATACTTCCATAATACCACTTCTAACTGCATATTTGACCATATCAGGAGTTGATTCATTATCATGCAACATTGAGAACATGTTGCCTCTCTTGGCTAGTTTTTTATAATAAATTCCTTGCACAAGCTTCTCATCATAGTCAAGCTCCTCAATTCCTTGCATCACATGCCAATATGTAATTTTGTCCTCATCCTAAACCATTGAGCATATTTCTATCAACATATCTACTTTTTGAGTCCCCAACAAACCGACCACCATGATGCAAATAAATAGTAAACTAAACTATCATTTATTGTCCTACAAATATGAAAATACCTTAAATCATTAAATGAAACCTAGTGCTTCCAATAAAAAAAATATTTTATGAGTCATTTATACAACACTAGTTACAACACCTTTAAAAATTCACATGTCAGGAACCTAAAACCAAAAATCAATTGTCCTAGCTCATTAAACCGTTCTCATTTCAACCATTAACTCCACCATAATTAATACATGCCAACACCATTTGCAAATCAACTACTAGACAAATCAATACACCAACAAGGAATAAATTGTTCACCTTTAACTAGGAAAGCTCTGTAAACATGGTCCACCTCTATAATTTTTATTGGTTCAGCTGATAGTTTTCTCTCATCTTTCAAGTACTTTGTTCTCTTCTTAACTGATTCTATATTGCCAATAAGCTCCCCTAAAACATTAACTTTTATTTTTTTTCTATTCTTTCTCACTAACTTGGCGCCATTGACCTTTCTTCTTGCCTTTTCCAGCTACGCATAGACCAAGCCCTACATCACATGAAAAGTAATGCCATCATCTACCCATCCAACCATGGACAAAATCACATAATTAACAAACTTGAGGGACAAAGTCACAATGAGTTTCTCTTTAGAGACTAACTTGCTAGAGTCATGAAATTTTAGGGACTACTACTACATTTAAGCCTTGATAAAATGAGTGCACTATCAAATTTAAGGATGACAAAATTGGACCCAACCTGAATACTTGGATCGATCTCTTTGAATCCAAACTCAATTTTCTTGAATCGAATAAAAAAGTCAATGGCTCAAACCCAACCCGACTAAAACCTGGACTCAGTTCAAGCAAAACAACATTAATAACCCAAACACAAACTAACTCAAATCCAAATAACTCAAATTAAAAATTGATCCAATATTTGAACCAAAACCTAAATAACCCGATCTAAGGTCACCTCTTTAACTAGAGTGAATCATATGGGCCAACTTGAATATGAACCGAAACCTAAATAACCCGATCTAAGGTCACCCAATACCGAAATTGAGCCGACTTGATAATGACCCAAACCCAACTAAACCATACTCAACCCAATTTTGAGCCCGAAATCCACTCAACCTGAAATCAACCAAAACCCAAATAAGGTATGAACCTGAAATTATGATAGCCTAATTAAACTTGAACTTGAATGACCTGGTCCGACTCACTTGATTGTCATTCCTAGTTAGATCTTTTGAAATGAATACTATTGGGCATACAACGACAATTAGGTGTTGATTTTTCTTGTCACATCAAGCAATTTTTTTAGTTCTTGGGAACTTTTAACTTTGATTAAACAGATATAAGAGAAAAGAATTTTTGAGAACATTGTTATTGATCCTTAAAAGATTGTTGAAAAGATCATTTAGATCCAAGCATCTGAATATTTTGCTTTGATGGTAGCTGGTAAAACTGTTGGTCCTACAAAAACTACCATAAACATAAGCTGGTCATCGTCTTTCTCTGGATGTGTTTAAGTTGAATACTAATGGATCTTGCCAAACCACTTTCGGCAAAGTATGTGCATGGGCCATTATAAGGAACTCAATTTCTTAATCTATTTCAGTTTTCACCAAAAATGTGGTCATGACAAACAGCTTACTAACTAAGTTGGGAGCCATAAAAGGGGCTAACACTGGCAAATTAGTTTCAAACATATCCTTTTAGTTCATCTCATGATACTTCCATACAACTACTGTAACTTGTAACTGATATATTGTAGGTGGCTGAAGAAGCCCAGAAGGATCCTCAAAGTTCAACAGATTAACAAAGGGGAGGTAGCATACTTAGATGATGAGGGTGGCACACTCCCAAATTTTGTTCATGAAGTTGTTGCTTCTGATGCTATGGAGACTACTTTCCCACGGTTAATTTAAACACTAGCTATAACCCTCCTTAGGGGAATTTGGTTGTTTGTAGTTTGTTTCCTTTTTGTTTAATGCATATTTTACCAAATCAAGAAATGAATACCTTTCATAACATACAAAATCTTACTTCACATTTTATATTCATATTGTGAATAATTTTATTGAGAAAAATTATTTATGTATATTAATTGAGAATAACTATATTTTCTATATATTTCTTATGGTCATAATATTAACCAGTAACAACCAAAAGCATTAGTCTAGTGTTAAAACTTGTAGTCATTATCGACAGGTCCAAGGTTTAATAACCTCCATCCTTGGGCTTCCACCTATGTACCAAAGAAAAAAAAAATCTTTAAAATTTTGAAAAGTGCAATTTTAGTCCTAAAAATTTACATATTTTTCTATTTTAGTCTTGAAACTTTTCACTTTTCTAAATGAGTCCTAAAACTTTGCAACTACGTAAATAGTTAATCCTAAAACTTTTCACTTTTCTAAATGAATCATAAAACTTTGCAACTATGTAAACAATTAATCTTACTCTATCCGTTTCGTATTAGTTGACCATTTTACTTTTTTTTTTTTACTAAAGTTTGAGTTAAATATATTCATATTAATACGTATTAAAAAAATTAAAAAAATAATATTTAGAAACGATAATATTTAAAGGTCCATTTTTATATAAAAAATTCACAATTTTAAGATAAATTTTAAAATAAATAAAATTATAAATTAATTGTTGTGAATAGTAAAGAGAACAACTTTTATGAGATGGAGTGAGTATAATTTATCACTTTCTTAAGACTAGCTTTTTTTAATTATAATTTAAATTATTCAGTAACTATTTTCTAATAAATTTAAACATTGAAATGGTTTTTTACTGTTAATAAACTATTTAAATTATCTGTTTTCCTCTCTATAAATGGTATTCTTGTTTAGCAACTTTGTTTTAGTAAGTCTAAGGCTAACTATTAATACTTTAACAAAGTTTTAGGACTGATTTAGAAAGTTCAAAACTTTAGGACTCAAACAGAAAACTATGACAAGTTTTAGGACTAAAATTGTGCTTTCTCCATTGTCATTTTAAATTATGGCCTAAGAACACTTTTGGCCTTCAAGCTCTGATGATCCACAACTTAACTCCACAAATATCAACTTACTCCAACTCATCCCCTCGGTTTCGTAAAATAGTGCACTTAAAATCTTCCGTTCCTCGTGCCGATCACATGCCCCTCTAAAATACTCTGCTGGGTAAAATGCACTAGAAGTCGTACATCTTTATTTTTGTCATATTTTTGTCTCTAACCTTATAAAATTCAAAATTCTTTGCCCGACCTTTCAAAGAAGACAAAAATTCTTTCCTCATTTAAACTTATGTCGAATTATGAAGAATTATAGCTACATTTTCTCAGAAAATGAAAAAAAAAAATGGGAAAGAACCAAAGTTTTAAAATCCTCAACAATGTAAAGAAAAATAAGCAGAATGTCCAAAGGAAGTGAAGCAATAAGCATCACGAAAAACTTCCAACATTTCCAGGAACATCTTAAACGAGTTTTTGGGCTTCCCTAAGTGAAGATACCTCGAAATCATTGACCTCCAATAGATCGAATCTTTCACAAACAAACCATCGAAAGCCTGACAGGCCTTTCTAACATTAGAACCCAGTTTGAAGTGCAACATCAGTAAATTGTTACTCTCCCAGTGACCTGCCTTGAGACTAGATTTCCCACGTGGGCATGTATTTGGAACCCATTGATAAACGATTGGATCTTGCCACTTGGTGCAGCTTTGCAAAAGCCAAGTGTATATGATGGATTTGACGGAGATGAATTACGAGGAAAAGAACACCGAAACGGCAGAGGAGAGGGAGCTTGTACTCTTTACTTGATGGATTTTGGCAGTGACAATGGGTGGCAAAGAGGACGAGAGAGCCACAGTCTCGTTTAGAGAAGAGAAAGGAAAAGAAAGAAGAGCTTCAAAAATTTCAAAAATTAATTTTAACATTTTTTAATAAAAAGTAGGTATTGTTTATTAATTTTTTTAGGCTAAGTAAAAAAAAAATTCAAAAAATATTGACTCTATAAAAAATATAAACAAAATATTATTAGCTACATAAAGTATTAAATTTGAAATGATATTGATTTTAAATAAAAAATGCGATTATCTTAGTGGTTATTTTAGTACCAAGAAGGGAGCGATTTATGGTGCAAGTAATTTTGGTACGAAATTTTTTTTGTAGGTAAATTTGTCATTAACACTTTTGTTATGGATAATTTTACCATTGGATATTAAATGTTAAACAGTACGAGTCTACCATTTATTCAGAGAATATTCAATGGTGTAGCTCTTAAACTAATCTTTAAAAGTTTTCTCCTTAACTTCTAACTTTCAAGACTTTTCATAATACCCAAATGAGTCAAAACCCCATATTTGACGACACACCTCAATCGTTAAACCTTCTTGTTTTCACCTTCCTCATTGTCACTGAGCAACCCTCTACCATCACTGTCATCAATCCTTTGTTTAGACCTGCATCTCCTCTAGATTTAGTCCTACTTGCTTCATTCAAATTCTGTTTGACTAGGGTTTGTTCGGGGTTTGTTATAAGGAGTGTTGTTCGGATGTGTGGAAGAGTGGAAGTAGCATCAGTAGCGAAAAGGGTGGAGGGTGACCAAGGGCACAAGGGGTTGCTGCCTTGTTAGAGTGAAGACGATAGTGAAAATGATAGAAATAGAAACTTATGGGTCAAGGTGTTAGGTAATGAAAACCATGAAATTGAAATTTGCATTTTTCTCATTTTTTCAAGTTTACCACTTTAAGCAGAATTGCTCCCAACACAAAACATTGATCGCAAATTTGCAACCTTTAACAAGATTAATGGCAAAGTTGTCCGCAAGAAATGTTCAATGGCAAAATTACTCTTCCCATAAAAATTTAGTGGCAAATTTGCCTCTCTTTCCCATAAATAATGGTTTACTTACAATTTGTCTCATGAGGTTTAGATGAAATCACACTTTGTCTCTTTCTGTTTCAAAAATATACATTTTACCCTCTATCTTTTTAATACGGTCCAATAACAACTTTTTAAATCTTCATTTAGACTATATGGTTGTCATTTTCAAGTAATTTTAATTTGTATAGTATTTTTTTTATAATTAATTGATATTTAAAAAATAATTTTTAAAAAATGAAAAAAAATACAGAAAAAAATTGATAATTTAAAATGTCCATTAACTATAAAAAAAATATTATACAAATTAAAATCACTGGAAGATGGCTACCGTAATGTCTAAATTAAGATTTCAGAAGTTATTGTCAGACTGTAGTAAAAAGATATGGGTTAAAGTATATATTTTTGAAACAAGAGAAGTTAAAGTGTAATTTCACCTAAACCTCAAAAGGCAAATTATAATTATCCTTAAATAAATTATAGAACTTTAAACTAGGCGTTTAACTGAATTATGCCGTTTTGGTATATAATTCAGATTCTATCAATGTTTACCGTAGGTTTGAAGACTGACATTAGCAAGTCACTATAGCTTTATATCCAAATCATTTTAACTTAAGTTAATTAATTTCAAAATGATTTATTTTTATTCTTATATTTTTTTTACCTGAAACTAATTTTAATTAAAAATAAATATTATGTAGCTATAATAATCCATTGAAAAAACAATTTTTACAATTTTGTTAAATTTTTATGATTTTTTCTAGTTTAAGGCATTAAAAATAAATTCATAAAAATTTAATAACATTATAAAAATTTACTTTCAAGTGAATTATTATATTTACATAATATTGCCTTTCAAATGAAATTAATTTCAAGCAAAAAAAATGTAAAAATAAAAAGTCAATTGCGTTAAATTAAAACGAATTGGCTGTTAGGTTTTTTTATGCATAAAGCCCGTGCAATTACAAGAAATTCATTCTAGTATATGAATAGAAAAATACACGGTAAAATATACAACCACTACGCTGCAGTACCCTGAAAATAATATACATCTAAGCGCAATAACAGCTTAGCTAATTGTAGCTATTGCGAAGGGAAACAATGTCCAAACAACTCTGGTTGAGCTCTTACCAAAACATCATCGGTGCATACCAAAGCTTTAAGGCTTCTAAGCTCAACCTACACATCGCCGCGAGCTGAATGCTAGTGTTGGCCAATGCAACAGGAGAGATGATAGAAGGAAGCATTTAGACATCTTGAACTAATGTTCCCTCTCTTCAAACAAACGTTCTTCCAAGATTCTACTTGTCATGCACTCTTGTAAAGCTTTCGTGTTCAGTTCTCTGCCGAGCCTCCAGACATAATTCAGACCAACAAGAAGCTCAGTGATTGCTGCCTCAGTCTTTTCTTGATTTGCGAAATACAGAGTTTGTGCTAAGAGCACATTCGTTCTGGAGACCAAGTTCTGCTGTTCAAAACTGCGCTCGGACTGCCACCTGACCATGCTATGGGCAAGTGGTGCTAACCACTCTAATATGGCTGTAATTGCATCAGTCCACTCTTGAGCAAGAGTTGCGTCATAAGCTGTCGAAGCCAAGCTCTTTGAATATGGCCTCAGTCTTGCTCTAAGTGCAGATCTCACATTTGATGGTAACATCTTGTACAAGTCATCTCTGGCATCATTACCTATCAAGTGAGGAGAGGTGGCAAGTTTCTCAATTACAATGATGACATTCGCATAGTGCAATGATAAAGCAGCAGCGCCGAGAGTTTCGGGAGGAGCATCCAACAATCGGTGCTGTGGTACAAGGACTGATGATTCGGCCTGAAAAACATTTCTCTGCAGAAGCTCCACATTGCCATCTTTGGTTCCAGCAGTTCCTGAGTGAAGTCCCTTTGCCCTTGAATGGCAATTGGTTATTGGCACACCATCAGTGGATATCATACACCCTTTGAAAGGTCCAACTTGAGTTAAACGGTTTGGCTTTGAATGAGATTTCCTTCCACCAAGAAAGGGAAGGTTGCTGGGTTTCTGCCATATCTTTTTGCTGAACTTCTCCATTCCACTAATTGGTCCCGATTTGGGTACTGACCTTCCAAGTGGACCTGAATGGAAATTCAAAATTTTCTTTCCACCAATAGCACTTGATTTAGACACTGAGCCACCAAGAGGGCCAGAATGGAAATAGTTCACTTCACTTCTTTTTTGGATTGGACCCGACTTTGCAGCAAACATATCAAAGGGACCTGAGGCAAACCTAGGAATGCTAGTATTTTCAGCTGGATAGACAGAAGAATGCAGTAAGGCTGAAACTGAGTGGCTGCGATAAATAAAATCAGGATTTGTTCCACTAGAATGTGCAGCATCCACATTTTGCTCAATACCAAAGACATGTTTGATCCTCCCAAATATTGTGAATATTGATCTTGCCAAAAGGAGGACAGCATAATCATATGTCTTACTCCAAAGAGAGATTTCCCTCAAGCTCTTCACCTCATGTTGCTTCCACATCACTTTCTTCTGATACTCCAACAAGTTCTCTGTCTCCGTATCACTACTTTTCAATCTCTTCAAAGTTTGCTCAGAATCTGCAAGCAGTTCCATTTCCTGGGACAAAGTTGTGTTTATTGAAATAAAACGCTCCATTTTCTTAACTTTTTTCTCCATCTTTTTTGTGCTAAATTCCCATGAATATGGATCAGCCCCAGATGTCACGAAGTCACTGAAGACATTCTCAAAACTCTTCAAGCCTGGGTCACTGCATCTCTTTGCAACCCTAGCTACTGACTTAGCCGCATTTGTCATACTGTCAATCATCTCTGCACATACTAAACGAACAACAAAATCTTCGTCTTCTGAAACTAGCTTTTTTATGCCTACAGAGGTCGTTATCTCCTCTCTCAATCTTGCAACCTGTTTGTCACTCAGAGACTGCCACAGATGCACAAGCTTAGACATCAAGCTTGCGACTTCAAATGCCAGAACCCCAACCTCTACTTTCTCAGGTACACCCTGCCGCTTCCGGGCATTTTGCCACAAGCCACGGAACCAAGACTCTGCAACCATCTTTTTTCGTATGAATCCTAGGTGAACAAATATGAAAACGCATTAGCAATACACAAATACTACCCAACCAAATCATCAGCTTCTCAGTGAAAATCCTCGGACTAATCAATAGCTCAACTCCGCCTCTAAATCAATTATCATCTCTAATACTGATCATCAAATCTCTTTACCAATGAATTCAGAAACAAAATATCCAGAAACAATTGTAAAACTGCAAGCATATTCTAACTTTTTCTTACCTAGCTTTGAGATGACAATAGCAAATTTTCTACTTCCCCTTTTAACTAGAAATTTAAAAGTTGAATGGAAAGATCTTTATTATAAATAGAAAACTTCAAGCATGAAACGATCACCCTCATCCATAGAAAGGGGAAAGAAAAACACCAACAAAATACACACAAAAAAAATTCCACAAACATAAACAAGAAAACCCAGAAAATGGTTCCAAGAACAGTAACAATTTCACGATATCCAAGCAAACACTGTAGATAGATACTAAACAGAAAAGAGCACCGAGAAACAGAGGCTTAGAAAATTTAAACAACTCACAGATCACACAAAGTGGAGCTTCAAGTCAGATCAGGAGCTGAAAAATGGAGGACACAGAGAGGAGAGAGGTCGGGGGCGGGAAGTTGCTGGGAAGTTGCAGTGACGGAGAAGGGCTCTAGAGGGAGAGGGAGAGAGAGAGATAGAGGTGCACACGGAGGCCGGAGAGAGCTTTAAATTTGGCTGTAGGTAATTGAAAAGGGGAAAACGAGTGAAATTAAAAGATAATAAAAGGTCCCTGCGCTCCCCCACTGATTAGCTTTCACTTTCCTTTTCGCAATTTGCAGGAAAACATGATTTTGGTTCATACACGGTAAGCACTCTAGCTTTCTTCTAACTTCCGAATTTATCCGCTTTTCATGCGTTCCTTCACTTTTAACTCTTCCCCCCGGCTTCCATCTTCACTTGAATCACTTTATTTGGATAAATTTGGATAAATTTGGTGACTATTTCTAATCTTTAATTGTTATTTTATTTTACTTCAAGTCTATTAAGTATTCTATTTTGACTCTAAACTTTTGTTTAAATATTTTATATATTAGTACTAAATGTTTTAATATTATGTTCCATTTTAATTTACTTTGAATGAAAACCGTTAGCCCTAACAAAACTTGCCTTGTAATGCCTGTGAGACACAAAAATATGGTCTATAAAAAGGAAAAATTGATAATTTAAATAATTTATTAGCTCTTAAAAGATTATTATACAATTTGAATTTACTAAAAATAGTTACTCAAGAGTTTGAATTAAGATTTTAAAAGTTAATGTCAAATTGTTACACTGGGTTAATGAATTTCATTCAATGAGGACTAATATAAAATGTTTCAAAAGATATAGAACCAACAATACAAAAAAAAAATAGTTAATATTTAAGGACTGAACCAAACAATCATCAAAGGTAAGGGACCATACACATAAGTTTCTCATCTTACGTTTTTTATCTGGTGTTACGCAGCCATTCAAAAGCCATTCACAGACACGTGTGACTTCTCCCCTCAAAAGAAAAGTAGGCAAAAAAATGCACCAGTTATCCTTAACTTTTATTTTTTGTTTCATTTTTGTCTCTAATGTCAAAATATTCTATAAGGTCCCTGACCTTTAAAAAAAATTCTATTTTCATCCCTTTTTATTGAAAATGTTAAATATCACGGAAACTCTAAATTTTAGTGAAAACTCCATTATTAACCATCAACCTTATTCTTTTGTCATTATAAAGGCCCCGACTTCAATTTTTTTTCTATTAAAATGCCTCAGTTCTTAAACCACCCCGCCCCCCTTCTATCTGTGTCTCTCTTTTTGTTTTCTTATTCGCTCTTCCTCATTGACTTCGACAGTCCCTCCCCACAGTCAAGTTAACAAATCATTTTCAATATAATTTCGTTTTTCTTTTTGTAATCAGAAGAGCATAAATAGAGAGTTAAGGGAGAAAAGAACCTGCCATTTGGTGAGCTTCTGCCAGGGGTGAATCTATGTTATAGCTATGGGGTCGATGGATTCCCTTTTTTTAAATAAAGTGTTAATATTTAATAATTAATTTTTTTTGAATTTTTAATAGATCCCCATAATTTTTATAACATTTATTAAAATAAAATTATGAGTATTTATTGCTTTAAGGAAGACAAAAAAATGGGTCAACCTTTTTCATGTATTAACAATTTTCTAATGAAAAAAGTCTACACTAATCTCTAAACTTTCATAAATTTTCTCATCCAGACCTTCAATATTTTTTTACTCACTTTTATATTTAAACATATGAAAAAATTAAAGAGCTAGTTGGACACAGAATAAAACTAAAGACTAAAAGGGACATTTTTTTTTTTTTACATTCTAAACAACATCATCTCGCTTATCTTCTCTATAATTCATATATAATTTTATAATTGTTATTATAGTTACTTGACCAATGACAGAAAAAAATAGATGCTAAATCTGAGCTTTTTTTAGATTTTCTTCCAAAAAATCTATTTTGTATATGAGTTTTTTTTACTTAATCTTGAATTTGATATTTGTACATGTTTACGGATCCCCCTATATAAAATTTCTGGATCCGCCATTGGCTTCTGCTGCTCTTTTTCTTGGAATGATTACCACTAAGTACTGAAGAATTGGTTTTAGGGTTGATGTGATCTACTAGATAATGTGCTACAAACGTGGTGCCAAAGAGATAGATCCTTATAGCAGATGCAAAATTTAGACAAAATCTAACACAACAAATGTCACTAGGGATATAGAAATTGCATGTTGCCTTGCCAGCTTCCAAAATGCTTTGGAGTTTAGCTTCCCTGTTGAGGAGCAAAAAGGAACAAGAACTCCATGTTGTAGTTTAATTTGTCCATTGACTCCCTTTCATGCCTAAGTTGTAACTTCCATTTCGAGAGATTGTCTCCAAGCACCGTTAGTGATAAAGATTTCGTGAAATGTTGGTTGCAGCATGCTAAATCCCCAGGTGTGATTTTCAATATAATTACAATATACCTTAATAAAAAAATTTAATTAATAGAAATAAGTATGAATATATATATTTTTTTGAAACCATATAGAATCCTCCCAAGGTTTGGCTTAACCTGCACTTACCCCTTCTATTTTTGAAAACCTACACTTTGCTCCCTAATAGTAACCTCCATATGTTCTGCTAGTGGGCTCAAAGGCTTTGATTACTTAATAAGGTTTGCAAGTCATACAAATCAACCATAAGATTCATCTCATGACACCTCCATCCAATTTGCCCTAAATATATAATATATTTCCAACAAATTTGTTGCTTCCAAATTATTTTTATATTTATAAATTTACCATTAATTTTTAAATCTATAATATATTTCCATTTATATAAATCAAGTTTAAGTTTTTATTAATATCAATATTTACTTCATATTCATTTGTTTTGGTTAGTGAATATAAATTTATGTTCATTTTAGACAACTTAATAAAGCTCGAATAATGTATTATTTGATTCGTTCATAAACATCTTATTTGGTGTTCGATTAAAATTGATTTATATTTTTCATATTTTTATTAGTTTTATAGTTGTGATTAGCTCACCTTATTAATTATTACAAGTAAAAATTCATTTTGCACTTACTCTTATACTATGTTATTGTAATTTTTAAAGTAACTTATGTATAATCAATTCAACCACTAGTTTAAAAACCAATTCATTTTAATTTAAGTCAACTAACTTATTTTTACTTTTATATCTTTTTTGCATGAAACAAATTTCATTTAAAAGCCAATATTATGTAGATACAATAATCTATTTGAAAGTAAATTTTTATTATGTTGTTAAATTTTTATGAAATTTTCTTTTTAAATGCCTTAAATCTAAAAAATTCAAAAAATTTTAGTAAGATTACAAAAATTATATTTTCGATAGATTATTGTATTTACATAATATTTAATTTTAATTAAAATTAGTTTCAAGTAAAAAATGTAAGAACAAAAATAAGTCATTTTAAATTCAATTGACTTAAGATAAAATGAATTAGATGTAAATCTTTAATTACTCATGTTGAGCATGAAATTTTTTAATTTGATTTGCTTCATATGGTTTTTAATTTGTACTCTGTTTGTCCAAATTTCTATGACCTATTTGTTTTTTCAAACTATCTTAGACAACTTTTGACCTTTTAATACATTTTCAAATTTTACCCTTACAAAAGAATTTATTATATATCAAACATCAACATTTTGATGACAGCATTGGAAATCAAATGACTATTTATTTTTTATTTAGGAAAATATTTTATTCTATTAGGACATTACAAAATAAAAAATAATATACAATTTGGAACAAAGAGATTAACTTCTTACTTCTCTAACACTATTCAAACTTAAGAAGAAACGTGCAGTTTTTAAATAAAGCCATTATAGATTTGCAATTATTCTAAAACTTAGCAAACATGATCTATATGAATAATATGATTTTTTATTATTATTTTCATTCAATGTAAAGAAATGAAGAGTGTAAGAGTTGTTAATGGGTTGAAGAAGATTCTCCCTCATTATTTATAAAGTATGTTTTGTAAATTAAATATTAATATTAGTAATTAGTAGGCTAAAAATAAGTATAGTTTGTTAATATTATCATTTGAATAAATAAGTATAGTAATTAGTAAATATTTTTCATTTGGTAGGCTAAAAATTTATAAAACATTAATTACCATTTGGTTAAAAAATGTACCTAATTGATAGTAAAATAATATTAATATATAATTTATATTATGTATTGCTAAAAAACACTATAGAATGTGTAGATATATTTCATATGGTGAGAAGTAATTTTCAAAATAAAATGAGTTTAGCCAAAAGTTATTTATCCTAGAAAGATGGTACTTCTCTATTTGAACTAATTTAGAAGTGAATAAGATGTTAAAAATAAATGTCAATATTAATCACAAACATAAAATTGATTTACAAAAATAGAACTTTATTATATATTTAGAAATTTTTAGTACATTTACAAATATATAAATTATTTGAAAGAAAAAATTTATTAATATATTGTATATTTAGTGCAAATTGGATTGAAGTTGACATGAGATGAAGCTTGTGATTGATTTGCATGAATTGCAAACCTTATTCGGTAATCAAAGCATTTGAGTCCACTAGCATACCATGTGAAATTACTACTAGGGGCAAAGTATAGGTTTTTAAAAATTGAGGGGCAAGTGTAGGATATGCCAAATCTTGGAGAGTTTCCATATGTTTCCCTTTGCTCTTTTGTTTTTCAACTCGTCTGCAATGATGAAGCGGATTGGGTCAGATTAGCTTTTAATATTTTAATAGTAGAGCAGGCGACTTGCTCCATGGAGCTTGAGGTAAAGGACTATGTATTGATGTAGTCTCTAGTTTGTATGAAACTCAATTTGGTCCTATATTTTTTAAAAAAAATTCAATTTAGTCCTTATATTTATAAAAAAAATTATAAAATAACTCCTAAATTTTGATAAAATTTTCAACAAGTGACTAAAGTTTTGAAATTGTTAGTATAGTTTATTTTAAAACAAAATTAATGCATTAAATTGGATTATTATTATATATATTGGTTATCGACTCAAATATCCAATTTACTAAATCGTACACTTTAAAAAGTTAAAAATATTAATTTTAAAACATGTTTTGTAGAACTTAAGCATTTTTATTAATTTTTCAACTTAGCTAACATAAAAACAAAAAAAATTATGAATACTTAGTTTCTATAAGACATATTTTAAAATTACTTTTTCAGCTTCTTAAAGTGTAAGGTTCTAGAAAATTAGCAATTTGGTCAAATAATCATTATATATAAGACCGATTAATTCTAATTTAGTAGGCAAATTAGCAGGATTATTGTCAAGTACTCCAAATAGTAGGCAAATTTGCAGGACTTCACATTTTATAAATGTTGATGAATATAAAAATTGATAATTCAGTCATCTCTTATGCCCTCAAAGATGATGGCAAACCTCAACTGGAAAGCAGTAAAACTTTTTGTCATTTGGAACATTCATGTGACAAGTTTCTGCCATAATTTCCAAGATAGATTTTGTGAACTTTATAGCATGATAATTGACCCTGCAACATAGCTTTTGGAACTCATCATCAATATCATTTACCAGTCTGAAATCAAACTTTGTAGTTGCACAACCTACAAAAGTTTCAGTTGCCTTAAAGAAGGTGAACCAGAGATAAGTGCACAAGTTGACTCTTAAAGTAAAGTGAAACAAATAACACAAAGTAATCTTACATGCCTTCTCAAAAGAATGACAAGAATAGTATTAAAAGGGGTGATTTCCTTGGAAGACACATCGTATATGGAGGCTTGCTTATTAATCTCATAACTTGGAATTAATGCCTCAGGTTAGATTGCCTTATATATTCCTTGGAGGATTCCCTTTCTCCTGCTCCATCAATCTCAAGGAGGTAGACCACAATTTTGAAGGTAATAAGGCGGCTTTTGAGGGGTTGTCTCAAGAAAAATTGGGAGAGATCACCCAACAATATAAACCTCTCATTTCGTGTTGCCCCAAACTATGTGGTTGCAGCCTTTGTCAAGGTCGAATAAAAGTCTCCGGAAATTATGGTTATTAAAGTTTAAACTTGAGTATTAGAAACTTATGTTTCTATAAATTTTGAAGTAAAAAACGTGTTAGGTTTTAGTAGAAACTTATATGTATGTAGAAATTGATAAAGTTTTAACTTTAGTCTTAGAAACTTAGAAACATCATTGTTAGATCAGATTACCGAAATTGGGCTAACAATTATTGCAAGCCAAAAATATATAAATTTATTATCTAACTCAATCTTTTATACAACCCAAACTAACCCATTTAGAGTCAAAATAAAAAAGAAATTCAAAGATAACTAAAAAAGAAACACAAATCATCTCTAGGTTTTTTCTTACGCTTTCTATCTTACTTAATTGTTTCTATTCATTATGAGTTTGATAACCTTATTTATCAAAATTATGTACATGTTATATAGAGGAAGAAAATGCCAAATGATGGTGTAATTGTCCAATGCTTGTGTTAAACTCTAGGTAGAATCTTACAATTTTATGATTTTACGACTATAAAAAAAACTAATATGACTCTAGGTAGACACCTAACCTTGATAACCTTGCTATAAATGGTCTAGGTGTAAGAAATCTTACAACAACATAGCAAAAAAATTAATGGAATTTACCTCCAACCATGATTGATCAAGTGAACCTTAAAGCTTTAAGCCGCAAAAAATAGAAAGAGTTTGGAGAGTTTTCTGATCTATGCCTATTTTATTTTCTGTCTGCCACTAATGGGAGACACATGCTCATATATATAGGCTAAACCTAAAACCCTAACCAAATAGGAATCTGCTACATTAATTCCACCAATCATAAAATTTACTACAATAGCAGATATCCTTTCCAAATTAAAACATCTAACCAAATTCTTTATGGTAAAAACCCTTTTATTATCACCTTTATTTAAGTAAACTAATATATACATAAATTAATAATATTAGTAATTTGAAAAACAAAATGGCATGCGGGCCACACTTTAAGGGATTTTTTACATTTTTCCACTTGGTCCACATGACACTTATCAAGGTGATAAACCTTATAGTTTTTACACTATTTGGCAAGAATAGCTCTATATATGGATCATAGAGGTGATATTCTTAATTGAGCATTTTTTTCTATGTATCACAATACATATTACCATTCGATGAATACATTATGAGAAAAATAGTTGCTCCAAAAGAGTTCAGCTTTATGTATCCTTATAGATACGAAACATGATACTCAATGTGCACATAAATCATGTTTCAAGAAACTTTATAGATAAATTCGTTCTAAAACAAAACTACTAGAGAAACTTAATGTGCAGTACTAAATGAACTAAGTCTCATACACTTCACATTCTTCAGTCATCGATAAACAATTTTTTAAACAATACTCAACACAAAAAGAAATATACAAATTCAAGTTGATAGCTAAAAAGAATTACTAAAAAACTTAGTAAAATTGATATGACTGTTATAGATGGTCCAATACTGAATAAACGGGTAAAATCATATTGATAATGCCCCTAACCACATGATCCACATATTGATTTATTGACAAAGCTTTAATTGTGGGATCTGCTAACATCAATGAAGTGCTAATATGCTCAATGGTCAATTGCTGTAGCACCGCATTTTTTTTCATTACCAAATACTTTTATTTCTATATGCTTACTTCAGCTTCCAATTTTATCATTATTTGCAGAGAATACTACGGCCGAATTATCACAGCATATCTTTATATGCATCGATATAGAATCAACAACTTTAAGGCCTAAAATAAAGTACCTTAACCATATAACTTGTATCATAGCTTCATAGCACACAATAAATTCTGCCTCCATGGTGGATGATGCTGTAATGGATTGTTTTATACTCTTCCAAGATCCAGCTCCTCTAGCAAGAAGGAATATATACCCGGAAGTAGACTTTAGTGTGTCCTTACATCCACCAAAATCAGAATCTGAATATCCTTTAATGTGTCCTTACATCCACCAAAATCAGAATCTAAATATCCAATCAGCTCCAAATGGTCGGAACGCTTATAGGTTAGCATGTAATCCTTAGTTTATTGCAAATATCGGATAACCTTTTTAGTAGCTTTCTAGTTATCCTTTCCAAGATTGTTTTGGTACCTATTAAGTATCCCTACTACAAATGCCAAATTAGGTTCAGTGCATACCTATGCATACATCAGACACCCAATAGCACTAGCATAAGGGATGGATTCCATCTCCCTTTGCTCCAATACATTTTGTCGACACTGATTCTAATTGAATTTATCCCTTTTAACAATGAGAGCCAGTCACGGAGAATAATTTTTCATATGAAACCTTTTTAAAACTTTATCAATATAGGCCATTTGAGATAGTCCTAAAATCCTCCTAGGCCTATCCCTATGAATTTCCATGCCGATAACATAATAGGCTTCACCCAATTCCTTCATTTCAAAGTTTTGATAAAGAAACTTCTTCACAACATAAAGTAGACCCAAATCATTGGCTGCAAGTAAAATGTCATCTACATATAGGATCAAAATTATAATTTTGCTCCCACTAATCTTAAGGTATATGCAGTGATCCATGATATTTTTTGTAAAATCATAAGTGATTATGAGCAAGGTTGTCAAAAACGGGTTTCTACCTAGAGTCATTTTGGTTGTTCTAGAGTTATAGAGTCGTAAAAAGTCATAGAGTCGTAAGACTCTAACAAAAATACAAAAAAAAACTTATAGAAAAATTATGAAAAATATAAAATCATTTAAATTGTCTTAAACAAGTATCAGAAACAACATGTGATTTACACCCAAAATCCCATTGATTTTGTGCTTAATTTAGTGGAATAAGGCAGGTTTTTAGGTTGGCTGGGGCTTCAGGGTTCGGTCTTGGTATTTCTGTAGAGGGGAAGTAGGTTTTGGTTAGCTAAAGCTAGAAGAAGAAGCTTGGCCAGCTTAATCAATACGCCACCGCCTCACTTAAAATTGCCACACACTTGGTGCCTTAACTGGCAATTGTACAAATGCTGGCAATCTTATGCAACACGCCGAAGAATAAAGGACCATAACTAGCATTAGGTTGCGCCTGAATCCTTTTATTATGTAATTACAACTCCAGTCCCCATCTTCCAGGAACGTACAATATAGTCCCAATTATATTTTTTCACAGATCTAACCTAATAAGACTAAAGTCATAAAATTTCAATGTTTCTACGTTTTTATGACTAGAAACGTACTTATACTCGTTTTTACCTATAGTTGAGTTTCTATTGCATTTCAAAACGTCTTTCATCTCTAAAATTGTAAAAACGTACACTTTTACAACTTGAAATGCGATTTTAATAACCATGGCTATGACATCATGGAATTTTAAATACCATTGGCAGGAGGCTTGCTTCAACCTAAATATATATTTCTTGAGCTTGCAAACCAAATGACTTTCTTGCTCAAGGAAAAACCCTTTAAGTTGAGTAATGTACCTCTTCCTTTAAAGATCCATTTAAAAATGTCATTTTCACATCCATTTAGTGTAACTCAAGATCAAAATGAGCTACTAAGGCCATGATTATCCTGAATGAATCCTTCTTAAAGACAGGAAAGAAGGTTTCATGATAATCAATGCCTTCATTTTGAGTACACCCTTTAACAACAATTTTGGCTTTATGTCATTTGACATTACCCGAGACATCTCTTTTAGTCTTATAAACTCGTTTGCAGCCAATGACCACTGATCCTCTAGGTAACTCAACGATGTCTCAAACTTTGTTCTTAGCCATCGACTTCATCTTTTCTTTTATGGCATTAAGCCAAAAAGAGGAATCTTTTCCACTCATGGCATGTGAAAATGATTTTGTATCACATTTATGCTCAATATCACGATCAGACTCCTTAGACAGAAATTACCAGAAATTGTTGGTTTCCTTACACTTGTAGATCTCCTTAAACACACCTCTTCAATTGGATTTTCCTCATTTTGATGGTTAGGTTCTAGTGGGTGCTATTCTTTATGAGCCATTTGTTCAAGTTGCTCTTCAAGCATACCAAATTAATTGTTTTAAATAACAACCAAATTTCTTGACTATACAGGCAACTTAGATGACTCGTTTTGTTTGTTAAATTCAACCTTACAAGGAACAATACTCCCACCATGTTACAACCCTTTTAGCGAGAAGCTTGTTTAAGGTTTATAAATTAATAAATCCATAGTTTAATACCTCATTTTAAGTTCATTTAGTAATCTCAAGCAATTTAGTTATGGTTTACTTGGTTCTAAGAAGACTATAACATTAAAAAAGGTTTGGGGGTAAAATGGTAATTTTGCATCCTAAGATGTCAGGCCGAGACCCAGGAGTCAAAAATATGTTTTAAAACCTAACCCTTGCTTAGCACCCAAAAATTTGTTTAGTGTTAAAGGTTTGACCAAGTTTTGACCAAAGGTTACTATTTGGGGAAGGGGTTATTTTTGACAACTTGATAAAAGTTTGGGGACTTATTGAAACAAAGGGTTTTATAAATGGTAAAGGTGGGGCTTGGGCTGTTACTATTCATCTTTTCCTCTTCAAACCCGAGCTCATCCATTCTTTCTTGATTTTTCCTTCACTTCCTTCTCAAATTCAAGAGTTCTTGGTGGATTTTAAAGGCTCCAAGGGTGCTTAAGTATTGGGTAGCTTGTTTCAGGTGGAATTTGTGCATTAAAAGGTTATTTTTACATTTTCTTGCTTGGTGCTTGGTATGTACGTAAGGTAACATGTTTTCCTTGTTGATTTCATATTTGTTTGGCCTTTTTATGCATGGGTTTTTCTTTATTGGTCATATTTTGATGCCATGAACCTTGAATTGCTTGGAACCTAGGCAAACCAAGTGGAACCTTATTCATTGGTGATGGATTGCTTGATCTTTACTTGTAGCTTGGAATTGAGGTAAGAGATTTATGATTCACACCCATTTGATGCCATTCATAGTTTTTTTGTGGTAAAATTCTTGTGAATTTGATAATTGGCATTAGTTGTGGAGGGAAATGTTCATGGTGGACTAGTTGGCTTTCCAAGCTTTGTGTGATATTTGTGTGTGTTTAAAGCTAGGAATGAATGGTACATTGTGGCCTAGGAAGTGTGTTTTGCAGGTTTGTAAAATGGAAAGACGTCCCTAACTTGTTTAGAAGCCTTTTGAGGCCTTTTAAGGTGTTTTGTGCACCATTTGCAAATTTTGGACATGGGGCTCTAGCGCCGTGGCGCCATTGGCACTGCAGCGCCAGAGCAAACCGGGGTGACTAGAATGCTAAGCCTGTGGGGCTGTAACGCCCCTAGCACCGCAACTCCAAGAGCTTGCTCACTAGTTTTGACACCCGGTAGTATTTTCTTCATAACTTTTCGCTCGGGTGTCCGTTTGAGGCTATTCAAGTTGCTATCCAAAGCTAAAAGGAAGGGCTATCATTTTCATGCCTTCACCAAGCCTAGAATTGCCAAATTTTAGACTTATTTTAGTTCAAAGTAAATGCATGTTTGGCCACAATATAGTATCATTAATTGGGTGCAAGGTTTAACACCATCGAGAACCAAGTCGGGCATTCAGGTTTGAGGTTCCTATGTGGTAAACTTAGTGCACCTAGGTGGGTTCTAATGAACCTAGTAAATGAGTCCATCCATGGTCATTACTACTCCACTAGTGTGATCCAAGTAATGGTGGATAGGTATGTGTCTTGAGTGAACGTTTAGTGCATTTGTACCCTAGGAAAATTTGCTTGAGGTACAAATGAGAACCTAGTTCACTCTTGGTAAAGGTTTAAGGTGGAAGCTTAGTACACAAGTGACTGGCCAAGTCTAAGGACTTGAAGCATTATATGGATGCTTAGTACACCTAGGTAATTCCTCAGAACTCAAGCGAGGTGCATCCACCACGTTCACTTGCACAACAATTGAGGGAAGGTTAAACTTATTGCATCAATAAGCTAAGGCTTGCTAGGAGCGACTTAAGGGCCAAAACTTGTTAGGTGCGGAGTGACGCCCGTTTGGGGACTAGGATGAGGATAAGTCCCAAGAGACTGAAAATATGTTCATAGGTTTAGCCTCACACTATATAAGCTCACGGTAGATTACATATACATATATATGTGTTATCCTCAGTGTTTTCCTTACAAGTTAAAGATACCTTACTGGGAATCATAAGATTCTTACTCCTCTAGTTTCGTGTTGTGCAGCTATTGAGGTTGATGGACCTGACAATCATTAAGGATTTTCATGGTAGATTCCGTTACAGGTACATTACTTTGAGAATCTTAGAGATTCTAGTTTATTTGGCTACTTGATAGTTGTGTTATTATACTAATTACAATTTTCTTGACCACAGAGGGTAGTGGGCACGTGGAGGATTATTGAGGCTTGCCAATAGGATTTTCCATCTAAGGTGGAACCTAGTTGTTTAGATCTCAATAGCATTTGTCCTATATATACTTGATATATGGTAGTGGCCTCCAATGTGTATGAATTGAGTTATGGACTCTAGGGTTGTTTTTGGATGTAGGGCATAGCCTTTTTGGTTTAAATGCCCACACACGGTTAATTATGTGTAGGATCATGATAACAGTATGATGGTTTTGTATACTTTGACTCTTTGAATATCAATTTTTAAAAAAATGCCTAGGCTATATAATTGTTTTATGGTTTTCTACTTGTTCAAGTCAAAGCAACACTTGCATGCATGATTGCATTCCTACGCTAAATAACTAGTGGTATAAAGTTTTAACCAAGATGCACATAATTAATTAGCCAATTGTAACAAACATCCTGGGCAGGGCCATAGGCGGTCGTGTCACACTAGTCCCTTGGGCAGCCGTGTCACACCAGTCCCAAAATCCTCAAGGAACCTAGCATTTTTGGGCTCAACAATTCTAGAGGTATGTGAAGGATAATAGAACTTGTATCTTTTGGAGTTTACTGCATAGCCAATGAAATAACTGCTAGTTGTCTTTGAATCCAATTTCTTCATGTGAAGATCATAAATCCTTACTTCAATAAAACAATCTCATATGTGCATATGGTTCAAACTAGGTTTCCATCTATTCCATAACTCAAATGGCATTTTGGGAACCGCCTTGGATGGAACCCTATTTAAAACATATACAACAATTTTCAGTAATTCACTCCAAAGGGATTCAAGTAGATTAGTGTTACTAATCATGCTCCTTACCATGTCCATAAGAGTACGATTCCTTCTTTCAGCTATACAATTTTGTTGTGGTGTGCCAGGCACCGTATATTGAGCAATGATACCTTTTTGATAAAAAAAACTTTGCAAATAGACTTGACATTTGTCCTTTTTCTGTGTACTTCCAAAAAGTACTCATCTCCTCTTTTAGATCTAACAATTTTGATCTTTTTCTTTTTGTTTTTCAACTTTTGCCTTATAAGACATAAAAGCATCAAATGCTTCAACATTGTCCAAAGCAAATAAATATACATGAATCTTGTATGATCATCAATAAATGAGATAAAACACCTTTGACCATTAAAAAAAGTGGAGTAAACGGTCCACCAATGTTTATGTGTATGAACCCTAAGGTTTTTGAGCTCCTCCTGGCACCTTTCTTGGTCTTGTTGGTATGTTTTGCCTTTATACGGTCCACATAAGTGCCAGAGTCAGTCAAATCAAGAGTTTTTAAAACTCCATTATTTACTAACCATTTGATTCACTCTATGGAGATATGTCTCAATCCCCTATGCCATAAAAATGAGGAATTCTCAGTAACCATGCTCCTCTTTATGCCAATATCTATGTGAATGGTTAAATAGCCATTTTCAAATGTTGGATCAAGATCGAACTTGTATAAACCATCAATTAAAGTTCCACCACCAATGAAATTTTTATTCTTTGAAATAATAAAATTTGAGTCTTTAAACAAAACTCATATCCAACTGAAACAAGTTTAGAAATTAAAACTAAATTTCTAGGAAATGATGAAACATAAAACACCCTTTGAAAGTCCAAATTAAAACCAGATTTCAAAACAAGTCAAAAAGCTCCCACATCTTCAACTTTGGAACAAGTTTGATTGCCCGAATAGATGTTTTGCTTATTTCCTTGTGGCCTCTTTAGATCCAAAACGCTCTGCATGGTGTTAACCATATGAATTGTAGAACCAGAATCAATCCACCATGTATTACTATGTGCATCAACAAAAAATAATGTATGACACACAAATGAGATGAGATTACTTTTCTTTACGAGCCACTTATTGTGCTTAGGACAGTCTACCTTCAAATGTCCACTTTTCCTACAAAAGAAACAACAATTTTTTTTGTATGGATATATTCTTTTCATGAAGGACATTTTTACCCTTGGTATTTTTCTTGGCATGAGTAACCAAATGAGTACTTTCCACTTTTTCATGCTTTAAGCTCTCTTCCTTGTGGACACACATGGTCAAAAGTTCATTTATTGACCATTTTGCCTTATGTGTACTGTGGGAATTTTTGAAAGGATTATACACACTAGGAAGAGAGTTTAAGATAAAACGCACCAAGAATGACTCAGAAATCTCAACCTCTAGGGGCTTTAATTGAGCTGTAATGCCCCTTATCTTCATAATGTGCTGCGCACACTTCTAGAATCATCAAAGGTTTTACTTGAAAGCCTCTTCATAAGGGTGCTAGTCAATGCCTTATCCGAATGAATAAAATTTTCCTCAATGACTTTCACGTAGTCCTTAACATTTGGATTTTGTGGAATGGAACCCCTAATGGTTTTGCTTATGTGGGATTTTATGAGAATTAAGCTCAAGCGATTAAATCACTCTCATTGATCATATAGGGTTTTCTCCTACAGCATACTTAATTCCATAGGAGCAGCTGCTGCATCCATACAAAACACCAAATCTAAATCTATGCACAGTAAAGTAAAAAAGGATATTCTTTTTCCAATTAGAAAAATTGTCACCACAAAGCACTAGAATGCGTGACTTATCAAAAGCAGTAGGAATGACTGCAATAAACATTTAGTTTAGTGCTATGAAAAACATAAAATCTATATAATAGTAAAAATCCAACCTTCCTGTGAGTAGAAGTTGTAACCGTATAGAAATTCTTATTCTTTATTTAATAATACTAGCAACCAAACATTAAGAATAAAATTTTTCCATACCTGTGGGCATAGAAAAAATCCATCCCTAATATTGAATCAACTATCTTACTCCAACTAATACACAAATTAAACAACCTCCCTATGAGGCCGAGTCATTATTTTCATGCATTAGTTGCAATTTAATGTCATATCCTTATGAAGTTCTATAAAATTTTTCCTTAAGGTTTAAGATAATGTGGTTACTCCTAAACCATGTACATCGAATAAACCTCGATTACATTAAAACCTTTAATTCGATTCAAACTGAAAATCCCAAAATTTTAACATAATTTTATTTGATCTATTAACATGCAATTTATAAAAATTAGGCATGCATCACAAATATAGATCAAATCAAAATTACCATACTCCATAATAATTTGGTACATGCTCGGTAACAAAGTAATCAAAAGGGGAACACAAATTTTGCTTTCACGGCAGTTTCAAGTTTCTATGTTTATCAACCAAAAATTCCATTAGAGATATATCCATTAAATAAATCTCATCCGGACATGGTTAACAATCCACATTCAGTAAACATGAGCCATAACAATTTAAAGTAAACCAAAAACCAAGTAGTTGCATTGTTCTGCTCGGGATCAAATAAAATAATAATTATATCATGTCGGGTGAGTAAATGGCGCACGTATTACTCATTCACAATCAATGATTGCACTAAATCATGCTACAGCCACTCGAGCAAGATAACAAGTTACTCTTTCTGTCTCATATTTTTTTTCACAATTTACATTTTTGCAGTTAATATATGATTTTTTATTTTTAATATTTTAGTATATAAATAAAAAAAATTATATAAGAATAATAAATTAAGACATATAATTTTTAAATATATTTTTTAAAATTTTTTTCTAGTAAATACTAATATAAATAAATTTTAAGTCAAACTATGTAAAAAAATCAAATGATACAAAGAATATGAGACAGAGAGAGTATTATTTTAACTCAATTGAGTATCGGTTAAACAACAACCCCATGCCCAGGAAGGTAAACAACCACTAATAATAAACAACAATTGTCTACTAGATTAATTTAATTTTCATCGATTCGGTCATGAATAAATACTGGATTAAGACTGAATCAACAATAGAAGCCAACAAATCAAAGCTTTATCATGTGGTGCATCAAAACTATAAATTGACAAGAATCATGTGGAAGCACAACAGCTGAAGGAAGCAACACAATTTCTTCAACAAGATCGGCAAAAACACAAGAATATAAAAGCCGAATCGATGAGGGATTTAAACAAATCGGAAACCACTAATCAATATAGCATTGAGGTAGTCTCTGATACCACAATGTGAGAAATCTTACAACAGCGTAGTGAAAAAATTAATGTAGCTTACCTCTAGCCATAATTGATCAAGTGAACTTTAAAGCTTTAAACCGTAGAGAATAAATAGAGCTTTGGGTCAATTTAAAATTTACACAGAATTTAGGGCTAAATTAACAGTTTAAAAGTTATATTGGACTTAACTGATATTTTTACTAGACCATATCTTAATTGACTTAAATCTCCTCAAACTTAATTTGGATGAAGTGTAAACTCTCAAAACTTTATTACTGGCGTTTTATAGCTCCTCTAATATTAAATATGAATCACCACTTGAAGGAAAAGACGGAAGAATTTCGAAACCCTAGACTTTCCCTGCTGCCGTCATCTTCCGTCACGCACCTCCGTCACTTCAAGAAAAGCCGCCACTCCTAGCCGTCGCTGCACCGCCGCCAGCCTCTACAGTTGGCCACTGTCGCTTCGCCCAACACTGCACTACACTCTCCAGTCGTTTTCCGTCGCCGTTGACATCCTGCCGAAGAAAAAAGCCGAACCATAATCCGTCCCCTTCGCGGTTTCGCTCCAACCACCGTCCGCCGCCGCTCCACGCCGCCAACAGCACCTCCGGGGGTCGCCTCATCATCGCCAAGCAAAGGCTCAAGCCTTCGCCCTCCCTCGTCACCGGCTAACGGAGATTCGAAGCAAGACTCGACGCAAACCCACTTTGCAACCCGGTTAGAGATCCATCCAACCCAGTTAACTAGTTAACTTCGGTAAAGCACTCAGGTCCCTAGTCTTTGACTTTGTTCGTTTTGGTCACTGTTTCTCTCTCTCTCTTTTTATTTTTATTTTTATTTTTTCAATTCAGCGACTAACAGCATTTTTTTTTGTTTATTTCTTTTTCGTTGTTGCTTATTTTATTTCTTTTAGGACCACAGGTTAGTTTTGGTTATCAACACTAGGCAGAATTACATGTTTAGGTTAGATAGATTTTGCTTTTTATTATTATAATTTTAAAATTCATTTAATTCATATAATGCATCTAAAAATCACATTTAGAAAATTTCAATTTCGCGTGGGTTTAATAAAGCCCTAAGATGAATTTAGAATGATAATTAAAAATAAATTTAATATTCACATTCAAGTGATCCAATAGGATCTATGGTTTGGATAATTACTTGAATTCTTTAAAAACTAATATAAATAAATTTAATATCTATATTTAGGTGATCCGATAGGATTTATAGTTTTGGTTAATGATTAATTAAAATCTTCATAAGATAAAATATATAAAATATAGATTAAGTTTAGATACTCATATTCGGATGGTCCGATAGGATTTATGGTTTGGAAATATAATTAAAATATACATAAAAATCAAGAGTAAGGTTTAAATGTCTATATCTGAGTGGGTCGATTAGAATCCATAAAATAAGGTTATTTTAGCGTAACTAAACTCTCAAAACTCTCATAGACTATTCTAAGATGTCAAATCAACCTAGGTATAAATAGATTGGTGGCAACTCAAAAAAATACGTTGCTACACATAAAGGGCACCAAAATGTTGTCATACGAACTTGGGTAGTCAAAGGTCCTATCATAGACTCTGATTCTTGTAAATAAAGACAATGTTAGGAGCCCTTAGAATTATGTACTCAAGAGGGCCTTAAAATGCTTAGTTAATTTGATATTAGGTGTAGTATATCTGCAATGTGGTCCAAATAACGTGTCTTATATTATATTCTCTTCAAAATGTCCCTTTGTAGGTGGAGAACCCCCATAGGTATAGTGAATAATCAAGTCATGTACAATGACATGATAGGATCCTGCTTATTGTAGGATTCAAGTTTGATCCCTTTCTTTATTGGTGATCTTCTTCCTTATCTAACCAGACCAATGGGGTATCATTTGGATGACTTTATCAAGTGTGCCACATGCCTTTCTTAAGTCTCCTTAAGATATTAAAAGACTTTCAGTCGTGGATCAATATGGGACCACATGGAATTAGTAGGAAACCTTTTCTCTGATTTTCTCTTGGTTCTTCTAAATTGTGGGTGGTATAAAAGGGTGGTATTTTTTTTTTTTTTAGTATTCAGAAGCATCATATAAGTATAAAAGGGATGGATTATATTATTATTACAAATTATGAATATGGGTATATCATCTTTTTTTAGATTAAAATGACAACTGAATCAATTTTATTGTGGCATGATGTAGAGGTTTAGGAGTCAAAGTTTGAAATCTAAACCTTTCCCATATCCACCCAACACCTTAATCATTACACCAAGGGGTGGGGGATCTTGGTTCTTCTAAATTAGGTGGTATAAAAGGGTGGTAGAAAACTGAACTTTATCATAGACCTCGAAGCTGACATTTGAATAAAAAGTTGACATTAGTTTCTAACATTGTTTCTTCTCGTTAAAAAATAGTTTTTTAGCTATAGTTAATTATTGTCTTTAGTCCACAGATGATCTCAATTTGCCAAAAATTTTGGAATAATAGAAAATAGGCAAGGCTTAAGAAACATGATCTTAATAAGGAACCAAAACTTCGACTTAATAGTTAAAACCTGTAATTGTTATCAGAACGTCAAATGTTCAAAACCTCAATCCCCTTACCTCCCTTTCCTGTACAAAAGGAAAAGAAACAACATAAGAAGAATGATCTACAATATTAGGCTATAATTAGCCAGAAGAATATGTTCTGGCCCATATATATATATTCTTGTAATTGGATGGTATATATCTGAGTTACATATTTGCAAATAAACTATATCTCTTGGCATCAAGAACTATTTGTCTTACTGATGCTACAGCCCCCAAAGCCACTAATCCTGAGGAAACCACTAGTATGAGTGTATTTACCCAAAATACTAAGCTCTGTTTGGATGGCTTAAAAGTAGCACTATAGAAGATCATTGGCAGAATAAAATCTATGGGGATGATTCCAAATGCTCCAAACAATGCCATTATGTCTCCAAAGAAAGGCAGCATTGCCGCAATGGTGGTAGCAACAACAACTGTAAAAGACCGAGAAATTAACCGAGGCACAACATTGCGTGTTGAGAATTGATCTTCCTTTGCATCCGCCAACCAGGTCTCAAATAGCTCATTTGTTGGTTGTAAATAGATCTACAACAACAAGAATTGTCACAAATAAAAACATTATGAATTACAAAAATTCACTCCCTCATAAAATATTTGTTACTTTTTCCATTTTTTATGCCATAAGATGTTTGTCAAAATATATGCACATTCTTCCAATTATTTATACCCATCCCACTATATAAATCTTATGAATGCTCATTGTTGTAATTATACCAGTGGCAAAAGGTAACATTTGATAATATGTCTGATATGCTGATACTACACAATAATAATATTTATAAGAAGGTTAAAAGTAACAATATAAGCTCATTATCTGTTACAGAGACAGACATGTGAGAGCCTAAGGGTAAGTAATGAGCCACATTGACTGTACATCATTAATACGTCGTTCATACATCTATCATTGTGACGAATGGTGAGCTAATCAGACTCCTTGTAAATAAGGAAATATAAGGATGAGAAGGAATATATGAGTGAGAAATCTTACCACGGTGATTGCAAGTAATTGCATTAGCACGAAAATGTTTGTTAGAAGGAGAAACCAGGTTGGGAGCAAGGGCTTGTTATTATCACCTATGAAATTGGAGAGGATCGTTGCTTGAGCCTGATTCCCAAAGGCCCAGTAACCAGAGATTGCAACACTAAAAAAAGTGGTCACAACAACGGCATAACATATGCATAAACCTTTCAACATCTTGCCTGTTACTGGGGGGGCCAGAGTTGCCTACAAGAAACAAACATAAAATTTATAAATCTTTTAATTTCGCAATTGAACACCTCTCAAATTGAGGACATAGTCATACTTAGTTTTCCCAATTATATTTTAGCTATTATAAAAACTAGCCAATTTTTACATGGTTAATTTGTATTATGAAAAGTTGAAATGGATTGGAATACAGCCAATCAAATGGTTATGCCAAATTGGCACTAATTGTACCTGTATCTCTGGAATAATTCCACACCCATATGTTGTAGCTATAATTGAAAAACCATTAACAGCGTTTAAAATTCGAGTTCCTTGAGAGCCATTTATGGAGTAATCCTTGCTAGGAGCACTCCTGGAAGTTCCTGTTTAGCATCAAATTAATTAAGCATTATGCTTTTATAATACAGTATAATGCTAAACTTAACTACAAGTATAATTTTTTAATGCCTAATTTTATAGGATAATAAAGTAGAATATTACCGATGTGTATAGCACCAGCTACAGTACATGCACTGTAGGCAAGGCAAAGGATCAAAGAAAGTAAGTTGATATGCCTTAGAGAGTGGAATGATGGAATTTGTGCCAGGAAGAGAACCACTGTCCCAAATATGATTATAAATTGATATAGTTGCATTTTCCCACCTGGTTGGTACAACAAGTAGATGAACTGCAAAAAAAACCCAGAAATTTCTTTAATTCACAATTCTTTAGAGGAAAAAAAAGAAGAAGAAGAAGAAACAATTCCTAATATATAAGTTCATAATATTAGCAAAATAGTACTAGAACATATTAACGGAAAGTGTAAATGACATCAAACATCCCAATACGCCAACTTAAGGATTAAAAAATTCATTATAATTTTTTGCCCTAAATCAATACCATTAGAAGTTCAAAGTTCACACTCTATCTACCTAACAATGATTTAAACAATCTTTTTTATAAAGCAATTAATTTCTTACCAACTGTTTGCCATAACCAACCTAAAGAAAACAAAAATTTAATAAAAAATACTTATTTTTTGAAAAAAAATTATTATAAAAGGTGTTTTTTGAACTTGTTAAATTGTAGAATTCCAGTTGATATAAAACTTAAGTGAAAAATAAATAAAAATAAAAATTACTACTAACTTCTAAAGATCAACAATGGTCACTATTGGATGAATAGTGTCATTGTTATGGGTTGGTTGAGTTCAGTTAGTTTTGGGCCTTGGTTCCGCTTAACTTTTTTTTTTTTTTTTTACTTTTTTAGGATGTGATTTTTTTTTTTTTAGTTTTATCTCATTTTGCAAGGCACTTGCCTTTATAAGGGCCTAGGTTGCAATTTTCCCGGTTTTAGTTTGTCTCACTTTTGTTTCGGTTAAAATGCAGTTTCAGTTCCTAACTTTCTTAATTTTTTCTTTTTTGGACCTGAGTTATGTCCATGTTACATTTTAGTCCCCAAATTTTATAACTATTTAATTAGATCTTCTATTTGCTTCTTGGCCCCTAAGCTTTTCGTTTTGTTATTTTTTTATGTACTATCTTCTAAAGTAAGACATTGGTAACCATAATTTGTTTATTTTTTAGTTAAACCATTTTTTATCTTCATTAAGTCAATTGTTAAATCCTTAATACCTAAAGTTTTTCCATTTTTTTGTCTTGATCCTAACTTTTTTTTTATTGATTTTCTTTATTGTTGTTTTCTAAAATGAAGCTTTAATAATTATAATTTACCTACTTTTGGCCTGGTATCTGGTTGATTCGACTTTAGTCAATTTTTTTTCAATTACTTTCTTTTCTTTTTATCTTTATTAAGTTAATGGTTAAACTGTTAATTGATTAACATATATTAAACATAGTTTTGTATTTTTGTCATTTTTTTATCATTATTGATTATTAAGATTTGTAGCATCAATTATTTACTTCAAGCTCTATAGTTTAATAAAGTAATTTGGTCCATAATTGTTAAATTTGAGAGTAAATTTTTCTAGATAAATTTTTCATTGATATTAAAAATTAGATTTTGTATTAATAGGAGATGAAAATTTTTATTGAATTGTTTTTAATTAACAAACAAAATATGTATTGTTTTGAAGCACGTAACTTATTTTGTGTCGCACTATAATTATTAAAATTTATTACAAAAAAGTATCCATTACAATGTGTAGGTCACTAAATCTCTCTATTTGTTCTATTGGTCTCTAATTTATTTGTTATTTTTTTGTTTATTGTTTTTTAAAGCAAAATATTGGTAACCATGATTTATTTCTCTTATTTTTTTAATCAACTATAGTGACTTTGTTTAACTTTTTTTAGTTTTTTTTATCATTGTTTTTTACAACAAAACTTTAGTCAATATTAGTTGTTTAATTTTTTTTATGGTTCAAGCTGATTCATTTTATCTAATATTTTCATTTATTTTTTTTCCTTTATTAAGTTGATGGTTAAACCTCTAATTCTTAAAATCTTTATATTTACTCTTTTGCCCTGAAGACCATTTTTTTGTTTTTTTTAATTATTAATCATTAAACCCTACTTTTTGTAACCAAAATTTCACTCTTAATCTTATATTATTAACTTTTTCATATTATTTCTTTTTTCTAAAATAAAATTTTAGTCTCTACAGTTTATCTCTTGATTCTTAGAATTTTTTTTTTTTGCTCCCTTAGTCCCGAAACTTTACCATGACTTTTTTATTCTGGTTTTTGCTTTTCTTTTTTCTTTTTTATAATTTTTTTTTCTTTGTCAATGATCACCACTGTTTATATTCACGTTTAATGTTGATACGGACTGAAGCACAGCAACCCATGAGCACCATAAACCTCATATTATACTAAATACTAATTCACTATTTAATCTCTTCCTTCAACATATATGCGATGGGGTATTTACCTTAAGGCTTTCCCCTCCGAGAAGGATGGTTGCAATGACTGCCCCATAGCAAATGGCAAACTGAAGTGGGGCTACCAAATACTTACCCCATCCAGGTCCTGTCAAAATTTTGCTCAAACTGTTAACAAGATGAAGAACCCTATATGTAAATGAACAATATTTGGTATATATCATTTTTTACTAAACTTTTATGTATTAACGATTGAAGTATATATAAATTATGATTTTAAATGCACTTAAGTAGAAATTCACAAAAGTGTTACAATAATAATTCAAAACTTACAATTACATTGCTACCATGCATAATATGAGAATTAAATAAGATGAAATTTGCACATAAATAAATAGATTATACCAAGAATATGGTTGCCCATGTCTCGAAAGCGAAGCAAGCGGTGGCCGCGGGTGGCGTGGTGGTCTAGGACGATGGAGAGGAGGCGGTAGGAATAAAAGGTGATAATGCCTGCAAGGGAGAGGGCCAACATCCCACCCTCCCAACCAAGTGAGCGGAAAGTGAAGGGGAGACTAAATATCACCGGCCCAACTATGGACGTTGTCAGATGATATCCACAATGCAACCATGATCCTGCATCCCACCAATCCAAACACGCATGTACCATGTTATTAATTGTGGCTCTTGCTTTGGTATTTCGAAGGATATGAATCTTTCGGTGGAGGCTAAAATAAAAAAAATATGAGGGTGATAAACGTACAGACTCACGGACGCATCTCATGTGTCCATTACCGCAGACTTTACATAAAGCCCATAGTAACGGATGCACGAGATGCATCCGTGAATCTATCACCTAAGCAAGACTTCTAAAATAAAGTGATTATGAAAATACTTATTTTAAATTTTATTTTTATTCTTTTACCTGTAGAAAATGATAATTTGGAAGTTAATACTTTATTTACTTAATTATCATGGATCATATTTTTATACAAGCAGATATATGTTATTTTTATGATTTTGTTCCTTACTCCGCTTAATAAGAATAATAATAATAATAATAATAATAATAATAACAACATATTATTATGGGGGGTTTCATTCGTCCTTTTTTGGATGACAATGGCAAACGTTAAGTGGAATCGAAAATGCAACGTCGCAGCCATTTTTTATTGAAATCGAATAGTCACTAAATCAATATATGAAAACAAAATCCTAGTAATGACATAGCTATTAATAATATTACGCATGATGTACATAAGAAGAAAGGGACCGCCAGAATTTTCATGACATACAATATTACTTACCCGAAACTGAAGGAAGAAAACGACATATATAAATTAAGAGGCCACTTAGAATTACATTTTACTTTATTTTGTTTAAAAAACCTATACCTTCCTCCTTGAATTGACCGAAAAAAAAATAGACTGAAATTTAAAGAGATGAAAATTGATAACTTAAATTGTTAACTAATTGTTAAAATATTAGATGCTATACAAAAAATGTCATATATGAGAGGTAACGAGGTTTTTTCTTACCTGCACTTTGTTGCAGGTATTTTTTCTTAAATTTATCATTAAAATAAAAATCAATAATAAACAACTAAAAATTTTTTTGTCACAAACTTATGCTAATAAATTAATATTTTATTTTTTTTAAAATTTTAAGTTGGGTCTTTCTTATATCTTATTCTTATTATTCAAATGATTAGTTATGATCGAAACAAAACACATGTACATGCTTTGAAATGATGAATATTTGTTGTGTTACTTTCACATTTTATTAATTCAAATTTTAATATTTAATATTGATGAAAATTTTATTTAGAAAAATTTACTTTCAATTTTAGCAGTTATGGATAAAATTACTTTATTAAACCATATAAATTTTGAATTAAATAATTCATTCTACAAAATTTAATTAATAAAGATTAAAAGAAAAATAAAAAATTAGCTTAAAAAATTCCAGGACTAAAAGATGAAATGGAAAAGCTTTAGGTACTAAATTTAATAATTGATAGTTATCAGTGTTTTGCTCTACAATATAGTATATAAAAAAAATAAAAAAAAAATCAAGGTTGAAGGAGTACATAGAAGGAATATAGGGCAAAATCTATCAGGGATCTCTTAGCTTACTTTTTTATCTCAAATAAATACCATACCTTAAGGTTGTCATATTGAAGCCCCTTATCTTATATTATGTATCTTAATTAGATATTTTCTATCAATTTTACCATTAAGTTGAATGAAACATGCTGATGTGGTATTGTTTAATACTAAAAGAAATATAAAATAACAATTTTGGTCCCTAAATTTTTTTAATCAATAATTTTAACATTTATAGTTAGAAATTTACTGTTTAACCATTCATTTCAAACCCTTGCCACGAACTCCACCGTTGCACAAATCAAACCGGAAATCAAACGCACAAATCCAACTAGAAATTTAACCTCCGCCTCGTTTGTCTCTCGGCCTATACTTCGCTCCACATAAAAATCCCTCTCAATCCAATTTCTAGGGTTTAACCTCACCATACCCGGCAGCCACCGGCGACCCATACCAACAAACCGACGATGGATCTAAACGGGTAGGATTCTAGTTGCCTTCTCTTCCACTCCCCTCTTCGCTCCAACGTCGGCGATCGTTCGCAGAACCGAAACCAAATCCGAGTTTGATCTCAAGGCTGAGAGGATGTCCGTCTCCGCTCCAACGTCGGCGATCGTTCGGAGAACCGAAACCAAATCAGATTCACCAGGCGACTCAAACAATCTAAGCTTACCTAGCAACATAGATCCGCCGGCTAAGAGGATTTTCGTAGAATGATTCAGACGATTGAATAGGCGCCTAGATCCGACGATTCCGATTTCACTCAAACCTCGATCGAAGGGTTTAGGGGAGACGAACAGATCTATGGCGGAAAGTGACAAAGAAGATGAATAGACCGCTGCCTGAGATTTTAGTTTTCATCGAGAGTCAACCGTCACAAAATGTCAAATTTCCAAAATCGGCGGAGACCGCCTGAGAGGCATTGTAATGCATCACGATCCCGTCAGCCCAGAGTGTCTGGAACTGATTTCGGCCAAATATTTCGGCTAAAGATTTTGGCCAGAGGAGCCACGCAACCTGAGATCGCCGTTGCCGGTGATGGGGAGAGAAGAGTAACGGGCTTGTTCTTGATGTTCTCCGGGACTTTTTTGATTTGGGCTTGTTCACGATGTTCTTGTGTTGAAAGGACAAAATAAAAAAATTGGGCTTGTTATTGATATTTAAGAAGTTTGGAAGGGTTAAAATTATTGACACAAAAAGTTTTAAGGACCAAAATTGTTATTTTATATTTCCTTTAGTATTAAACAATACCATGTGAGTATGTTTCATTCAACTTAACAATGAAATTAATATAAAATATCTAATTGGGACACACAATACGAGATAAGAGACTTCATAGGATAAGTTTAAGGTAGGATCCTCATTTGTGATAAAAAAATAAGCTAAGGAAGCCCTTATGGATTTTACCCAAGGAATATAGTTAAGCAGTTATTATTTATTAAGTTTGTGACTAAAACAAAATATGGTTCGAACTTAGTGACTGAAATGGGAAAGGAAAAAAATCCAGGAACTGAAATCAAAGTTTAACCATATAAAAACTGAATCAGGGACACTCGCAAAATTATAACACGGGCCCCCAAGACATGATTTCCTTGAAAGAAGAAGACCGAACTTCAAAAAGAGACAGTCATGTCAGCAGAAAAGCAAAAAAAAAAAAAAAAGGGAATTGACACTGTTTAAAAAGTAACACTATACATGCTTAAAAATGATGGATATTTTTTTGTTAAAGAATAATTAACTAAAGAATTGTTCTTATGAACTTAAATTCTAATTTTTAATATTGGTGAGAAATTTATTTAGAAAAATTCACATTCAATTTTAATAATTATGAACCGAATTACTTTATTAAACCATAAAGCTTTTGAATGAAATAACTCATGCTACAAAAATAAATTATCAATATTGAAAAGATATAAAAAAAAATAGAAAAATTGTATTTAATTTATTTTGCTTTAAAAAAGTGCACATAAAGACAGAAAAAAAAAAGTTTGGAGAGTAAGAGAGCAAATAGAAAGAATATTGAGCAATTATTAAGTTTGGGGATTAAAACGCAAGATAATTCGAATTCAGTGACTTAAATATTAAATCTTAAAAATTCTGGGACTGAAAACGCATTTAATGAAACTGAGAAAATTACAATATTGGCCCTCAGGACTCTATCTGCTTGTGAAAATAGAACCAAACTTAAAAGAATCAATATAGCTAAAAAAAAGGCAAAAACAAAAAACATTAAAAAAAACATTAAAAAAAATAAAGTGACACTATTCATGAACAGTAATCAAAGTCGGCAATTAATATACAGTTATAAAGTGTAGATTTGAAGAATAAGAGACATAAACTCTAATTTGACCTATACCTCAAAGAGCAAACTGTAATTTTTTGCTAAATTAGATTGTAACAATCTTCTGTTTCAAATATCTTTAGGCAATAAGCTTCTAAGTTTTGGAAAACCCATGGGAATAAAGATGTAGAGATAGAGATACGTACTAACCTCTTGGCTTAAGCACAAACAGAGCTCCAGCATCAAGCTCTTTTGAGGACTGGGGCACCCAGTTGTCTGGTCGCCCTTCAGCAGGGGACGAGTACACCTCCGAGGAGTTCGGAGCCACACTTGTCATGTCTCTCTTTTTTATTTTTCTCTTCTTAATATTGGCCTCTAGGATTGATCAGAAACCTCCCAAACCATGGCTCTACCTTTCGGACAACTGAGTAGTGCTCTTTTATATTGGAAGTCACCACCAGCAATTCTGAAAATATCGAGCCAATGGGGAACAACTTTTTGTTGGTTAGGGCGAAAACAATTGTGTAGGACAAACGAGCAAAGCAAGGGCGGCTCAGTCAAGTCAATGAAGTTTAAATCTCAACCAAATTTTGCTTTCATGATTGAGACGGCAAGTCTGTCTTCTTCTTACTATTATATTTATAAGGGTGAATCAAATTTATCCTATTAAATTTGGCAAATTTTTAGTTTTTGTCCTTGAACTATATCCCTTGTAGTAAATCCGTCACTCAAGTAATGAATTAGGCGTCCAACTGGTAAATGTAAACGGTTCAAGTAAACTACTTCTGCATAAGAAAAAAAATTCATATAAACATAATTTTTTTTGACAAAAGTGAGTTATTTAATTTTCAAAATATGCTTATTTTTCCATTGACTATTCGATTATCAATACTCCAGTGGTAGCAACATGTTATGTAAAATAAAATTTCAACTAAAGATATTATCATTTTGATATAGACTAGGAAAAAAAATCCTATTAATGTCAAATATAAATTTTGCACCCAAACATTACTTAAATTTAATACTTTACTGATAGATTTGCTACATTTACTTCAAGGATAGATTTGCAATTTGGAGTATAATTAAGGAACAAATAGTGCAATTTAGCCATTAAACTCACTCACAATTACAATCTCTCCACAAGATTGGAAAATCTATACTTTACCCTAACATTTTCTAGTAATGTTAATTAAGAAGCTACAGTCAAAAGCATAAAAGCCCCAAGGTAGAAGAAGAATGCTGGATCATTTCAATCTTCAACTACCAAATGCAAAAGGTAGAACTCCTTTACTCTTTTAGTGAGTTGAAAGCTAACACAGAGCAAGTCTAGTGTAGTTTACTCTGTAGCTTAATTAGCCAGTGAAGATGCACGTAATATATAATTCGAAGGTCATAAATTGAAATTTTCACACCAATGAGTATATTTTCTGAATTGGTAAAGACTAAAAGTTAATAAGACAAAGGATCATGTCTGAGCATATGGAGGAGTTTATTGAACAGTTAAAGTCAATAAATCGTTTGTCAAATTATACAACTGTGTCTATTTGTCAAACAATGTCTAAGCACATGGAGGAGCATAATTTTATAAATGAAAAAACTAGCTCAAATTATTCAAATGCTAAGAGTAATAATGATCAGATGACCTGCCGTTGGATGACCAACAATTATAAATTAAAATGTGTCCTCGTCGTGCTGACACCATCGTTCCCTAGGGAGCTAGTATATAATTATTCAAATATGGCCTAAAATATCTTTTTGCTCTCTGGACTTTGCCAACTTGGATGCTTTATTCCTTGGAGTTTAAATCGGGTTGACTTGCCTCTCAAGCTTTGTAAAATGGGATATTTTACCCTTTAATAATTTAAATAAAGCACATGCCTTCACAGGCCTTACTTCCGGTGTAGAAATGACAATTTTGATTATATAGGGACCAAAATAGAAATAAAAGAAAAAATGAAGCGGAAAACTAACATGTATCTGACATAAAGCTTATCTTTGCACTAACAATAAAGATATGAAGTACAATAGGAGTAATAAAATGAACATATTAGCTAAACTATGGTTGATCGTTAATTGTAACGCCAATATTTAAAATGTGTTAAAAAAATACTAAAAGTCTCTCAAATAGAAGCGATGGTGGAATTTTTTGTTTTCATCTTCGGTGGATAGAATTTTTACCCTATAATATATTCTGTCATACAATATCTTTTCATACCCTCAACTTATAAAGTTTTTAACTCAAAATAAATAAATAAACAAATAATATGTTTCAAGTGTTATTGTTCTTATGTTTGGTTAGGATTATGGATTCTAAAAAGATATTAATAGAATCTTGCCAAAAACAAAAGATATTAATAAAAGAATGAAGTTCAAAACTTTATGGGTTAATTACAATTTACCGCCTGTGGTTTAAGTGAAATTACACTTTGCTTTCCTATTTTAGAAATATACACTTGCCCCTTGACCTTTTTATACAGTTCGATAATAACTTTTGAAATCTTAATTTAGACTGTATGGTAGTCATCTTCAAGTAATTTCAATCCGTATAACAATTTTTTTACAATTAATTGACACTTAAAAACTGAAAGAAATGCAGAAAGAAAAAATTAATAATTTAAAATATCCATTAACTGTTAAAAAATACCATATAAATTAAAATTACTGAAATATAGCCACCATAATGTTTAAATTAAAATTTTAGAAATTACTGCTGAACTGTATTAGGGGCAAAATGTAAATTTCATCTAAACTTCAATGGGCAAATTATAATTATCCCAAAGTTTTTGTGTTGCTTTTGCACATGGAATTTTCAATTATTTATATATGTTTTTATAGGAAATAAATAATTAATCCAAAGCCTGGGTTCAATCATATTTCTATTTTATTTTTTTCTTTTATTTTTCATTTCTCTTTCTCATGGTCAACATTGTACAAAATTGGCTCTTGGAAGACTTGATGAGATCATGACGACATCATTGACTTCGCACGTGGAATGACTAATTTGAATCATGATTGATTCTAAGTTATTTGGTTAGCTAATTTTATATGTTAAGTAAGTGTTTATTTGTGGCCTTCTATGTTATAGACTAAGTACATGAGAAGGTTGATTCCCATTTTGAAAACCATAAGCTTAGGTGGAAACTTCATTTTGAGACCTTAGATAGAATTTTGTAGAAAGTATGGTACTCGTGAACCAAGAGACCTCTAGTTTTGACTATTTTACCTAACTTTGGTGTCTATGTATATATACACATTTCTTGTTGTTTTTGGATGTGCATAAAGATGTTAAATGTACATAAAGTTGATGCTTGAAGTTTAAGTAAACTTGTTTTATAACTTCGGTATTCGATTTTATGTTCATACTCTTTACTATGCCATGGGAAAAATATGCATTGGTTTTATTCTTTATAACTTGAGAATTGCCGAAGTTAAGTTCGCATAATACATATGCTAGGATAATGAATTAGCAGCAAGTAAGTTTTAATTCACATAAGCATCAACTTAGCCAACTGTAACTAAGAGCGGAACTAGTAAATCCTGATTTAATTAATGGTCCTAGGTTAGCCCTACACTGGTGTAATTCAAAAACCCTTATATCAAAAGTTTGGACACTGTTACAATTATTTATGGATTGTTTAAGGTTATTTTCTGCAGAAATGAAGTTTACTGTTTATATTCACTCTAGAAATAGGCATGTTTAAATCACATTATATGTAATTTTAGTGTTACACATCCATACTTGATTCATGTCATTCAATTATGTTAACACATGTGTCCATTGATGGGTTTAGCTACGCAACAAGTAGCGAAGGCCACTTTGATCCTGTATTGATAGAGTTGATAGACAAAATTGCTAAGATGCTTTTGGTGATGATAGATTCTTTTAGAATACTCATAAAGTTATAATGCACTATTATGAGTTACATATATAGCCCAAGTGGGAGATTTTTTTATTTTTTATATTGGCTAATATGTGAAGAAATTATATCTTGTATATGCTATCATAATGTTTGGCCCAATTGAAAGCGATCTACTAGGGTTCAAGTTTGGGATCTAGATATTATGATATATAAAGTTGACATAGTCAGACTATATAAGAAAGCCATTGTCCTCAAATACATGCTAAGGTTTTCTCTTTTCAATTTTTTTACCTCCTCTAAGTCCCTATCATTAAAGAGAGCAAAGAAGAATTTGTACATATCGGTTTGGAAGACAATAAGCCGTAAAATTATTGTTCTAGAATCTTCCAATAAATCCAGGTACACTTTTAGTTTTACTTTCAATTTGGTCCTAAGGATTCAACGTGGATGATCTTGGGAATAATAATTTTGATTCAAAGAATCAAATTTTTTAATAGGATTTATATGTTTGGGCTTTGGAATGACTCTGTGTTTCGACTTTTTATTTTCTTGGGTTGGTTGGGCATGGGGTTTTGTTTTCTTCGTTTATTTTGGGATTTCTTAAGGCTCATCTTGGTGTTAGGCTTTGCTTAATGTTAGGTTATTTGGGTTTTGGGATGTTTTGGGGTATTTGTTTCAATTTTTTTAATAATTTTTTTTCATTGCTGGTAAAAAAAAATTCCAAAGTTTGAGAGTATAACTCTTTTCCTATCCCATGAAAACATGGGCAAACCTAGCTTTTTTATAAAAGAGATACTAAAACAAATATTTTTCTAAACTATAGTCTTTATAAGGAAATCTGAATAATTTTAAGGAGAGGCCAGAATGTATTTACTATTAAATTTTTTAAAAAAATTATAAGCATTTTACAAATTTAAAGAGACCTAAACCCATGCTAGCCCCATTTAGTTCCACCCCGTATAAAATAAAGAAAAGAAAAATCTTCCCAACATTTACTTGAGGTTGAGGAGACCGTCATATAGTTCATCGTCACCTTACCGGTAGTCAACCCTAAAATTCAGCTTGTATTTTTTTTATCTAGTTAAAACATTTATTTGTATTTTTTAAAAATTTGCATTACAATACTGCAACTTTATTGGCCGTTGAATTACTACAGGGACTAAAATGAAACATGTAGTAGTAAATTGAAATCTAATGCAGAAATGAAAAGAATCAGGACTACTATAGTACCACCATAGATTTACATCTCTGTGTTTCTTCTCTCCGTGCTAGAGCTTCAACCAATTGGTACGTGTTCTTTTCCCAATTCCCTAGGCCTTACACATTGTCTATGGAAGATTCTAAAATACCCAAGGGGGTACGGTACCCCTTGAATCATAACCGTCCATTCCTCCATATTAATATTTGGTCAAAATTACCACCATAACTATATTTTTTCATTTTTAATCATTTTAGTCCCAAGCATTTATTTCTTTCTTATTCAGCCATTAGATTGAGATCTGAGAAGAGAAAGGGTACGGTACCCCGATAGAACCGGTCAATCGGTTACATGTGTCGTCTCTTCTTCCCTCAGCTGCCGATTTCCGTCGCGAAACCATCCTCATCACGAATCTCCATCGCCAATTCGCTTCCCTCCGTCACCGATTCTCCTCCCTCCGTCGCCGATTCGCACTTCCTTCCGTCTCCGATTCGCACTTCTCTCCCATCCGCCATTGCTTCTCCACTTCCACGCTTCGATTCGCCATCACTTCTGAACTTCCACGCTCCATCCGCTGTCGCTTCTCCACTTCCACGCTTCGATTCGCCATCGTTTATCAACTATTTCTCGGTACAAAAATGCCTTTAGCCCTCCTATTTCTACGTTAGTTTGTTTTCGTCCTAAATGTTTCTGTGTTCGTAGAATAGTCACCACCAGCATTGGTAATTTGCATTTTTGTTTTATTTTTTTATTTGTTGTTTTAGCCACAAATTAATTTGATAAAACTTATAATACATAGAATTATAATTTTAGGCTAGTTAAAAAATTATTTAAATAATTTAATTTAGTTAATCATTTTAAAAAAGTCAAAAATTTATTGAATTAATGCGCTAAAATACTTAATAAACATTTAAGCAAATTGTTATCGGTAAACTTGGTAAAGTTCCGAGACTTATCTTATATTTTTTATGTACTTTCAATATTTAAAATTTTAGAAAATTTTGTACTAATTGCATACATGTTATTTACATTAGAAGAACTAGTTAGTTTATTTCATTCAAATCCGATTAGTATTGTAGAACATATAAGTAGCCCAACAACCTAGGAAAATGGAATACTAGTAACTCCTAAAATGTAAGGCAAATGTCAAGTTTTGTAACGATTTTTTTTTTTAAATTACACTTATCTCCCACTTATTTTATAAACCCTAATATGTAACCTAACACCTTAATCCCTATCCTTAAATCCTAGTCCCTAAGCCCTAAACTCTAATCCTTAACCCTACACCCTAATCCCATACCCTTAACCATATACCTTAGTCCTAAACCCTAAACCCTAAACCCTAAACCCTAATCATAATTCTTAACCCTAATTTGTAATTTTATTTGATTTTTTATTTGTTGTTTTAGCCACAAATTAAGAGTTATTTTGTTTTAATTTAAATCAACTTAATCCAATATAAATTATTTTATTTTTAATCTGTAATCTTAATATTTAAAATTTTAGATAAATTTACACTAATCTATAACCCCAAACCCTAAGCCTAATGTGTAATCTTATTCCTAACCCTAAACCTTAATCCATAACCCTAATCTTAACCGTAAACCCAAACCCGTAACCCTAAACCTTAAGCCTAAACCCTAATCCTAAATCCTAACCATAATGTTTAGGCTAGTTGTCCAATTATTTAGATAATTTAATTTACTTAATCTTTTTAAGAAGTCAAAAATTAGTTGAATTAAGGTGCTAAAATACTTAATAAATCTTTAAGTATAAGAAAAAAAATGAAAATAATACATAATTTGTTTTCATCTTTCTTAATTTATGTACTATTTACAAATGGTGCAAATAATCTAGATACATGGAGTAATATTTATTTTATATAATTATATACATTATTCATATCATTAGTTAATAATTATACTTTTTAGGCCTAAAAAGAAATGATTTATTGGTTTCAAGATATTTAATTATATATGTGATGATTACATTTAATAAATTGAATATCATTAAGTATAATTCTATTAATTAACTATACTTTTTACTGAATACATATTTCTACTTATTACTGGATTATTATTATTATTATTATTATTATATTATTATAATTATTTATTATATTATTATTATTATTATTATTATTATTATTGCTGTTGTTGTTGTTGTTATTACTGTAAAAAATAATAACAAGAACAAATTACATGAATTATGTATTCCAATTTTTTGACAAGCAATTAACTAGTAACAATGAACAATTTGTTATTTCATTTTGGAAAAAAAAAATAAGTACATATTTTAAGCAAAAACCCCTACTACCAATTCCTAATCAACAACCCTAAACCTCAAACCTTAATCCTAAACCGTGACCTTAAACCCTAATCCTTAACCCCAAACCTTAATCCTAATCCTTAACCTAACCCTAATCCTTAATCTCTAATCCTAAACCCTAAACCTTAAATTCAAAAATAATAATAGTTTGATCTTATTAATGTGGAAAAGATAGTTAGTTTGCTCAATCCCAAACCCTAACTCCAACCCTAATCTTTAATCATAATCCCTAATCCTAATTTCGAACCCTAATCCCTAATCCCTAATCCTAAGCCCTAACCCTAATTCCTAACACTAAATCACTAACACTAAATAAATTGGCTTAGCCATTTAGATTAAGTTAAAATGAATTGGCTTAGTCAACTCATATAGTCATAACTTCATCACCATTTTTTGAATGTTTAGAAACAATAGGGACCAAAATACAAAATAAAGAAAATAACAAGGATTAGTGTAATATTTAGCAAAAAAAGCCTAATTGATGATTTTTTTTTAAATCCAACTAATGATTTTTTTTTAATCCAAGCTAACGGAAAAAAAAATTAGAGTTGACCTATACCAATTAACCTAAATCGCATACCACTTAACCTGAATCCTATACCAGAACAACTTTATTATCATACCACAATAACCTTAATCTCATACCATATGAACTTAAATCTCATACCAGATGAACCTGAATCTGATACCACTTAACCTGAATCTCATACCATTTAACCTCAATCCTATACCATAACCTGAATTTCATACCATTTAACCTGAATATCATACCAGTTAACCTGAATCGCATACCACTTAACCTGAATCCTATATCACACCAACCTGATTATCATACCACAATAACCTTAATCTCATACTAAATGAACCTAAATCTCATACCATTAAACCTGAATCTCATACCATTAAACCTTAATATCATACCATTTAACCTCAATCATATTCCAAAACCTGAACCTCATACCATTTAACCTGAATCTCATACTAGTTAACCTGAATCGCATACCACTTAACCTGAATCCTATACCACACCAACCTAATTATCATACCACAATAACCTTGATCTCATACCATATAAACCTAAATCTCATACCAGAGAAACTTAATTCTCATACCACTTAACTTGAATCTCATACAATTTAACCTGAATCTTATATCATTAAACCTTAATATCATACCATTTAACCTCAATCCTATACCATAACCTGAATTTCATACCATTTAACCTGAATATCATACTAATTAACCTGAATCGCATACCACTTAACCTGAATCCTATACCACACCAACCTGATTATCATACCACAATAACCTTAATCTCATATCATATGAACCTAAATCTCATACCAGATAAACCTGAATCTCATACCACTTAACCTGAATGTCATACCATTTAATCTGAATCTCATACCATTAAACCTTAATATCATACCATTTAACCTCAATCCTATACCATAACCTGAATTTCATACCATTTAACCTGAATATCATACCAGTTAACCTGAATCACATACCACTTAACCTGAATCCTATACCACACCAACCTGATTATCATACCACAATAACCTTAATCTCATACTAAATGAACTTAAATCTCATACCAAATGAACCTGAATCTCATACCACTTAACCTGAATCTCATACCATTTAACCTGAATCTCATACCATTAAACCTTAATATCATACCATTTAAACTCAATCTTATACCATAACCTGAACCGCATACCATTTAACCTGAATTTCATACCAGTTAACCTGAATCGCATACCACTTAACCTGAATCCTATACCACACCAACCTGATTATCATACCACAATAACCTTAATCTCATACTAAATGAACCTAAATCCCATACCAAATGAACCTGAATCTCATACCACTTAACCTGAATCTCATACCATTTAACCTGAATCTCATACCATTAAACCTTAATATCATACCATTTAAACTCAATCTTATACCATAACCTAAACCGCATACCATTTAACCTGAATTTCATACCAGTTAACCTGAATCGCATACCACTTAACCTGAAACCTATACCAGAACAACCTCATTATCATACCACAATAACCTTAATCTCATGCCATATGAACCTAAGTCTCATACCAGATAAACCTGAATCTCATACCACTTAACCTGAATCTCATACCATTAAACCTGAATCTCATACCATTAAACCTTAATATCATACCATTTAACCTCAATCCTATACCATAACCTAAATCTGATACCATTTAACCTGAATCTCATACCAGTTAACCTGAATCGCATACCACTTAACCTGAATCCTATACCAGAACAATCTCATTATCATACCACAATAACCTTAATCTCATGCCATATGAACCTAAATCTCATACCAGATAAACCTGAATCTGATACCATTTAACCTGAATCTCATACCATTTAACTTGAATCTCATACCATTAAACCTCAATATCATACCATTTAACCTCAATCCTATACCATAACCTGAATTTGATACCATTTAACTTGAATCTCATACCAGTTAACCTGAATCGCATACCACTTAACCTGAATCCTATACTAGAACAATCTCATTATCATACCACAAAAACCTTAATCTCATACCATATGAACCTAAATATCATACCAGATGAACCTGAATCTCATACCACTTAAGTTGAATCTAATACCATTTAACCTGAATCTTATACCATTAAATCTTAATATTATACTAGTTAACCTCAATCCTATACCATAACCCGAATCTCATACCATTTAACCTGAATATCATACCATACTAACCTAATTCTTATACCATCTAAATTTTATATCACATGAACCTAAACCTAATACCATTTAACCTAAATCCATTACCACCTAACCTAATTATTATACCGCTTAACCTTAATTACATACCGTATAACCTGTAACCTGTTGTTCAGGTTACAGTATGATTTTCTTATTTTGTATACTATTGTGATATTTCTAAACTTGGGTCCTTAACTGATCAGATAACAAAAGTTTGGGGATGAGCCATGAAAAGAGGGTATTGGTACAACCCCCCGTATTTTAGAACGATCTATTGTCTATAACAATCGGAGGTGATTGTGTCCGGCTGACATCGCTTGATGGTTTTTAAAGTAGGGAAAGTTACAATTAATCCCTAAGGTTTACCTTGACTCACAGTTTGTCCCTTTATTTTTAAAAGCTTACACTTTACCCCTAATTCTTTTACGTTGTCCGATAATAACGTCTAAAACTATCATTTAAACTATACGATAGTTATCTTCCAATAATTTGGGTCTCTCCAATTTTTTTAATAGTTAATAGATATTTGAAATTATCAATTTTTCTTTTCTGTAAATGCATTTTTTTTTCTTGTAAATGCATATCAGTATTTTTTAAAGATCAGTTAACTATGAAGAAAAAAATCCAAAATCTTGAAATTACTTGAACATAGTTATTAGAAAGTTTAATTTAGGGTTTCAGAAATTGTTATCGGACACTATAAAGAAAGTAGGGATAAAGTATAGGTTTTTAAAAATAGAGGGGGCAAAGTGTAGATTAGATCATACTACAGGCGGCTTTTGTAACTTACCCTTTAAAGTATTGAGTTGTTGGTTTTGTGAGATAATGTCGGGGGCCTTATACAATACCCACCCCGCAAAGGGGGTATCAATACTGCAGCATCCCTCGCCGTTGATTGCCGCATGTGCCAACCGGATAACCGGGGCTTCAGGTGAGGAGAGAGATGAGAGAGAAAAAAAAAAGAAAAATTGACAGTTACCCTCCTGAGGTTTACCGTAACATAGAGTTTGACTTTTTATTTTAAGAAACCTACACTTTGCCACTTGATTCTTTATACTGTCTAATAACAACTTTTGAAACTGTAATTTAAACCATACAATGTCATATTTCAATACTTCAATTTCTCCAATATTTTTTTTATAGTTAATAAATATTTTAAATTATTAGTTTTTTCTTTCTGTAAATGCAATTTTTTTCCTGTAAATGCATATCAGTATTTTTAAAGGTCATTTAGTTATGAAAAAAATATTAAAAATTTTAAAATAATTGGAATATAATTATCAGATAATTTAATTTAGAGTTTTAGAAGTTGTTATCAGACACTATAAAAGAAGTTAGAGGTAAGCTATAGGTTATTTAAAATAAATGAGGTAAACTGTAGGTTAGATCAAACCACATGAGGGCATTTGGAATTTACCCAAAAAAGAATAAAATTGTGGGAATAACCTGTGAGAAGAGAAATAGGGGAAAAAGATAGTCAGGAGATCGAGGAGAAGAAAGAAGAAAAAGAAAAAGAAGAAGGAGAGAGAAGAAAATGAGGGGGGAAATGAGAGAAAGTATTATATTAAATAAATATAATTAAATTGATTCTTAAGAACATTTTTTAAAAGAAACACCAAAAAAATATATGAATGTTATATAAATTAAAAAATAAAATTTTACAAAAAAGTAAGTTCAATTTATTTATTTTTTTTGTTTATTAGGTTGGGTATGCAAGAAACTTTATAAAATCGAATACATAAAACTAGATACACAAAACTATAATTGGTCACACTGTGTCATTTTTAAGTAACCTAAACCTAAAAAAATGAATGATTCACCTTGAAGATACCTAAAAAGAAAATAACCTTTTCATTTTTTATTAATTTTTTAAAAAATAATTAAAGAAAAGTAAAATTATTGTAGTGCCCATTGCACAAAAAAACTTATTTACTTTAAATTTTAACAAAAACTGAAAAAAATGAATTATAGATGATTTATAAACATAGCTCTATGATGAATAAATTAATAATTTTTATTTAGGTGAGTAAATCTTAATTCGTCCATTAATTTAAGTACATTAGAGTAAGACTATTTACATATAAACAGTGTTTCAAATTTTTATGACATTTACATATATTCGGTAAAACTACATACAAAGTAGGAAACAAGAATTTTTTTCAATATTCCTAAAACCCATTAATCCATAATACCTTTAAGTGTTCCCCAAAAAAATTATATTCTTAAAACACAACAAACCCTAACCATCAATCATAATTTTAATCCTAATCATAAACCCTAAACCCAAAACCTATGCACTAACCCTAAACCCAAAACCTATGCACTAACCCTAAACCCTAAAACAATCCCTCCCCCCCCCCCCCCCACACATAACCTAAATCTAAGCTCTAAATCATATCTTTCCAATCACAACCTAAATCCTCAACCAATCCCGAATCACCACAAAAAAACCCTAAACCATTCCTTAAAGTTAAAACCTATGCACTCACCATGAAAGCACATGAAAAGTAACTAGATCACCTTATAGGTAAACTAAAAAAGATAATCGAGTCATCTTGAAAGTACCTAAAAAGTGACCAGGTCAATTGAAAGATAACCTAAAAAAGTGACTAGGTCATGTTGAAAGTACCAAAAAAGTGACAAGGTAACCTAAAAGGTAACACGGTCACTCTCAAGGTACTTGAAATGTGACCAGGTCAAGTTACAGGTAACCTAAAAATGTCACTAGGTCATCTTGAATGTACCTGAAAGGTGACCGGATCACCTTGAAGATAACTAAAAACTGACCGGGTCACCTTAAATGTAACCTAAAAATGTGACTAGTTAACTTTGGATACCTTTAGTGTGACTAGTTTACCATTTTAGCTTACCTTCAATGTAGTTTGGTCACATTTTACCTATGTAAAAGGTGATCAGGTCACCTTTTGAGGTTACTGTCAAGGTAACCTGGTTACCTTTCAAGTACCTTTATGGTAACCAAGTCACCCTTTTAGGTTATCTTGAATGTAACCTGGTCACACTTTAGGTACTTAAAAGGTGACCAAGTCACCTTTTAAGGCTACTTTTATGGCAACCTGGTCACCTTCGGAGTACCTTTATATTGATCCGGTCACTTTTTTAGGTTAACTTGAATGTGACCCGGTCACCCTTTAAGTACCTAAAAGGTGACTCAAGGTAACCTGGTCACCTTTCAGATACATTCATGGTGACCCGGTCACCCTTTTAGATTACCTTTAATATGACCCAGCCACACTTTAGGTACATAAAAGATGACCTGGTTACTTTTCAAGGTTACCTTCAAAGTAACCCGGTCACCTTTCAGGTACCTTCAAATTGACTCGTTCACCTTTTTAGGTTACCTTTAATGTAACCCAGTCACCCTTTAGGTACCTAAAAAGTGACCAGGTCACCTTTTGAAGGTTACTTTCAAGGTAACCTAGTCACCTTTTTAAGTTACCTTTAATGTGGCCCGGTCACCCCTTAGGTACCTAAAATGTGACTAAGTCACCTTGTAAAGTTACCTTCAACGTAACCTGGTCACCTTTCGGGTTCATGGTGACTGGGTCACTCTTTTAGGTTACTTTCAATGTAACCTGGTCACACTTTAGGTACCTTCAAGATAACCCGGTAATCTTCTTAGGTTACCTTCAATGTGACCCAATTACACTTTAGATACCTTCAAAGTGACCTGATAATATTTTTAGATTACCTTCAATATGACCAGATCACCATTCAGGTACCTTCAATATGACCTAGTAATATTTTTAGGTTGCCTTTAATGTGGCCCGGTTACACTTTAGGTACCTTTAAAGTGACCTGGTAATATTTTTAGGTTACCTTCAATGTAACCCGGTCACCATTTAGGTACCTTCAATGTGGTCTATTAATTATTTTAGATTATATTCAATGTGACCCCGTCACACTTTAGATACCTTTAAGGTGACCTAGTCAACTTTTGAGGTTACCTTTAAGGTAACCCGGTTACTTTTCGGGTACCTTTATGGTGACCTAGTCAACCTTTTAAGTTATCTTTAATGTAACCCGGTCACACTTCAGCTGTCTTCAAGGTGAAAAGGCAATTTTTTTAGGTTACCTTTAATGTGGCCTGGTTACACTTTAGGTATCTTCAAAGTGACCTGGTAATCTTTTTAGGTTACCTTCAATATGACACGATAATCTTTTTAGGTTATTTTCAATATGACCTGGTCATACTTTAGGTACATTTAAAGGGACATTGTAATCTTTTTAGGTTATCTTCAATGTGACCCGATCACTATTTAGGTACATTCAATATGACCTGATAATCTTTCTAGGTTACTTTCAATGTGACCCGGTCATACTTTAGGTTTATTTAAAGTAACCGGGTCACCTTTTGAGGTTTCCTTCAAGGTAGCCTGGTTACCTTGAATGGTACCTTCAAGCTTACCTAGTTACCTTTTTTATATTACCTTCAAGGTAACTCGGTCACCTTTTAGGTGCCTTCAAGGTGACCCGACCACCTTTTTACATTATCTTCAATGTAACCCGGTAACACTTTAGGTATCTTCAAAGTAACTTGGTAATCTTTTCAAGTTACCTTCAATGTGACCCAGTGATACTTTAAGTAATTTCAAAGTGAACCGGTAATCTTTTTATATTACCTTCAATATGACTCGGTCACAATTTAGACACTTTGAAGGTGACCCAGTAATTTTAAAGGTTACCTTCATTGTGACCCGGTCACATTTTAGTTACCTTCAAAGTGATTTGGTAATCTTTTCAAGTTACCTTCAATATGACCTGGTTACACTTTAAATACCTTCAAGGCGACCTGGTAATCTTTTTAGGTCACCTTCAATGTGACGCGATCACAATTTAGGTACCTTGAAGGTGACCCGGTAATCTTTTTAAGTTACCTTCAATGTGACTTGGTCACACTTTAGTTACCTTCAACATGACTCGGTAATATTTTTAGGTTACCTTCAATGTGACCTGGTCACAATTTAGGTACCTTTAAGGTGATTCAATAATCTTTTTATATTATCTTTAATATAACCTGATCACACTTTAAGTACATTCAAGGTGACCGGATCACTTTAGGTTACCTTCAATATGACCTGGTCATACTTTAGGCACCTTTAAGTAGAGGTTAAGGTTAAGGTTAGGGTTATGACTTAAGGTTAGATTAAGGTTTATGGTTTAAGGTTGGTTAAGGTTTGGGTTTGAAGTTTAAGGTTTAAGTTTTGAAGTTCAAGGTTTAGTTTAAGATTAAAGGTGTAGTGTCTAAGGTTTAAGGTTAGGGTTAGGGTTAAGGCTTAGGTTATGATTAAGGTTTAAGCTTATGGTTAGGTTTGAGCTTTAAAGTTTAAGATAGGTTAAAGGTTTAGTTAGGATTTAAGGTTTTGAGCTTTAAAGTTTAAGATAGGTTGAAGGTTTAGTTATGGTTTAAGGTTTAAAGTTTAAGGTTAGGGTTTAAGTTATGTTTAAGGCTTAAGGTTAGGGTTAAGGTTTATGTTATGGTTAAGTTTTAAGGTTAAGGTTTAAGGTTTAAGATAGGTTTAGGGTCTAATGTTAGAGTGTTGGGTTAGGGTATGAGGTTTAGGGGTTAGAATTTAGGGTTAGGGTTTATGTTATTGTTAAGTTTTAGGGTTAAGGTTTAGCTTAAGGTTTAGGTTAGGTTTAAGGTCTAAGATAGGTTTAAGGTCTAGGGTTAGAGCATGAGGTTTAGGGTTTAGAGGTTAAGGTTAGGGTATGAGGTTTAGGTTAGGGTTAAGGCTAGGTTTAGCGATAAGGCTAAGTTTAGGGTTAAGGCTAAGTTTACCTTTTAAGGTTAAGACTAGGTTTTGGTTTTAAGTTTAAATTTTTTTAATTTAGGGTACTAAAAGTTTAGGAATTAAATTTACGTTTTAGGGTTTAGGGACTAGGTTTAAGGTATAAGGTTTACTGTTTAGGGTTAGGTTTAAGATTTAAGGTTAAGGTTAAGGTTAAGGTTTAGGTTATGGTTAAGGTTTACAAGTTTTGTTGATAATTCGCACCGCAAAAGGTCTAAGAAGTAATTTTAACATATTTTTTGTCCAAAATATGTATTTTTTTTTTTTGTAAATATTTCAACTTTACTATCACAAAGGATAAAAATTAGTAAAAAATATTTTATTCTCATTCAGATAGTCACAAAATTTTTAGGACTTTCCCCATTTTAAGGTTAGGGTTAAGTTTAGGGATAAAGTTAAGTTTTGAGTTTCTAAGTTTTTCCTAAACACATAACATTTCATATTTAGTAAGTTTAATGATCTTGGTAGTTAAATATCAATATTACAACATTGATACCTAAACTTTTAAGTGTAGTGCAATAAAAATGCTTGAATTTTAAAAAATTTATTTTTTACCAACCATAATAATTACACGATGAGTCCCTAAATTTTGAGTATACACAAATTATATATTTTGAGTACCATTGGCATATGTACAAAATAATATTTTATTAAAAATATTATTTAACAATTAATATTATTGTTAAGGTTTAAGGTTACCATTAAGGGTTAAGCGTTTTAATATATTATTATATATTATTCTTATATGAAGTGATTATTAGCCTAAATTATAGTTGCATTGATAATTCTCTATGCAAGAAGTCCAAAAATTAATTATAAGATTTTTTTGTCCAAAGCATTTTAAAAAAAAATTTACTATAAGATAAGTCCCAAAATTCTTAATATTTTTTCATTTTCACCCCTAAAATTTTTGAAATTTGACAATTTTGTACTATAGAGAACATTGAATGGAACTTACATTTCATTGTAAAAATCTGAAACTATGGTAAATTCTTTGGAACATAATTAAGAAATGTTTAGGTGTAGCATAATAAAGTACCTAAATTTTAAGTGCAGTGTAATAAAATACCTAAATTTCATAGTAAAAGTTAAAAGTTTTTATGAATTTTTTAATAAAACATACTAAAAGAAAGAAAATTACTTTTAAAAATTGGCCCTTAACAATAAGCCTATTAATTTTAAAGTTAATTAATTAAATGAAAATTTTTGGGTGACACAAAATCATGAAGATTGGGCTAGATAAGAAAAATTTAAAACAAAATGGGCCCATTTTTTATTCTAACCCAAAATTAACACTAATTCGTGTACAACATATTTACACGCTTAAAAACTCAATGTATTGTCTGACTACATCTTAAATTTTAGGTACTTATTTGAAATAAATTAAAAAAGATAGAGGACTTTTGGCAACCAAACCTTTAAAACGCTATGAGTATCTATAATCCAAATTGTATTTTTTCCTCTACATTTCTTATTTTAGTGACCTGACAATGGTGGACTTGGAATGTAGGTGTTACACCTACAAGTTGTTTGACGATTTTAAGCATTTGTTTCCTTGGTAAATTTGTTCATTGTTTAATGGCATTACCATCTTAAATCAGGAGAAGCGAAAATTAATATAAACTTTGAAGGAATCCGCGAGAAGCATATATATGAAATTCACACTTTAGGGTTTGGGATAGGTTTAAGGTTAGGATTAAGGATAGGTTTAAGGTTAGGGTTAAGGTTACGGTTAAGTTTGAAGGTTTAAGGCAATGGTTAAGGTTACAATTAAGGTTTTAGGTTACGATTTGAGGTTAGGGTTTAATGTTAAGGTTTAAGGTTTGAGCTTAAGGTTTAAGGTTAGGGTTTAGTGTTAGGGTTTAAGGTTTAAGGTTTAAGTTTAAGATTTAAGGTTTACCGTTTACTATTTCAGGTTGGGGTTTATGTTATGTTTTAAGGTTTAATATTTAAGGTTAGTGCTCACTATTTAAGTTCAGGGTTAAGGTTAGATTTAGGTGTTCAAGAATTAGGGTTAGGGTATGAGGTTTAGGGTTAAGGTTTAAGGTTAAGGTATGAGGTCTAATGTTAGGGTTTAGGGTTAAGGTTAGGATATGAGGTTTAAGGTTAAGGTGTAGGGCTTAGGGGTTGGGCTAGGGTATAAAATTTAAGGTTAAGGTTTAGGCATTCAATTTGGGGTTTAGGTTTGGCTGACTGTATGAGGTTTAGGGTTATTTTAAGGTTAGGTTTAGGGTGTAAGTTTAATGATCTTGGTAGACAAATTTCAATTTTAAATTCCTTGCTATGTTACTATTACTTTGCAAATTACTTTTCATTTGCTTTACTAAGTTGACCAATATACATAAATTTTGTATTTTAAGTACCGTTGGCATATGTATAAAATAATATTTTATTATGTGTATCATTCAATAATTAATATTATTGTTAAGGTTTAAGGTTAGAGTTAAGGTTAATGGTTAAGGGTTTTAGTATATTATTGCATATTATTCTTCTATGACGTGATTATTCGACCAAATTATAGTTTTATTGATAATTCACACAACAAAAACTCTAAAAAAAACATTTTAAGATTTTTTTGTCCAAAGTATGTATATTTTTTTTTTGTAAATTTTTCAACTTAACTAACCCAAAAGGATAAAAATGAATAAAAAATATTTTATTGTCATAAAAAGTATTCACAAAAAGTAAATTCATTGGAACATAATTAAGAAATTTTTTTATGAATTTTTTAATTGCACATGCTGTAATAACCCTAGAAATTAAGGAAAAGAAAATTTCCAAATTACCCTAAATTAAAAAAAAAAGTAAATAAAATAAATAAATAAAAATAAATTAATTAAGATTTTGTCCTTATGAGTATTTTTGTAATTTTTACCTACCAATTTAGAAAATCAATATAAAATTAAGAATCTTGATCCTTAGATAATTCCTTTAGTAGTTATTAAGTCAAATTCCAAACCGGAAGCTCAAAGTCATTTTCTTTAGGCTAGGGGCATTTTTGTCATTTACAGCCAAGCATCGGATGAAAAATCTGGAAGCACCATTGGATTCTTCTCAAAAAAATGAGTTAGAAGAAATTTACCTCACTCAATTTTGAATTCGTTTGCTTAGGTTTTCAAAAATTTAGCCTACACATGGGTAGAGTTTAAACCGGGTTCGTGCTTTTGTTATATGAGATAATTTCTTACTTAACCCTAATTTTATCTTAGTATAAAAATATAACTTCCTGCCACATGATTGACTGGAATATATATATATATATATATTCTTCAAATTAAACCAATTTAATCTACTTACCTTTTTCTTATTTGACTAATTATCCCACTAACCTTATTATTTTTTTTATTTCTTCCCTTCTCCCCGTAACTACAGCTAAGTCAGGATTCGAAACCTTCTCTTGAAAAACAAAACCTAGGCATATGCATTTTGCCTTCAACTATTTCTTTTTCCTCTCCAACCGCCAATCCGCACCACCCCAAGCAGACTCCATGGCCATTAATCCTAATCTTGCCAAACGAATTAGTTTATAATATTTTTTACTATATTTCTCTCCGAAATTCTTCTCACAACCACCTGCCACTTCTTATTCTCTCCTCCTTCAACAGCTCACCACCGTAAGAAAGAAAAAAAAAATCAGATTTTGGGAAAAAGGCAGCCTACCATCCTTTGGTCCTCAACACGCCGGTTATTGTCTCGTTTATTCCTCCATCAAAACGGTGTAAGTACAGCCCTTTATGCTATGATTAATTTTTTTTATTCTGGATTATTAGAACAATAATTTTGTCTAATCTTACCTAGGTTCATTAGGTTGAAGAGAAATCTCATCCGGACAGTAAAATCAACCTTACGCGTGCCGACGATCCCAAATTCATTTGTGTGAGCCCAAATCCTTTTGTGTTACTCTTTTAATTTTTTTTTCCAGCACCTAAAGGCCTTATATCTTTGCTGTAATTTTTTTGGTAGATTATTGTTAGTCCAACTTTTAGGTTTTTGTACTCATTTCCAGTGCAATCGGGTCCATACTTGCTCCTAAACCCCGGTAAGCCACCGTAGTCTTTTTAAAATTCTTTCGGCTGTCAATTTCAAATCTTACAGCCCTAACAATTATCTTATCTTTGCTGTCCATGTTGTTATAAAGGGTTAGAAAATCCTTACTTGAAGGTTTGGCGCTTCGTTGGACTCCCGGAGCGTCAGAGATCCCGAAAACACATCGGTAACCGAAATAAAAATTTTTTCCTTCCAAGATCAATTTTTACAGCCATTAAATGAGCTTATAAGTTAGTGTATGGCCGCTGTAATTTTTAGGATCAATATCAAGAAGGCTCCCGGCACGATCCCGAATAGGCACGAGGCCACCGAAGACACCCCGAGACCCGTTTTGCCCACTAGGTAAAATTTCGGCCTAGATGTTAAGAACATGAACTTTCCAAGTACCATTTAGGAAAATTTCTAAATTTTAGCATATTTTCTAATTTTCTACCTTACTAACATTTTGTAGGACCGTCCTAGGAAATCGCCCTCTTTCGCCGTATTATTCCGAACTAGGTAAGGGGGAAGAGCGGGTTAGTTCTCGTGGGCCCTCTTAGGCCCAAAATAAGCATCAACCCGAATAATAAATTTTAAGTAAATAATTGGGCTAAACAAAATCTTTAAATGCGTGGGCAACATGGGTAGGGTAATTAATTAGTTTTTCTAGAATTTTATTTTATTTTATTTTAGTTCTCTTCCATTGAGATGTAATTTTGGTTGGTTAGTTGTATGGTTGTAATGATGTGATGTATGATGTATGTTTGGCGCTAGTATCATACTAGGACCGCTTGTAACAAGAATTAAATTAGAAATATGTTAGGACCGCCTAAATAAACACCGCTAGTACCATGTTTAGGGCCGGCGAGACAAACATCGCTAGTACCATGTTTAGGGCCGACAAGCTCACTAGCAACATGATGAGATTGGAAGCAGCCGTTAGTGGCATGTTAGGGCCGTAATAAATTATTATAAGCCGATAGATAAAGGATTAGGAGCGTAAATGCTAAATGACCAATTTAGAAAGAATTCACGAGAAATGAGATGAACATTTATCACAAATACACTTAAAAGATATCATTGATTGTCATGACATCATGTAACACTAAACTAAGATAACATGATAAAAGAAATAGGATGCACTAGAATCATGGCATTCTACTAAAAAGAGCTAAAATAAAATGAGCTACGGTCATGCATCAATTGGTTGTTGCATATGATTGATGTTTGTCATACACAAGATTGCATTAAGTAAAAGATTTGAAGAGTAAGATAAAATACGAGGCATGCAAGGTTGGTGACGAACCATATCTACATGACCTAACAAGCCGTAAATTTAGACGAGAGGTTCGGAACGGACGATTCGAACCCGAGAGGCATGTTAGGGTGGCGGCGGACCGTCCCTAGTCATGACCCGATATTGACACGGAGTATGGAGATATGATTTGTGCACTGTCAGACCATAGCTGGCGAGGGACCATGCTTATGGCTGTTATCATGAGAGGCTCTACCTCGGCGTAGGTATCCCGAGAGGCTCTGGCTTGGTGGCATCCCTAGTGGCACTACCTAAGAGTTATCCCGAGAGTGGGTGATGTACACACTCACCACCCTAGGTTCGTCCGACGGCAATTAAGTATTGGATTAATTGATCGATCAATAAGATATTATTTAATCGGTAATAGGAATTATGCATATGCATAGTAGTTCAAGCATGCTAGTAGGACTTTGATATTGTTGTTATGATGTGGTATGGAATTGTTCATTAATTAAATTGCTATAACTTAAAGTTTATTATTCGTTGTTGTTTGTTACGGGAATATTAGGACCCACGTGATGGGCCTGATACTTCCCCCTTACTGAGCAAGTTGTGCTCACCCCTCATTCTAACATGTTTTTCTAGGTGAGTACTACGAGGAGACAGAGTACACTGAACCATATAACGAGGTTCAAGATGTGGAGCAGACTGAGTGAGGGTACGCTGTAGCCCCTCGAAAGTAGAACTGGCTGGGACTGGGTTTTAACTTTGTGTTATTTGATTTCTAAAGAAACATATGGTTTGTTTAAATTGACACATTATGCGCATATTAGTTTTCCTGGGATTGTCACTTAACTACTTTGATTTCATTTAATACTCTCATTGTTTGGAAAATGATTTAAATAAAATGTTTTACCTCATATTTCTTAAATTATTTGTAATTAAATGTTTTATAATTCTGAGAATTTAAGATATCTTTTAAAATTAAGGTTTATAAAATTGGGGGCATTACAGTTTTTTGTAACACCCCCATGTCCCACATGGGTGAATTGTGGGAAGCCTTATGTGGATATATAGGCTCAAATTCCAGAACCTAAGCACCTAGCGCTTATCCTTTTCTAAAGGATAGCCGATGTGGTATGGGCAGGTGTTCCATTGACCAGTTCTGAACTTGGGTCATTACAGATGGTATCAGAGCCTACCCGGGACCACGATGGTATGACATAGTGGCTATGCACATGCATCGTCTACCGGGACTGATCCTGGATTTGAGAGGCTACTTGGCCAGGGCCTAAGTAGTCCGATTAGAGAGATTACTTGGTCCAGGGAACCGAGTAATCCGATTGACCCCAACGGGGACGTTGGGTACATAAGGGGGGGAGTTTGTAACACCCCCATGTCCCACATGGGTGAATTGTGGGAAGCATTATGTGGATATATAGGCTCCAATTCTAGAACCTAAGCACCTAGCGCTTATCCTTTTCCAAAGGATAGCCGATGTGGTGTAGGCAGGTGTTCCGTTGACCAGTTCTGGACTTGGGTCGTTACACATGCTAATAGAAGTAAAATTAACCTAAATTAAATTGCATAAAAATTGAATTCTTTAATGTTAATTTTTATAAAAATCATATAAAAATTAGAATTAATCTAATAATTTCAGCTTAAGCATTAGTAATTCGACCCAAAACTAACTGAGATTGAAATTGACTCGACTTATTTTAAACCCAAACCCAAAGGAACCTGACCCAACTCAACTTGAGTGTGAAGTTTACTCAACCCAAAATCAAACTGAGCCCAAATAACTAAGCCTGGACCCAAATTCATGTTAATTCAATTAAACACAAACCTAAATGATTTGACCTGACTTACCTAGTTGTCATCCCTTATTTCTGCTAAACTATATTTTTTAGAACTGCAGGTGATATTTTAATGACGATACAGAAAGTTTAAAGAAATATAATGGTGCCTTATTTTGGTGACAATTATATCCTTGAATTTACAACTTGTCTTAGATTTAGGTACCTGATCTTTAAATTATTAATTTTTTTACATCACAAAAATTGCAAAACTGGTCACTAGTATATATTATTCTTTTAACATTGCACATCAACTATATATACTATTAGGTACTCAATTTTAAAATCCTTGTTTTTTACTATTACTTTCTAAAATACTTTTCATTTGCTTTAGTAAGTTGATCAATATACACAAATTTTATATTTTGTGTACCATTGGCATATGTATTAAATAATATTTTATTATGTGCATTATTCAACAATTAATATTTTTTTTACATCACTAATATTTTAAAAAGTATTATCCTCATTTTTAAAAATTTTTTTTTATCCAATAAAATAGTAAAATTTGAAAATTGTAGCAAATTCATAGGAACAAAATTAAGAAAAATTTTATTAATTTTTTAATTAAACATAGTAAATTTTATGAATTTTTTTAATTAAACATAGTAAAAGAAGGAAAATTATTAGGCACTTGATTTTATGATTGGTTTCGAATTTAGGTATCCAATTCTTAAATTATTAATTTTTATATCACAAAAATTATAAAAAGCATCTATAGTATAATTTATTATTTTTTTAACATTATATAATTACCACATGTACTATAATATTCATTTTAACGTCTTGCCATATATTGATGCTAACCTATAAATTATAATTTTTGTTAGCGATTCAAACTTTGACTTAGTGGTTAAGGCTTTTATTTGTGTCAATGAGATTCAAGGTTTAATTTTTGCATTTCCCCTTGGCCTTCCTCCTGATGTACCAAAAAAGGTTGCCTTATTAGGGTTAGGATTTAATATTAGGGTTTATGATTAGGGTTTCTAGTCATACTTTTAGGGTTTAAAGTTATGGTTTTGGGTTTATGATTAGGGTCTAAGTTTACAGTTTAGGGTCAGGTTCTAAGCATATGACCATAGCTTGACATTAAATGAAACACCCTCAAGCTAGTCCTTACTGCAAGACTGAGTCCTATTACTAGTAAGCTAATGTTTACTAATACATAACGTCAAGTTTATAAAGGTTCTCCAAGTGTTTCCTCTACTTTGAATGTTAAGGTAAGTAAATCTTAAGTTATTTTCCTCAAATAAGTTTAATTAAGTAAGAAAATCAAGCTAAGTAAGGTTAAGTTAAGTTCCAAAATGTAGCTGGCACCTAAAGGGCAAAATGGGCAAAATGGTAAATTTGGCCCAAGTTAGTGGCATGACTGTAATTTCAGTGAAATTTGGTTCATGCAAGTGTTTTGAGGTAAATGAAAATGTTTCTAGCCATTTCGACCAAAAGTGGAAAGTAATGGTGAAAAATGCACTAAGTAGAAAATTGAGTTATTATATCTTATAATGGCTTAAGTGGCTTAAAGGAAAAGTATTTTAGTAAGAAAAACTTTTAATGGGACCAAGTGGTGATGGTGTAGGAAGAGTTTAAGTGGCCTAAGTGATTCAAAGCTAAGCTTGAGGGCCAAAGTGTCAAGTGGAAGATAGTTGAGTTAAGTTAGAGAGGTTGGCCTTATATTTGGAAGAAATAGCACTATTCATCATCTCTTCTATTTGCCATTTTCGTGGTCTCTCTACTCCATAGCTCCTCCTTATCAAAGCTCCCAATAAACCCAAAATTTCATGAAAATTGAAAGTCCCAAGGCCAACCCAATAAGCCCTTAGCTCGGTTTTGGTGTATTTGGTGCATTTAGAGTTGTTCGTGCAAGTTTTTGGTTCAAACCTAAAGTTAAGTGTCTTTAATCCTTGTGGGTTAGTTCTAAGCTTGTTAAATGGTTAGAAATGGTCTTAATTTCATGTCTTTAGTGTCCAATTTGGATTTAAGCTTGGAACTCAAATGAACTTCATGAAGCTCAAGTGTGCTTGTTGCTCGTTTCTTGCTTTAAGGATGATTGGAGGTAGGGAATTTAAGTTAATTTAGCTCAAATAATGCATAGAAATATAGTATTACATGTAGGAATGAAGTAGAAACAAGACCTATGTGAATTGGCTTTAGGGATTGAAAGTTTAAGCAAGTTTCCTGCAAGTTCACACGCTGCTGCGCAATGTTGGAGATGCATTGGCAGCGTGTCACCAATGACTTCCCAGTAAACCTGATAATTAATGCCTTTGGCAACGCGTCGCGAATGGCATTGCCAAGGCATAAGTCCCTTAAGCTCGGGGCATCCTAAGAATTTCTTAAACTTTTAGTTATCACCCCTAGGCCATTCTAAGATGTTACATAGTCTCGGTTGGGTCTAGAACTCATTCCTAAGTTGGGAATTATGCATTATTTAGATGGGAGCTAAGTGGTGTGGTTAAGGTAGAGTAAAGGAATGGTGGCTAAGGAAGTTAACGTGCTCAAGTTGTTAAGGGAGCACAAAGGGGATTAAGTTGGGTTTCAGATTATTTATTGGCCCAAGTGGGAGGTCTTAGACCTACGGACAATGAAAAGGAAACTCAAGAGGATTTTAACCAAACATTGTGGTTTGGTAAGTAAGACACTAAGGAGCCTTAAGCTAAGCTTAAAGAGCTTGGTAAGTTGGACCACATAATGCAGCTACCTTACTCAATAAGTTAAGGGAAGAGATGAGTAAGGAAAAAGTAAGCGATGACTTACTCTAAGTAACTCGTCAGGGGCGGGTAAAGGTTGAGTAAGTAATGACTTACTCCAAGGCGCCCATAAGAGGACTTCTTGGGATTGGTTAAGTGCTAGCATAGGATACAAAAGCCAGTATCCAAGTACCTCAGCCATATGAGCTCACGTCAAGTCTAGCACTACCAATGGGTGTAAGGAAGTCCTAAGTGCATTTGCATGTGCATATTTCATTTATCCATCCATCTATTCATTATTTGCATTATTTTTTGTTCTTATTCTTGCTTTTGGTCATGTTTTCGCTTGCTTGTTTTGTTCTGTATGTTATATATATGTATGTATACTTGGTGTGCTTTACATGCTTGCATTTTTTTCCTCCTGCAAGTACCAAATCCCTTGCTGAGTATTTTAGAGTACTCATTCCTTAAGTGCTGTGCAAGTATTAAGCGGGCTAGTCGGGCCTAACAGTTGATAAGAGGCAACTGTTAAGGCTAAGTTTTATTGGTTTAAAGGTACTTTCTAAGCATAAAACCTTATGTTTCTAAGCTACTTATAGCATAAGCTAGTACTGACCAAAGTATTTGCCTTTCAGTTTGAGGCTAAGTGAGTACAAGGAAAGTGTGGCTCATCACTTGAAGCTAGCTTGCTTGGGTGAAGAGCTAAAAATGGATCTTAGTAGTGTATGTTGCTTCTTCTATATGTATGGTATTTCCATACAAACAGATTGCCTCTAATAGTGTCCATTGGTGTGTATAACACTAAGGTTACATTTGGGTGCATATAAGTTTAAAATGTATTCACATAGTTGCTACTTGAAGTTAAAGCAACTAAAGTTTTTATGTCTTGGCTTGTTTTGAATTATGTTTTCTTAATTGCGATGGCAATTTTCAATGTTGTTTTAATTTATAATTATTGCATAGCCAGCACGATGCATGCATATTTTCTATGCAAGGTAGGCTAAGCAACTAGTTGCACATAATGATTTAAAATACTTCACGAGTAATAACTAGCCAATTGTAACCTAAGTGGGATTATAGTTCCTAGAGAACCTTCCAGTGTTAATAAATCAGGGCACTAGGGCCCCGTTCCGCCATAAAGTTCAACTAAGTAGCTTATGCCAGTTTATTACTCGAAATATTATTGTTTTTCTAGTGACTTACTTCCTAAGTTACCACTTATATACCAATAATAAGCTTAGGGCTTTCATCTCCTAGGTAACAATCCCTCTCTTAGGCAATATGATGCCTACTTGTGCAACGAATTACACTCCAAGCTCTTGGTACCCTTACAAACTTACCCATTACATCAAAGCTTCCATATGGTAAATCACATGCATACAACAAGTATCATCACCATACCAAGCTTTAATTCATCAATTAAAATATCCTTTACCTAGAATAATTTATGCAAGCAACCATGAAGTCTTAGTGTTCTTATAAGTCTCGGTCTTATGCTCTGCTTTGTACTCTTTCTAGTAGTTTATTTATTAAAACTTGAACAAGTGCATGCTTTTTAACGCTTAGTCCTTAAGTGTAAGAAGGCTAGAAATTTAGGGTTAATTTTAGTAGCAGTGATCAGTATTCTGTTTAAATTGATAAAATATAAAAACTGAAAAAATTTGAAAATTCGGTTCCGTCAATTTGATAAGTTAATTAAGATTACTCTCAAACAACAAATAATTTTTATTTGGGTACTTCTCATTTTAAAAAACCATCTTCCCAATTTCTACAATTTTTATACAATAAAATAGGTTCCTTATTTATTTATCATTTTCTGCTCTCCAGATTCCCACATTTCTTTTTACTCATTAACGTGCCAATTTTTTTGCATTAGAATAAGGTTATTTTTGCGTAACTGTACTTCCGAACCTCTTGAAAATGAATTGGTAACGACTTCTAAAAACTCATTACTACACTTAGGTTTTGGGTCTATAATTTGGTGTGCATGATTTTTTTTTCATCACAAAATCTATATAATTTATGTTAAACTATATTTTTTGGAATCATAAGTAACAATTTACATACCTAATTGTTAAGACTTTTACTTGTGCTGTGGAGGCTCAAGATTTAATGTCATTCACCTCCTTTTTGATGTACCATAAAAATGTGTAGATTATTTTTCATTTACTTTACAAGATAAGAGACAAAATTCTTATTTGTGCAACATTCATACATTTATGTTTCACTCATTTTTAAAAATATTTTATTTATAGATAATTAATTAAAAATTTTAAATAGTTAGAAATTTTTATTTATGTACTACTCATTTTTAGAAAAACATCTTCTCAATTTTTTAAATTTTTATTTAATATAATACTTTCTCTCATTTTTCCCGTCATTTTCTTCTCTCTTTTTTTTTTTCTTTTCCCCTTTTCCTCTCATCTTCTCTATTTCCCGGCTATCTTTTTCCCTCCTCTCTCTTCTCACATGTTGTCCCCACAAATTTTTTTCTTTTTTGGGTAAATTCCAAAAGTTACTTTGTGATTTAATCTAATCTACAATTTACCCCTCTATTTTAAAAAACCTACAGTTTACCCCTACTTATTTTATAGTGTCCAACAACAACTTCTAAAACCCTAAATTAAATTATTTGATAATTATTTTCCAGTTATTTTAAGATTTTTAATATTTTTTTCATAGCTAACCAATCTTTAAACATATTGATATGCATTTATAAAAAAAATTACATTTACAGAAAAAGAATTAATAATTTAAAATATCTATTAATTATAAAAAAAATATTGGACAGATTGAAATACTGGAAGATGATTATCGTACAGTTTAAATTATAGTTTCAAAATTTGTTATTAGACAGTATAAAAGAATTAGGGGGTAAAGTGTAAGTTTTCAAAAATAAGGGGGCAAACTGTATGTGAGTGTAAACCTTAGGCGGTAATTGTAGCTTTTAACTTTTTTTTCTGTCATCGGATCATCTGATTGGCACATGCGGCAATCAACGACGAGGGGATCGTTCTACAATGCCTTCCCGGGCACCTACCTTGGACACGTGTTCATGGGTGATTTGATCTACTTTCTTCAAGGCATAACTTTTCAATGCATCACTTATTACTCATATACTGTCACTTTAACCCTGATGTTTTAAACACATACAACTAGAACACTGCTTTGTGAAATGCTCTCTTCGCTCATTTAATTTCTGTTCCTTCTTTTTCTTTAATTTGTTCATTCATTGGTTCATTATTTCTCATTCTTATTTTTCTTTTTTTTACTTCTTATTGTTTAATATTAATTTAATGAATTTATTTTCTCCGCCACAAATGATAAATGGATTTTACATATACTTAGTTTTTTTTTCTGACACTTTCATTTTCTCATTTTTGTTTATTAAGTTGTAAATTATTTTTTTCTTTCATTCCATAAAATCAATATACAAGTATTTTTTCCTTAAAAATTAAAAAAGAGCTTTGTGAGTGATATTATATAGTTGAAAAGTATAAAAATGAACTTACGTCTCAATGCCAAATATTTCTTTCCTATATTATATTTTCAAAAATTTTCAGGTCTTTTCTATATTTCTTTAAGAACTATTTTATCATGCCAAATATTTGGAATTATCACTCATTCCATGATAAGATCCAATAAACATTTTAAATTTTAATGGTTAGCACCAGGACACTAAGAGGAATTAGTTTAAAATTGGAAAGTGAGAGTCACTTTGCACATGTCTTGGTTTGGGTGAAAAACCAAATTTTATGCCAAGCAGGTTAGTTGGGAGGAAACTTAAAAAAAAAAAAAAAAATTCAGCTGCCGATTATTAAAAAATTTTCATTGATTTTTCTTTTAAAGCCAACAGTTAGAAAATCTTCGGTGCAATTTTTTTACTGTGAACCATTGGAAAAGTGATTCTTACTACCAAATGTTTGCAACTACAATCTTTCTAATTGTTTGCCTTTAAAAAACTGAGATAGTGTTGTTAGAAATCTAAAATGATGACAGAACCCCTTATACCATGGTGAGATTTGAAACCAATACCTCTTAGTGTCCTGTATTAATTGCTAAAATTTGAAATATTTATTTTTTATAATAAAATAAATTTAAAATGTTTATTATATCTTATCATTGAATGATTTCTGATTCCATGGATTTGGCACGATGATATAGTTCTTAAGGAAATATGGAAAAGACAAAATGAAAAATTTTTGACGATATATGTATGTTCGTTTTCATACTTTTCAATTGTATGATATCGCCCACAGGCTCTTTTTTATTTTTTATTTTTAAAAATAATTGTATGTTGTTTTTATGAAAATGAGAGCCACAAATAATTTTTAACTTAATAAATTGAAAGAGGAAAATCAAAATTTCAGAAAAAAAAAATCAAAACTGAGGATATTTGAAATCCATTCATCATTTGTGAAGAAAGTAAAGACATGTTAAATTAATAGCAAAATAATAAGATGTAAGAAAATCAACAAAAAAAAAAAAAAGAAAGAGTGAAAGAATGAAAGAAAAAGAAATAACACGGGACAGCGGTGAATAAGACTTTTTACAAAACAGTGGTCTAGTTGTATGTGATTGACACATTAGAATTAAAGCGGCAGCATATGGATAATAAGCAAAGTAATGAAGAGTTGTGCCTTGAATGAAGTAGATGAAGCTTTAGGTGGCCACGTGTTCAAGGTACGTGCCTAGAAGGCACTGTAGAAAGAGCTGCGGTACTAGTACCCCACTTTGCTGCGTCCGGTAGTCCGGTTAATGTTGTGTGCTCTCCTTTTTGTGACTTGTGACTTGTGGCTATGGTTTCTTGTTGATTTCATGAGTGTATAATTAAAAACATATTTTGTTGAATGGGTGTGAGATTAGTCTCTCTTTTTAGCGGTAAGATGCTCAGCGTTTCCATGTTTCTACTTTCTATAGTCTGTGGAAAAGTATATAGGATAGTGTACAATTAAAAACCCTTTTTTTTTTCCTTTGCTTTAGGATCAGGGGACAATTACTTTTTTATTCTTTCATCTGTATGAAAGCCATTATATTAGTAAACACTGATATAAACGAATTAACTTAGCTTTCTCCAGAAGCTGCATCACGTGGCTTTTAAATCCATTCCCAGTTAACAGTGGAGGAGCCCCTGTTTTTTATATTTAGAATCATTATATTTATAAGGGTAGGCCCTCAAAAATCTGTTCATTAATTATTGGTTGAAATAGAAACATTGAGAATTATTCATAACAGAATTTATTATATGAGAAGTTACACCACTTTCTTCCATTTTCTTCCATTTGTCCCTGAAACTAAGCTACTGAAACAATCACTCATTTTTTATTCTTTCCTTAACAGAGTTTGTTAGTATTAGCAAAATTTCAGGTTGGACTTGACACTAATTTAATGTATTATTACCAATTTTATACACCTAATCTTTTAAAAAAAAATTACAGCATTAAACAATTTAAATATATGGGAAGTCAACTGCTGAACAATTTGAATTAGAACTTGAAAATTTAATAGTAGAAAGTGTAAAAGCAGTAGAAGATAAGTGTAAAGTTTTGAAACTCGAGGGATAAAAGTGTAATCAGAACAAACTTAAAGTAACAATGCACTTCACCCTTTTCGGGGACACAAGTTCGTTAACAAAGCATTTTTCAAGTTCACTCGTTATTGACATTACCCTATTTGGGGAGGATAGAAGTTTCCAGCTTTGGCAAACGAAAGATACCGACCAGAGAAGGACAAGCCCCGAGCTCAGGCTTCAATTTACTATTTTTCTTTTTCTCTGACTTCCAACTTTTCATGCCGAATAGAATAGTAGTAGAAGTGCAGAAAGAAAACAGAGCAGTATATATAAATTTTCATACATTGGCCAATCTGACTTCCGACATACATATATGACAGTTTGGAACAATATATAAGCAGTGCAACTTCAACAGAGCACAAGCATTCTGTTGCACTTAGTAAGAACCAGACACGATACAAAACAGGGGGAACTTCAACACAGCTCATGAAATTTTTTTTTATCTTCTCAGCAGGAACCACAAACAGTTTGTTGTCTTCAGTGACGAGCAGACAGAAAACAGGGCAACTCCAACAACCACAAACATAACTTGTAGGGTAAGATACGAACTGAGATAAACAGCAAACACAACCAAAAATCGCACTGCATACAAGAACAGAGCGGATAAGATAGGCTAGGATGCTAACACCTTTTTTAAGTTTCTGTGCTCCGTCTTCATTAGGCCACAATTTGGGATATGTCTTTGCCGAATAACCTGAATCTGAACCTCTGCACTTGAATTCTATACTCTGCTCCAGGATCATCACCATTTTGTCGATAGAAGACCACAACGTCTCCAATTTTGAGGTCCTTGGTTTTGACGAATTGAAGCCAGCCAGCTTGAAAAACAGGCCTCGGGTGCCCTATTGCTCTGGTGCTGCAGTTGAAGATCCATAAATGGCCGCCTGAGTCCCTGACCCTTAAGTCGACAGAATGAGCACCTTGTGGGAAGTTGAAATGCTGGAGAGCATGGGTGGGAACGGCAAACCGTTTCTTCGCGTCGGTATCTGTGAGTTTCTTGAAGAAAAGCGCCATTTAATATAACATATGGCTTGAACAATTGAACTGCTCGGGCCTATTTAGTAGTGAGGGTTTCTGAAAGAGTGGTCTATAAGAAACTGCCACAAGCCCAGGATTGAAGTCCTTTATAGAAAGAAGAAAGGTATGAATGGAATGAAGTGAGGTAAAGACAAACAAGCGCAACAGGAAGTCTTGGTTTTTGTCCTGGCAATGGCATGAACTTTAGACGAACTTTAGACGTAGATTTGAAAGCGACTGTCATTTGGAAGCAGATTTGAAAGCGACCGACCTGCAAAAACAAAATAAGAAATGCAACATAAGGACTTCTCGGCACGTCACCGATACCAGTAATACTATCGCCCAAGTACGCTTAACTATGGAGTTCTGATGGGATCCGGTGCATTAGCGCTGGTATGATCGCATCTGTCAACCTACGCCGCTTATTTTCCATTATCCGTACTGGTCTTATTCCTCTTCAACGTAAGTGTTATACGTCACAAACGAACCGTGAGTCCTACAAAGTTAAAAAACTTTGTAGAAAATTTGAAACTTCTTTTTTAACCCCGGTTATCTCGTATGAACAGATAAAGTAGAAGAAAAACCGACCCGAAAACAAAATAAGGGATGCATCACGAGGACTTCCCGGCACGTCACCGATGCCAGTACTACTCTCGCCCAAGCATGCTTAACTAGAGAGTTCTGATGGGATCCGATGCATTAGTACTGGTATGATCGCACCCGTCAACCTACGCCACTTGTTTTCCATTATCCATACCGGTCTTATTTCCCTTCAATGTGAGTGCTACACGTCCGAGTCACGTTACATGCCAAGGGCAACATAGAACGAAAATCCCGGAGTGGGACTGTTCATTCGGAAGATTTTAAAATAGATGACCATGACCCGTAACAATTAGAGGTGAATATTGGGCCAAGTCGGGACCAACCCAGCTTGGGACCGGCTTGCGTCAAGCACGGCCCAAGAGCAGTCAAACCCGGCACGACATGGGCCCGGGAAAAATTCAACGAAAGGAGGGGCGGTTACGGGCTTTAAGGAAGAGAGGGAGGCAAGTGGGCTCGGCATGGCCCAAATTAGTAGTTGGGCCCAGCACGGAGACTGGCACGGGACCGGCACTGGGACCGGCCTGGCACGGCTAGCGCCAACGGTCACCTGGCTCCAACGTCTTCGAAATTATAAAAAAAAAAGAAAAAATTACAGACTTAGTCCCTATAACGGCTGGCTGACTTTTTTTTACCCCCAGAAATTACTTTTTTGCCCCCTAACAACTATATTCTAAGGGCTTTTTAGTAAAAAAAAAAAACAAGGCCTTTCCCTATAAATAGAGATGTCATTTCCACCATTTATTCACATCAATCTTAGCAATCTCTCCTTCTCTACTAATATATTCTCTCATTTCTTTGAAGCTCTCAATCTTATTTTCTTCATTTTTTCTTAATCATTCCTTAATTACTTTCGAAGCTCGTGATCTTCTCAATTTTTTCTCACACAAATGACATCAAGAGGAAAGCAAAAGGCCTCAAGCTCTTCATCCTGCACCGATTTGAGGTCTTTTTTTGTGGCCTTTCCCAACCAGTGACCCATGGGGCTTATATCCAACAAACTGACGATGACGAGCAATTCGATATGAGTCAATACGACTTGGGGCTCGACAATCAACTTTCTGATGATGACGTTGAGGACGTGAAGCTAACGGCATCAGAGAATGCTAATGGAGGAGATGGTTCTCAACAAACCCCGACAAGCCATTAACCCAAACTTCCACCATAAGGTAAGACGTCGAGGCTCACCGCATGTGTTTGAGAGTATTTTGACCAAGTTTTCTAAAAGGATGCTCATGGAAATGATGCGAGGTTCGCACATTGCAAACATTGCAAGCAAAAACTCGCGCACAAGAAGAACTCTGACACAGGAATACTGAGACGTCACATGGAACATAAGCATCTGAATTTATGTCCAGATGCAACTGCTAATACCGGCTGTCAGACACAACTTGCAAGTATTGCCGGCGGATCAGGTATTTTTAGATTTAATAAAAAAGTTTATAGAGAAGATATGGTAAAATGAATTATGTTAACTGAAAAACCATTTACACAATCGGAAGATAGGCACATAGAAAAATGGATAAAATCATACCTAAACCCAGCTTTTAAAAGAACATCTAGGACTATTGCTAAGAGGGAAGCATTTAAAATTTATGAAGTTAGTAAATCAAATTTACAAACATACTTCTCTGCTTTTGATCATTCTATCTTATTCACTAGTGACATGTGGGCTTCACCACTAGGTCAAGATTATTATTGTATAATTGCACATTGGATTGATGATAGTTGACTCGTTCAAAAATGTATCATTGCATTTAAGTGGATGGAGGTCGATCATACTGGTTGGAACATATTCCAAGTAATTTCAGAAAGTTTAAAAGAATTTTTTTGTCATGACAAAGTTTTTAGCATAACATTTGATAATGTATCAAACAACGATGTCACGGCTGAGACATTGAAGGAATCACTAGAACCTGTCCATGATGCCACATTTTTTCATATTAGATGTGTATATCATATTTTAAACTTAGTTGTCCAAAAAGATTTTCAAGTTTTAAGTACTGAAATTACTCTAATCAGGTGGGCAATCCATTATTTTAAATCAAGGACCAAAGTTTTCAAAGAATTTAAGCAATATTGTCTGGAAAATGGCCTCGATTTTAGTTGAAAATGTTTTAAACTTGATTGTCATACTCAATGAAACTCCACTTATAAGATGTTGATGGATGCGATGTCATTTGTTGCACACATGACATGTTTTATAAATGTCAAATAAAAGAAAACGATTTTGAAACAAGAAATGTGAGATAAACTGTCAAAATTAGCTGCTGTGCTGCGATATTTTTATGATACCATTGTTTTTTGCTCCAATGTATACTATCCCACATCGTACAAAGTTTTAATGCATATGGTCAACATTGCATGGGTTTCTAACCAATACAAAGATGACGAGTTCTTAAAAGACACAATTAAGGCCATGAAAGAAAATTGTATTTTATATTTCAGTACTATGCCCCCGATCTATTTACTTGCATCTGCACTAGACCCGACTGCCAGAATCACGGGTACACAGCAACTACTTTGGGGTTATTATAGTTTCTTAGAAATTGCACATATTTCTGTTCATGCTATAACTACCATTATTGATGAGCACATGTGAGAGTTATTTAATATTTATACTGACCGGCATGAAGATAAGGTTGCGAACACTACTTCCTCTACCATCTGGTGTTCATCATTGTCAGGCTCATCATCATTCAATCCGACGGAACAACTCCTCAAATGGCCCCGTGCTGCAACATTCGGCCTTAATGAAGTGAATGCATATCTCAACTTCGTTTGGGAGAATAGTGTGACCGACATTCTAGAATGATGGAAAACAAGAAGCAACAAATTTCCAATACTCTCTATAATTGCCAAAGAAGTTCTAACTGTTCCCGTTTCAACCATTGCATCTGAGTCCGCTTTTAGTGCTGGAAAGCGTGTAATTTCAGATAAACGCGCATGGTTATCAGCAAATGTAGTTGAAGTTTGTATATGCAACCGTGATTGGGGTTTTGCAACTTTAAGATTACAAGACCACAAGAGTTCTGACGAGGAAAACCTCGATGAGATAGATGATTAAATCCACAGCTTGCTCATTATTTTCTTACTTTGTATTTGATCTGATTTTACTGTTTAGCACAGATCGTAGCTTTTATTTTACATTTATTTTTATGGAACGTTTTGCTATTGACTCATGTAAAGCCCGTTCCATGTTATGTAAGTGTCGTTTGGCTTTAAAATTAATAAAATTTCACACCAGTGGTGGTGTTTTACTCTTAAAACTAGTAGTTTTAAAAAAAATTGTATTAAGATCAATTTTTAAAAATATAAATTGAAATTAAAATTAAAAATTGAAATTAAAATTAAAAATTTAAAAATAAAAATAAAAATAAAAATAGCGGGCCAATGACCGGATTTGGCTCGGCACGGACCCGGCATGCCTCAACCTGGGTCGTGCCCATGCCCAATAAACACAGGACCAAGCTCGACCGGTCCGGTCTGGTCCCAGGCCGGGTCAGCCCACTGTGCATCAGTAGTAACAATACCCCCTCCTTTTCCACTGTCTGATTTGAAGATTTAAGGAAATTGGTAACACTCTGTTTTACAACTAGAAGTTTTCACCTCTGAATACTCTAGTCCCTAAAGTTTGTCTTCTGTCTTATTTCTTTGACCTCGGAATAATTGGACTTCTAAAGCTTTTCTCTCTTAGTAATTAAAAAATTATTGTTAAAATCTTTCCAAGAATATCACCCAAGTCACGTGGTAACCGTAAGACCCATAATTGAATTGAGAGGGCAGTAAGATTGTATAAAACATTAACAGATATCTGGTAAAAGATTTTAACATTAATTGATTTTTACTAAGGGATAAAATTTTAAAAAATTTGGTTAAGTCCACTTCAAAGAGAGAAGAAGAAGAAGAAGAAACTATGGGAATAGAAAAATGAAGAATTCATAGGCCATATTAATTAGAGATATCGAGAAAAATTGAAAAATTGGAATATCCCTAAGATGGACAAATGGAACGTTTATTAAAAAGGAATTTTTGATTTTAGAATGACATACGCAACTAAAATGGTAGAAAAAATTGTTCTAATAATGGAAGAATATCACAAATTTGAACTCTTTTCAAAATACATTATCAAGGATCATCTAGAAAATCATTACAATTATTTGCATGTTGGTTTGGTTCAAATTGCTTTGAAACTGTTAACAAGAAATGGTTTAAACACCTTTGTAATAATTGCCTTAAGAGATCACAGACATAATAAGTTCTCTGATTCTCTATTAGGCATTGTTGAGTCAAGTCTTTGTGATGGACCAATTTACTTTAATTGTCATCCAAACTTCACTGTGTCTTTAAAAGATCATCACATCATGAAAGTATTAAAAGCAAATATCATGATATCTGGTTTTGATATGTTGGAAAAATCCCAGAATCTTACTTTAGTTTACAGAATTTATTATAAAGTCATGACAACTAAAATTGAGCCAAAAGCTTTAGAATTTGATACTCGAAGAGAAACTTTCCTTTTAAAAGCAAACACAGAAAAAAGTGATGTGGTTATTCCAAAACCCATTAAATGGAGAGACATTAAACTTCTAGAAAAATGGATTTTCCAAAATGAGGAACGTATGAAAACCTTGAAACCTCAAGAATTGCAAAGAATAGTTGAATATTAAAATGGAGAAGTTGAAATAAGATTTAGTAAAGATAGAATCACAAAAATTGATTTTTCAGAATTAGAATCCAGAAGGCTTCCCTCAAGGATTGCTTATAGACCTACAAATACAAACCCTTCATGAGCTTCATGCTCCCATTTCCCAGAATCTGAACATGAGAAACTTATAGGAGAGTTAAAGAATCTATTGAACAAGTTTCACATCCTATTTATAAAATGGATCCAGTTGTCTTAGAAAAAGGACAACAAGAAGAAGAAGGAAAATCTATATCCATAGGATCCCCAAATCCTAGTTTTCCAGATTTTTAATTAAATGTTTTGACTGAACCATTTTATTTTGACCCTCAGAGCTTAAATAAAGATTTTTTTTCAAATAAGAATGAAATTAAAAGAAAATAGTTTTATGATACTTATACCATAGAAGACCGAAAAGAAATAAAACATCTTTGGTATAAAAGAATAATAAGAACTAAAAAGAATTTGAAGTTCTTTGAATGGTTCATTCCAACCTTAGTATTGGATGAAAAAACTACGATTGATGTTTTAGAAGAAACATGGTTTACTTATAAGACTATAGATGGGAAAAAAATTACGTCCCCACATCCCACTAATACAACGGTGATAATGGGAGAAGGAACTAAGACAGCGGCTGCACATTTCAAGACTTTTGATGCTAAAACTTTTGAAGTTGCCAAGAAAGCCATTGATAAGAAAGATCTCCAAAATGTTACAAAGCAAAATAATTATACAAATCTTTACTTACAGCCCCTAGGAAAACAAATGAATAGGATAGAAACATCCTTGGACAAACAGAAATTTGGTCTTACAAAAGCTTCTGTTTATAAACCAGAACATTTGCCAGAAGCATCCAGATCACCAATAAGTTTGTCCAAACTCAGTAGTTAACCTTATATACACTGGTGATGGCCTCATTTGAGCATAAGGGTGAGATATATTCCAATTCCAAGTGTTAAAAGTTCTTCTTATTGGACCTTCTCTCCCCCCTTTGAAACGAATCCTATTTAATTCTAAAGATTCTAGTTCTAAAGGATAAAGAATTGGGAAAATTTTGTTCTTAATTTGGTTATGATATTCTCAGATCACATATAGAATATGAACATAGAAAACAAAAAAACCATAAATCCTATAAGAAATCTAGGAGAAGAAGGTTTGAAAGGATAGAAGAAAAACCAGAATTATTTAAAAGATATAAAAAAAGAAAAATCAGGTTTAAGAAAAACCAAAAGGTTTGCTGGAAATCTGGTAAACCAAGACATTTTTCTAATAAATGCAAAACAAGACAAAAGATAAATTCTTTAGAAATAGATGAAAGTCTAAAAAAGAGTTTGTTGCAAATTATGTTAAATAGTGACAGTGAACGTGAAAAATACCCAAAAGAAATAACTTCTAAAAGTTCTAAACAAATAAATGAAATTGGTCGAGTAAATTTCATTTATGTTCGCTAACATTTTCACGTCATCCTAAACGGGTATGTAACCTTTATTCTGTCATCTTAAAGTCCCTAACCTCCATATTTTTATCAAATCGTGGTCCTTCCGTCATTTTCAGAGTTAACTTTAACAAAATTTTTATGAAAAATGACAATATTGGTCTTACATTTTCTTATTTCTGCTCAAATTACCCTCATGTTAATAGATTTGACACTACAACTATCATCTCCCCCTTTTTCCTTTTCTCACAATTTTCAGCTATCACAATCCTAGTCCATTTACCTGAAATATCATCCTTGTATCCTCATCCCTATTTGCTATCTGAAGTTGGATAATTTACCACTACATTTGTCCAAGTTCACTCAAGATCAATCTAGATATCTTAATTGTACTTGTGATTTAGAGGAAGAAGGTCTCCAAAGAAAAAGGTGACATCATTGACAACCAGAGCCATCGAACGATTGATTTGAAGGAATAAGGTCTCCAGAAAAGCAATACCTTTGGTTCTCGAAACATCAATGTAGTCGATGCTATAGTGACAAACGTTGTTGATGCAGTTTTAGCAGCAATTGGGGCCCTAGCAAAAAGGGTGGCTGCACGGAAGAGGCCAGTAGGTAAAAGAAGCATCCTACGAGTATTTGGGGATCTTTTGCTGAAAGCAATTGATGCAGGGCTCACACTGCGTCCAGGTAAGCCCACCGCCGATGTCTATGTATAGCAAAACGATGGTAGAATCCTTGCCCAGTTTCACTTCAACTGCGAAGTAAAATTGCTTCCGCGACACCGACAGACGGATCATTTCGGAGCCCAAGAAACTGGAGTTTCAAGCTTGGTCCATGGAAGATTTGATCATCTGGTCGAGACGTTCATGATGTGTGAGATTGAGCGGGAAAAAAGGGAAATGTAGGGACTAGGTAGTAACTTGGGATGAGTTTGGTACTAAAACCGATACTGGTTTGAAGCAGAAGGTTAGAGCTGGGAAAGTATTAGTAGGCGGAGAAGGTTTGCTACAGTTTGGATCACCATTTTTAGGATGACTTGTTGGTGAAGAAAGTTGAATTTTGTCCAAAATATTTATAATGGTTTTTGTGTTTCTGACATGAATTTTGGAATCTGTTCGTGTGCATGGTGGATTTTTCCTTGCCATTTTCAGAATTTTTGACAAGTTTGGGAAAGAAATGGTATATATGGGATTGATTCGGTTTTTGGATTTATGTCTGCTATTCAATTTCATAATTAGGGCTAATTTGAGAACTTTTTATGCTAAATTTGTTCTATAGAGATAGTTTTCATTTTTTGGCTATATTGAAGCTCTAATCAAATGTTAATTTGAAATTATGGGTTTATTAAGATTCCATCCGATTGAAATTAATTTCCATTTTTTTATTATCCATAATAAAAAATAAAAAATAAATCATAAAACATATATGCTTTTGTAAAAAAGAAAAAAATTCACAAGTGCATTTAAGATATCTAAAAAATATTTTTCCTAATTTACCACTATATTTTTTGTCATTCCTACCATTCAATTCAATGACCGGATGGAACTGGGTTAATGGGTTCGAGTTTATAAAGAGAGATTTGGATTTTAAATTTGAACTTCAATAATTCTTTGTCTGTATTTGATCTAGATTGATCTTGAGCAAACCTGGACAAATGTAGTGGTAAATTGGCCGACTTCAAGTAACAAATGGGGATGAGGATACATAGATGTGATTTCAGGTAAATGGTTGGGATTATAACAGCCGATGATTGTGAGAAAGGGAAAGAAAGGGAGATGGTGGTTATAGTGGCAAATTTATCAGCGTAAGGGTAATTTGAATAGGAATAAGAAAATGTAGGACTAATGTTGTCATTTTTCATAAAAATTCTATCAAAGTTTACCCTGAAAATGACAGAAGGACCACGATTGGACAAAAATATGAAGGTTATGGACTTTAAGATGACAGAATAAAGGTTAGGGACCCGTTTAGGATGACGGGAAAAGGTTAAAGACCATAAATGAAATTTACCCAAAATTGGTCTTTCAGATAGTTTAGAATCTAAATCAAGAAGTTGTGGATTAGATTGTGGCTGTGATTCTTGTCAGTTACAAAATACATTCGAAGGTCTTTAGTTGGATGTACTTCAAATTAATGTCCTTACTGAAGAAGATGAAAAGATCCTAGAATTTGCAATACAAATTGATGACATAGAATTAAGGAAAGAAATTTTATTTAAACACCTTGATAAAACTAGTAAACAAGAAAATTAAACATATCAAGAAAGAAAAAATTTCAAGAAAAAAATTGATGTCAAAGAATTGTCTAACCCCCCTGTTTTACAGTCTGAATGAAATCCTGAAAAGAATAGATAAAGCTCAGAAGAGTCATAAAGAACAAACTATAGTAGAATTAAAAGGAAAGATTTCAAAAATAAAAACAGAAATAAAATATCTTAAAAATAGAATTGAGATTTTAGAACTTCACAATTTTGAGGGAAATTCTCAAGACTTCCTAGAAGAGGAATTGGTCATGGAAGACATGAAATAATTTGGATTCAAGGCAAAGCAGAAAGAAAGGGGAAAAAAATATTCCAAAATCAAGTCAAGAAAATAGAATTTTGGAAATAGAAAATTCCCAAGAAAAACCTTTAAAAATTAATGAAGTCTATTACATGCTAAATCAGAGATTTATAAGCAGAATGACTTTATTAATAGGAAATCAATTTAGATTAACAGCAATTGTCTTAGTTGACTTAGGTGCAGATCGAAATTGCATTAAAGAAGGAATTGTTCATTATCAGTATCTTGATAAATCCTTTGGATTAATTACTACTGCTAATAAAGAAGCAATCCCAATAAGATTTAAACTGACAAATGTTGATGTATGAAATGAGGATATTTGTATAAAACAACATTTCACAGTTTTAAACATGAACCAAGAAATAATTTTAGGAACTCCATTCCTAGCCGCTATTATGCCTTTAAGGTAAGTATGAATGGGATTTCTACCAAGAAATTTGGAAGAAAAAAAATTACTTTTGAATGTGCTAAACCACCATGAAGATCATTACTGGAAGAACTTAATATGGATCTTGGAAGGAAACATAATGTTCTAATGTGTCTTCAAGAAGAAGTAAAACATAAGGGAGTTGAAGAAAAATTAGAAAATCAAGAATTAAAACAACAAATAGAACATTTTAAGGAAGTTCTAGCCCGAAAAGTTTGTGCCAATCTTCCCAATGCTTTTTGGGAAACAAGAAAGACATTGTGAATCTGCCTTATGAACCAGATTTCGATGAAACGAACATTCCTACAAGATGTAGAGCTATTCAAATGATTGAAAAATTAATGACACATTGTAGAAAAGAAATCCAAGATTTACTGGACAAAAAATTAATTGGAATAGTTCTTCACCATTGAGTTGTTTTGATTTCTATGTGATCAAGAACTCAGAAATTATAAGAGGAGTACTGAGGTTAGTAATAAACTACAAACCTCTAAATAAAGTTTTTAGATGGATTAGGTATCCAATAGCTAATAAGAAAGATCTTTTATCAAGACTTCATAATGCGGTAATTTTTTCAAAATTTGATATGATGTCAGGATATTGGCAAATCCAAATTGCCGAAGAATATAGATATAAAACAGGATTTAATGTTCCATTTGGTCATTATGAATGGAATGTTATACCTTTTGGTTTAAAGAATGCCCCGTTAGAATTTCAAAAAATCATGAATAAGATTTTTAATCCTTATAATTCTTTCACTATTGTCTACATTGATGATGTACTTATATTTTCTCAATCAATTGATCAACACTTGAAGTACTTGAATGAATTCATACAAAAAGTTGAAAGAGCAGGATTAGTTATGTCGGCAAAAAAGATGGAATTGTTCCACACAAAAGTTAGATTTTTTGGTCATATAATTTATAAAGGAACAATTAAACCAATTAATAGATCAATTAATTTTGTTGATAAATTTCCTGATGAAATCAAGGACAATAAACAATTACAAAGGTTTTTGGGATGCCTAAATTACATTGCAAATTTTTACAAACTGAGGACTATAAACCTTTGTTTGACCACCTTAAGAAAAACCCTCCAGATTGGAGTCAAGAACAAACTAAAGCAGTTCAAGTGGTAAAAAGAATAATAAAATAAATTCCTTGTGTTAATATTCCTAACCCAGAAGCCTTTAAGATTGTTGAAACGGATGCTAGTGATATTGGCTATGGTTGAATATTACAACAGAAAATTAATAATAAAGAATAATTAGTAAGATTTACTTTAGGGGTTTGAAACCAGGCTCAACAAAATTATGCTACCATTAAAAAAGAAATTTTTACAATTATCCTTTGTGTTACCAAATTTAAGGAAGATCTTCTTAACAAGAAATTTTTAATCAAAGCTGATTGTAAAGCAGCTAAAGATGTTTTGTTTAAAGATGTTAAAAATTTATCTTCTGAGCAAATTTTTGCTTAATGCCAAGCTGTTTTATCTATTTTTTATTTTTACATTGAATATATTACTGGGGACACCAACTTGTTGCCTGATTTCTTGGCCAAAGAATTTTTGCAGGGAAGAGAAGATAGCAAAGAATTTGAACCAGAAAGACAAAACTATTCTTTGTCAAGAATCCAAAGAGGAAACAATGGAAGTAGAAGCCTATCACGAAATGCACCTAGAATTGACTAGGGCTTTCTTAGCTCAACATCAATATCCTCTAGAAATTCCTGAGAGAGAAGAAAAATCTCTCCAAGAAATAACTTATAAAAAGATAAAATCTGAAGGAGGACCCTCCAAGAAAAAAAAATTGTAATTCGGGAAAAAAATCCCAAGAAATGAAGCAAAAGAATGTTTATCAAAGGCCTTCAAAGCCTTAAGACATTCATTATACAGTTTGGGTATAACAATTGTATTCTTAGAAATAAATAAAAAATGTTTATTTTCCCTAGAAGATAAAGATTTAAAATATCTTTTAGTTATTGAACTGGCAGAAAAATATTGGCCCGGCCACTAGAATCCTTAATGGCAACTTCAACCACTCAAGAAACCTCAATTTTTTTAGTTAATACTTTAGGAAACTGGTTCTGTTGAAATTGAACATAAACCTAGAAGAACTAAAATCACTATTAAAAATGGTGATGGAGAATTAAAAGAAAATTTTATTACAGAACTTAGAATTTTCTCATTTAAGATTTTAAAAGTCTGGACCTTTGAGGAACGGGGAATTCTGTCTAAAAGAAAAAAAATCCTAACCAGAGGAAAATATGAAAACACATTATTTTCCTATTGAGACTATATCAAAGCTTGGAACGAAGTTTTTCATATAAAAAATCGTGATCATCAGCACTCATGGATGGTCCTTTTCAAAACCAAGCAACGGAGATTCCCAAACTAGTTCCATAATTGGTATAAGTGGAAGGGTTTATTCAGAGACTCTTTCCCAGAACAATTTATGAAATCTTTTGAAGGATTCTGCATATTTCAAGAACAATTTCTCTAAAAGGACCAAAAAATACAATTTCCAGATTTCTACTTTGTGGTGATGAACCATATTCCTTGGATTCTGCAATGGCACTATGAAAAGCAAGAAATGGACTATGACACCCACTTTATTCCTTGCCTAGAACATGTTTGGGAAGTAAAATGGTGGAACAAATGTATTCTTAATCAATATCTTCCAAAAAATATCAAATTCGATAAAATTGATATAATAGATGAAAAAGAAAATCCAGATGAGGATTTTCTGGATGTAATGCTTAATCGATTTTATCAAGGAAGTCAATTTAAAGATAGCCAAATCCCCATGGCTATAATGAAAGAAAGAATTTTGAAATCCGCTCAAAAGCAGTTAATTTAGAAAGAAAGCATCAGATCCTCATCCAACAAAAATGACTCAGCAGGGCCCCAATAAAAGTATCGGTAGCCAACCAGATGTGTCAGCAGAAGCAGCCAAACCAACTGTCCAGAATTGAAAGCAACCATTCAGCTGTTTAGAAAATTTTCATCCCACTAGTAGAACTAATGGCGCGCTAGCAAATGTTGGACACTCCTTCCACCTGAAATAAAATTGTATGTTGTAGTGTTTGAATGGTGTGCTAGTGTCTGTAGCATACTGTGGTCAATCTTGGTGAAACTTGTATTTCTGGTTCATCAGTACAAGCTTATAATTATTTTTGTTGTTCTTCCTTACTGTGTGATAAACTAATATTCATTAGTTATGTGTAAGTTTGTGTTCTATGTTAATAAATCATGCAATTTCAATCTCTATGTGTGTTTGATTGATGCTCTAATCTACATCAGAATTTTGAAGCAATTTTAAACTTCCTATTTTGAGATTTGGTATATCCAGCTGGAAACACGGCTCATGCCCTATAGGCAATCTGATTGATTGGGTCTGCTGTGATGAACAACACACTATATCAATCTCTTAAAAGAAATAATAAAAAGAAATAATAACATGTGCGTCTTGGTATCAGAGCTAAAAGAAAGGATTCCAATTGATTACGAAAGTTTGAAAAAAAATTCCACGTTTTGAAAAGAAGGATTTTTCTTTGTAACTTTTAAGAAAGTTTGGGGAAAAAAGGCAAAAATCCCGTTACTATACAGGCCCTTATTTTAGAGCGGTCCGTTCAATCATTTTACTAAAGTAACCAATTGTGTGCGAGTCTGCCCGATACACGTTGGCGATTGCCAGGACTTGGACTGTCTTTGCCTCAATTGGTGTAAGAAGGCCCTGTATGGTCTAAGAAGACCCTTCCCCCGTCTTCTTGTCAACTTCATTAATTGCCTGTTTCGTTTTTATTAATTGTTTGAAAGCTGTTTTAAGTTTTGTTTCTATTAATTGTTACTTGTATAGCTAAAGTCACTCACATATATTTTCTCTCAAGTTAGATTCGTTGAATAAGTTTTGTTTTTAATATATGGCTTGGACAAGTGAGGGTTTTGGAAGAGTGAACTATAAAAACTGCCACAAGCCCAGGATTGAAGTATTTCGAACCGTGGTTTTATATATAACAGTTAAACATACAAAATTACAAATTATTAGGTTGAATATTAAGATTTCCTAAAGGTTAAGTTAAAACTTGGAAATGAATATTTATCGAATTACACTGTTAAGATGAGAGCATTTTTGTCATCTATGAAGCCACATACGATGTCGATTGAATTGGATTTTAGTAATTTCAGCAATTGCATAAATATTCTATGTTTCCTTTCCCTCTGTAATAAGTTAATAACATACTAGATATAAAAGGCACGTCAAAATGAGGCTGAGAAACGTGCCGAAGTTCCGAACTGAATGTGAGAGGGTGAATTTTCACATAAGACTGGGTGAAAGCACCAATATTCAAAACTTACAAATACACCGATTCATATCCTCCAGCTACTTGCCACAAACTGTTTCACTTAAAATTTATGGACTTTGAATGTACCCAAAATTGATGAAGAATGATCTTATTTACTGGTTACAATTAAGAATCTTTAAGGAAAAAGGTGTTGGAGAGTAGGTAGTTATGACATTGTCCCATACATAGTGTAACTGGTTGTAAAAAAAAACTACCAATTCCTACAAATAAAGAAAAAGTGAATATGAGTTAAGGTAATATAAGGATCAAATATAATTTTTTCTGTACTTGGCAGGGAGGCAAAGAAAATAGAATAAAATATCACTGAACTATGAACAAAAATAAGGAAGCATTATATAGAAAATAGAATAATCATGAATTTTGTATTTTTGTATAGTAGGTCTGCAGGTGGGGTGTGTTGTGCCCGCCTGTGCCTGCCTCTGCCACTGAAGCAGATCTTTGTCCTTTGTACTTGTACTTGTTAATATATTTCTGTTCTTTTCAGAAATAATAATAATAATAATAAACTTTTTGGTATATGCATATTACCAAAAGGTTCAAAACAAAGAAATAAAACGAACAATTGAAAAAAAAAAAACAACATTAATCATAAATTATAAAAATAGTGAATGTGCACAAATTAAAAGAAGGATACAAATAATCGTGAACCTTTTGTATATACAGAATACCAAAACAAAAGCAACATAAGAAACATACGAACAATTAAAAGAAGGTACGATACAAATTTGGAGAATAGGAATTTCCCACACAAAAATAGAATAGATAATTCACATTGGTGTAGATTTTGTAACATTGAGATGTATACCTATATAATGACAAAATTCTCAAAGAAAGAAAATAATTTCCAAAATAAATTAGGCATAATAGGGGTAATCAAATTAATATATTTGCTATGCATAGAAGTTATACTTATTAGCTAATATTTATGTAAGAAACATATGGTTAAGGATTTACTTTTGAAATCAATTTCATTTGATAATAAATGTTGAAAACAACTACTACAATTGCTTACGTCAACTTAAGGTAAAAACGTAAACTATTATTGTAAACATGAAAATTCTGGATTGAATGCCAAATATAGGTCAAAATTGATAAGAACATTACATAGATATTTACGGGGATTGATTAAAAATGTGAGGAAAATTTTGGCATTTATGAAGTCAGGTATGAGGTGGCAACAAATTGGGCTCTAATAATATGAACAATTAATTTTAATACCTGGCGTTATCTTTGGAATAAATTATGGAGAAATTATAGTTAAATTTAAAATACAAAGTATATGAATATAAAAAAAAAATTTAAATATTCGGTATTGCCACGAGAACAAAAAAAAGGTTAGAAATAATAAATAATGCAAAGATAATTTTAAATAAAATAATAGATAAAAATGTTATTCACCAACATGAACATTTTACAAGTAAAATAAAGTGGTAGTAATATGTGTCTTGATAGTATACGCAATAGTTTAAACAAAAATACATGATTATACAATTAATAATCATGTGTTATTAGGTAAATTAGTAAGAAATTATATTTAAAATGAATACAATATTCTATTAATATTGCATATTATTTTAATTTTTATATAGTTTATAGTTGTAATAAAACATAAATTAGATAGGAAATTATAGAATGTCTAAATTAAGATAATTATGGAAGACAATAAAAGAATTTAACAATTAACAAATCATTGAGAATAGTTTAGACATTAGCAAGAAGTGATACAAAATTTTATATTTATGCATTGCTTACAAAATTTTGGATTAGAGAGTGAGAAGAATATATGCGTAAGAAAAAAACAAATTTACTATGGTGTATCAAGCTACTAAAACATGTATAGAAAAAATAAGAAAAATAAAAAAATAAGTATAAGTATTTTAAGTATTAGTTCTACAAACATAATCTCAGCTCTCTAACATCGCTAAAAGACACTAAATTTAACTGCACTCCTCAAACTGTTAATTCTATCTCATATTCTTATAGGTTTTAAGAAACATGCAAAGGTAACCCACATACTTTATAACAAGTTATTAAAAGGAGGAACATATGTACATTGAAATATTCAAATAATAGGTTTTGTATAAGCTAAATCAAATATAAGACTAAGTACAATTGACCTAGCTTACTCCTATTAACGGAGATGACAAAAATAAGTCTACTGGCCCTACCTTACCCGATCTCAGCCATCCAAACTTGACCTTACCTACAAAGCTTGTTATAAATTTAACTAATTTTACCTGAAACGCAAAAAAAAAAAAAAAAACAAATTTATTGTAGAGCGTCAGACTATTAAAATATGTATGGGAAAATAAAAAAAATACAAAGATAAGTATGAGTATTTTAAGTATTAGTTCTAGAAACATAGTCTTGGCCTTCTAGCACAGCTACTACCAAGGGACATGAACTTGACTGTCACTCCCCCAAATTGCTAATTTTTCTTATATGCCTTCCAAGTTTTGAAAAACCAGCAAGTTACTCATCATACTTTATAACAACTTATTAAGAAAGGTAACATAGTTACATCAAAACGTTCAAATTATAGACTTTATCATAAAATAAATCATATATAAGATAAAATATAATTGAGCAAGCTTGGCCTCTACCAATAGGGATAATAGAATTACTCTATAGCCCTTACCTTTCCTAAACCAGACCACTCTAACTCAACTGTACCAATAAAACTTTTGGAAGGTTACAGTTTAATTAATTCTACTGCATCCTACAAATTAGTATACTTATTTCTAAATTTTTTTTATCTAAAAATAATGTTATAATCTAATGTAGATTTTTCTATGTTACCTGACTTTATAAATTTTTATTTATTAATTATTTGTAAACATACATACATACATACATAAATAGAGAGAGAGAAGAAGCAGAAGAAGAAAAAGAAGAAGAAGAAGAAGAAGAAAAAAAAAAAGCAACAGCAGTAGCCTTAATCCAAGACATCAATGACAAAAAAATTATGCACAATTTCAATCTCGGAAAATATGATTTTTCTAAATGAAAAATGAGATATGCTTACATTTGTGTAGGACTTGTAAGATTATGATGCGTTAATATATATAGAGAAAAATATGAAAGAAAAGACATCAATTTTCCAAAATAGGTTACATAACATATGGCTAGTACAATAAATAGAATATTTATTTATGGAAGTTATATAATTAAAAGATTGAGTTTTCAAATTCAATTGATATGTATAAATTTCAGAATTAATACATAATTGACTTTCCTTTTAAATATCATAGTAATTAAACGCAAGAAACGTAATTTTCTAGCTAATAAAAGGATAAAATTGGAACGTCGGTGCAAAAAAGGAGAGGTGGTAGTGTGAGTGTAAAAACACATAAGCAAGAGTTAAGAAAAACATGTTTCTATGCAAGACAAATAAGGCAAAAGTTGGGCTAAATTGTAATTTTGCATAAAAATAGGGACCAGATCAGTAGCCTAAGAGTTTTGTTGGACTAAAAACTGATATGTTGGCCAAATTATGTCCTAACCTCTTATAATTGAATTTGGAGGAGTTTTAAACTTGGAAAACCTAGTTAATCTCACCTAAGACTAGAGGTGGGACCTGGGTCGGGTTAACCCAGCCCAAACCAGGACCAGACCGGAAGTCAACCCCGCTCACCCCTCTTCGGTAAAAACCAGCTGAATATTGGGCCTGAAGAGGAGAGTGGTGCAAAACGGCTCGGCCCGGCCCAGAATTGAACCCAACCCGACCTACGACCCAGACTGCCTCACCCTGAAAACCGCCCCCGTCAAAGCCTTGCCCAAGCCCATCTAGTCCGGTCCGGGCCTGGGGCGTAACGGTAAAAAACAACAACATGCAAAAAAAATAAAAAAAATGGGTTAATTACAATATAGGTCCTCCAATAGTTTTCTGCTACATTTTTGCCCCAAAATTCCATTTTCACCCCTCCCAACAATTAAATTTTGAGGACTTTTTGGTCCAAACATTTTTTGGCCCTCCCCTATAAATATCAATGTCATTTTTACTCTATCTTCACACCACCACTCAATCTCTCTTTTTCCTCTATTACATTCTTTCAAGCATTTAAGTTTTTTTCTTAATCACTTTCAAATTTCTTGCTAATCTCCCCCTAATATCTTCATAATCGCCTCTTAATTTTGCATTAATCATGACTATTAGTTCGTGACTCATGGCTTCAAGAGAAAAGGGCAAGGTGACAAAAAGTTCATCTTCCCGTGCCACCGGCCTCCGAGGCTTGTTACGTTTCCGTTCTTGCCCTACCAATAAAGGCATATCAATTGAAGAGTTGCACGACGATGATACCGGAATTGATATGACGAATTATGATTTGGGGCTCGACAATCAATTATCGGATTATGAAGTTGAAGAGTTGGATGCAATGGCGGCGGGAAATCCGTCAACACAACCGACGCCAACAAGTCATGGACCCACCGTGGAGGAAATCTAAGGACAAACTAAATCCTTGAGACTAACTACTTGGGTTTGGGAGCATTATGAGCTCATACACGATGGGGAATCGAGGTACGGGAAATGCAAATATTGAGGTAAAAATTTGGTGCATAAAAGAATTTTGGCATTGGAACGCTGAGCGACATATTGAAAATCAACATCCTAACATCGTCCCCAATGCCGGCACTAGTCCTGGAGGACAAACACAACTTGGGTCTACAATCGGCGCCAGCGGATCAAATATTTTTCGTTTTAACCAACAATCTTGTAGAGAATGCATGATAAATTGGATGATACTTACCGAAAAATATTTTTCACAAGCTGAAAATGTGCATCTAGAATCTTGAATAAAATCACAATTAAATCATACATTTAAAAAAGTGTCTAGAAAAACTGCTAGGAAAGAAAGTTAGATTTGCAAACCTATTTTTCTGCTTTTGATCATTGTGTGGCACTCACTTATAATATGTGGACATCACTCATAAGTCAATCATTTTATTGTGTTACTTCTCATTGGATTGATTCTAATTGGATTATGCAAAAATGAATTTTGTCATTTAGGGTCATTGAAATGGATCATAGTGGTTATCACATATTCAATTGTATCTTAGAAACTTTACGTCATGATTTTTGTGCTGATAAAGTCCTGTGTTTTTTATTTGATAATGCTTCAAACAATGATATTACCGCTCGCCTTTTGAGTCAAACATTGAAACCACCTCTCAACGGTGCATTCTTTTACATTAGATGCAAATATCATATTTTGAATCTTTGTGTGCAAAAGACCTTAGAAGTTCTCCAAAATGAAATTCTGCCTATTCGGAACTCATTGATGTATTTGAAATCAAAACCTGCTGTGTTTCATGAATTTAAAAGCTTTTGTTTTGAAAATAAAAATTTTTTTTAAACGGTTTAAATTGGATTGCCTAACCGGCTGGAACTCCACATATTTGATGTTGCAAGATGCTTTCCCGTATGCAAATTTGTTGACGCATTTCATGAACTTAAAAATGGGTTGTGAATTTCTTACGACTGAAGTTTGGGAAAAGTGTTCCAAAACCGGTGAATTGCTAAAGTTTTTTTACGATGCTACTAAATTTTTCGCTGGTGTTTACTACCAAACCATTCATCAAGTATTGCTTCATTTAGTAGACATTACATATACTTTAAATCAGTTTAAAGATGATAAGTTGTTAAAACCAACTATTGAAGCCATGCGAGCTAAGTCGCTTCAATATTTTGAAAACATTCCACCTATCTTTTTAGTTACTTTTTTGCTTAACCCATATGTCAAATTAACGGGCACAACAACATTGCTTAAAGGAATTTTTTATATTTATTTAGAAATGTCTCATATAAATGTTTTAGCTATATCTGCTACTGCTTTCGAGTACTTGCATTCTTTATACAAGTTATATTGTGAGCGGCATTCGGATAAGGCAAGATTCGATCTCCTCAAACCAAGCCTCCAAGGAGATCAATCTCATCAAGACTCAAACCAGCCCTCCAAATGCTCAAACGACCCTAACCGATGACATCGGGATTAGCTGAGGTCGATGACTATCTCAATACAACATTTGAGGCAAGCGACATTGACATATTGGAGTGATGGAAACAAAAGAGATTAAGGTTTCCGATCTTGTTGATAATTGCACAGGAGATTCTTGCCGTTCTAGTCTCTACCGTATCATAAGGCATCATTTAGTGCAGGAAAATAGTGATATCGGAGAAACGATCAAGATTGGTAGAAGTATGCTAACGAGATTGGGGTCTCACAACATGGACAAGACCAAAAGAGTTCGGATGAGGAGGTAATATCTGATTTGAGACTTTTTTTTTTAATAATCATACATGTAGTTTGTATTTGATCTGATTATTGTTAAGCTAGATCATAAGTTTATTATATTTTCATCATGTTTCTAATTTTTTTTGCACATTTCAAAATGTAAGGCCCCTCCCCGAGATTATTTGTAAGTGACGTTTGGCTTTTTAACTTAATAAATTTACATAGGAGGCGGTGTTTCTTCTTAAAAATATTTATTATATATACAATTAATTATGTTTCTAATTTTTTTTACACAAAAAAAATGTCCAACCTGCCCCGCCTCTCCCAGCCCCGCCCCGGGACTAGCTCAAAATCGCCCCACTTGGTACCGGGCCGTTCCCGGTCCACCTCGACCGGGGCCTGAGCCCGACCGGTTCAGGTTGGTCCCGGGTCAGGTCCTCCTGCATCCCACCTCTACCTAAGACCCCCTAGTATAAATATGAGTCGGCAATTGAAGGAAAAGATAGAAAAACACTAAGCTCCCAGCTAAAAACGGAGAACTACAGCCTTAAGCTCCTAACTTTTCGCTACCTTACCTAAGAACCCTAAACTTCCCTAGCTGCGGCCACCACCCTGGTCTCCCTCTATTGCACGACGCAAGCCTCCAACGTCCAGCCCCTACTCGATGCCAGCAACTGCCGCCACCGGCCCTGGATAGCTGCCCCTCCTCCTCGAAGTCAGCCGCGCAGCCGCCCCAGTCGTCTCCCGTAGCCGTTCACGCCAAGCCGAAAGGAGGCCGCGGCGACTTCCTCCTTGTTTCACTGCTACACTCCACCGTCCAGCCACACCCAGGGTCGCCGCTTTCCTCCCGTCCAAGCCTAGGTGATCCACCGCCTCAGCTTCGTCGGAGTAGAGAGAATTAAGACCAGATCCGATTCTTCAATAGCGATCCTACTCGTTTTCGCAAGACCCGACCTGGTTTTTTGGTAAGACTCACGATTAGTTCCCCATTCTTTAAATTTTTCTCATTCTGATCCTTATTCTTTCTGTTTTAACAAATCAGTCACTAACAGCATTATTTTTTTTATTTATTTTCTTGCTTTGATTGGTTGTTTTGTTACTTTTAGGACCATGAATTAGTTTTGGTAATTAATATTACACAGAACTGCAGGTTTAGGTTAGATCATATTTTATTTATTTATTTATTTTCCTTCTTTTTCTTAGCCAGCATAAGTTTAAAATTCATTCACATAATGCATTTTAAAAAAATCACACTTAGAAAATTCAATTTTGCATGGGTATAATAAAACCCTAAGATGAATTTAAGATAATAATTGAAAATAAATTTCAAAATCCACATCCAGCTGATCTGATAAAATCCATGGTTTGGTTGTTCACTTAAAATCCTTAAAAAAAATAATAATTAAATTAAATTTCAAGATTCATAACCGGATGATCCGAAAGGGTTTATGGTTTGGATTGACAAGCAACTAAGGGTAAATATTTTCAGTTGTCCCTAAACTATGCTCATGTTGCTTAACATCCCAAACTATCATGTGTTGCACCACTCGTCTTGAAACTATTTAATTGTTGCTATTTCGTCCTCTCGTCGACTAAACTATTAAATATTGATGGAAAACTGGCGTGGCCACTGATGTGGCATGGAAAAATGACATGACTACTGATATGACACCACTTTTCAGTCCATATTTATCGGTTTAGTTGACGGCAGGACGAAATAGCAACAATTAAATAGTTTCAGGATGAGTGGTGTAACACATGATAGTTTAGGGATGAATAAGCAACATAGGCATAGTTTAGGAACAACAGGAGATGTTTACCTAGCAACTAAAGTATTTAAAAGATAAATAAATGTAAATAAGAATAGATTAAGCTTTTTAGATTCCACATCCGATTGGTTCAATAGGATCCATGGCTTGAAAATATCAAAATTTCATAAAAATAAGTGAAATCAAGTGTGAAGGTTTAGAAGTCCATATCTGGGTGATTCAATTAAAATATATGGTTTCACAATTAATCAAATTAATTAAAGCAAGTAAAGCAAAACTTAAATCAAACCTAAGGTGTCAATTTTTGGACACTATAACAAAGTTGTTTTAGCGTAACCATACTCTCGAACCCTTCAAACTTTCGTAAACCACTTTAAAAGTGTCTAATCAACCTAGGTAAAACCAATTAGTGGTGACTCTCAAAAAACACGTTGTTACAAGCATAAAAACCCCAAGGTTGAAGAAGAATGCTATATCATTTCAATCTTCAACTACGAAATGCGAAAGTGTAGAACTCCTTTACTCTTTTAGTGAGTTGAAAGCTAACACAGAGCAAGTCTAGTGTAGTTTACTCTGTAGCTTAATTAGCCAGGGAAGACGCATGTACTATATAATTCGAAGGCCATAAATTAAAATTTTCACACCAATGAGTATATTTTCTAAAGTGGTAAAGACTAAAAGTTAATAAGACAAAGGATCATAATTTTACAACTGTGTGAAATTATACCACTGTGTCTGAGCATATTGAGGAGTTTATTGAACAGTTAAAGTCAATGAATAGTTTGTCAAATTATACAACTGTGTCTATTTGTCAAATAATGTCTAAGCATATAGAGGAGCATAATTTTATAAATGACAAAACTAGCTCAAATTATTCAAATGCTAAGAGTAATAATGATCAGATGACCAACTGTTGGATGACCAAAAACTATAAATTAAAATGTGTCCTTGTTATGCTGACTGCCTTGTTCCCTAGGGGCTAGTATATACTCCTCTGTCTAAAAAAGGATGAAACATTTTTCTTTTTGGGTTATCCCAAAAAAGTTGAAACGTTTCCTCTTTTAGAAAATTTTAAATGCCTAATTTACCATATTACCTTCATTTAAACTTTCTTTTTAAAACGTTCACTTCGGTTGAGTTTAAGCAGTCTGATCGAGGCAAGGATCTTCGATTGAAGAGCAAGGATCTCCGAATGAAGGGCAAGAATCTCCAATTGAGGTTGGGGCGATAGGATCTAATGGAGGTCGAGCCGAGAAGGTCCGATCGAGGTCGGGTGAGAAGATCCAATCAAAGCGACAAACGAAGATTAAAGGGACCGACGAAGATTAAGGCGACGGACAAAAATCACGGCGATGGGGTGAATCAGAGGCGATAGAGATAAGTCAAAGGCGACGAAGTTAAGGCGATGAGGCAAATTGGGTGCGACAAAGACGAAAGCCGGAGACGAAGACAAATCTGCAGGTGGCTCTGTTAAATTGATCGATGACTGGAACGAATTGATAAATGGCTGAAACGGAAGTGAAGAAAAGGACGAACACATGGTCGGAGATGGAGGTGGAAAGTGAAGGCAAAACGAGAAGTTCAGGCAGAAACTGCGTAATGATGGGCAAAACCGGGAATAATAGTAAAAAAACGAGCTGCCTTAAACTTTAGGCTAATTGGAAACATTTCAACTAAAACGGGACAAATGGAGTAATTATTCAAAAATGGCCTAAAACATTTTTTCCCTCTGAACTTTACTAACTTAGATGCTTTATTCCTTGGATTTTAAATCGGGTTGACTTACCTCTCAATCTTTATAAAATTGGACATTTTACCCCTTGATCAATTGAAATAAAGCACGTGCCTTCACATGCAATACTTCCTATGTAGAAATGACAATTTGGGTTATATGGGGACCAAAATGGAAATAAAAAATGAAGGGGGTAACTAACGTGTATCCGACATAAAGCTTATCTTTGCACTAACAATAAAGATATGAAGTATAATAGGAGTAATAAAATGAACATATTTGCTAAACCATGATTGATAGTTAATTGTAACGCCATTATTTAAAATGTGTTAAAAAAAACTAAAAGTCTCTCAAATAAAAGCAATAGTGGAATTTTTTGTTTTCATTGTTAGTGGATAGAATCTTTACCCTATAATATATTATGTCATACAATATCTTTTCATACCCTTAAATTATAAAGTTTTTAATACAAAATAAATAAATAATATGTTTAAAATGTTATTGTTCTTATGTTTGGTTAGGATTATGGATTCTAAAGAGATATTAATAAAATCTGGCCAAAAATAAAAGATATTAATAAAAGAACGAAGTTCAAAACTTTTTGGGTCAATTACAATTTTCCCCCTGAGGTTGAAGTGAAATTACTGTTTGCTCTTTTGTTTCAAAAATATACATTTTGCCCCTTGGCCTTTTTATATAGTCCAATAATAAATTTTGAAATATTAATTTAGATTGTATGGTAGTCATCTTCAAATAATTTCAATCCATATAACAATTTTTTTTACAATTAATTGACATTTAAAAACTGAAAGAAATATAGAAAGAAAAAACTGATAGTTTAAAATATCTATTAATTGTAAAAAAATACTATATAAATTAAAATTACTTAAAAATGTTTACCATAATGTCTAAATTAAGATTTCAGAAGTTACAGCTAAATTTTATTAGGGGCAAAGTGTATATTTCATCTAAACCTCAAGGGGTAAATTATAATTATTTCAAATTTTTTTGTGTTGCTTTTTGACATGGAATTTTCAATTATTCAGATGCTTTTTATAGGAAATAAATAATTAACCCAAAGCCCTGGGTTCAACCATAATTATATTTTATTTTTTTTATTTTTTTTATTACTCTTTCTCATTGTCAACATTGTACAACATTGACTTTGGGAAGACCTGATAAGATCATGACGACATCATTGACTTCACACGTGGAATGACTAATTTGAAACATGATTGGTTCTAAGTTATTTAGCTAGTTAATTTTATATGCTAAGTAAGTGTTTATTCGTGGTCTTCTTTGTTATATGCTAAGTACATGAGGAGGTTGATTCTCATCTTGAAAGCTATAAGTTCAAGTGGGAACTTCATTTTGAGACCTTAGATAAAGTATTGTAGAAAGTATGGTACTCATGTACCAAGAGACCTCTAGTTTTGGCTATTTTGCCAAACTTTGGTGTCTGTGTATATATACACACACTTGTTGTTGCTTTTGGATATACATAAAGATGTTAAATGTACATAAAGTTGATGCTTGAAGTTTAAGTAAACTTGTTTTATAACTTCAGTATTCGATTTTATGTTCATAGACTTTACTATGCCATGGCAAAAATATGCATTGGTTTTATTCTTTATAACTTGAGAATCACCAAAGTTAAGTTTGCATAATGCATATGCTAGGATAATGAACTATTAGCAAGTAAAATTTAATTCACATAAGCATCAATTAGCCAACTGCAACTATGAGTGGGACCAAATCCCAATTTAATTAATGGTCCTAGATTAGCCCTACACTGGGGTAAGTCAAAAACCCTTACATAAAAAGTTTTGGACACTTTTACAATTATTTATGGATTGTTTAAGGTTATTTTCTATAGAAATAAAGTTACAGTTTATATTCACTCTGAAAAATAGGCATGTTTAAATCACATTATATGTAATTTCCATATTATACATCCATACTTGATTCATGTCATTCAATTATGTCAATACACATGTCCATTGATAGGTTTGGCTACGCAACAAGTAGCGAAGGCCACTTTGATCCTATGTTGATAAAGTTGATGGATAAAATTGCTAAGATGCTTTTCGTGATGATAGCTTCTTTTGGAGTACTCATAAGATTATAATGCACTATTATGAGTCATACATGTAGCCCAAGTGGGAGATTTTTGGATTTTTTATATGGGTTAATATATGAATAAATTATATATTGTATATGATATCATAATGTTTGGCCCAATTGAAAGTGATATACTAGGGTTCAGGTTTGGACTCTAGACATCTTATAAAATGTAGACAATTTTAACGTGTATAGATCAAAGTGTAAGTTTTGTTTTTATGATGGACTGAAATAAATAATACACAAAACTGACATTGTCAATCTATATAAAAAGGCTATTTTCCTTAAATATGTGCTAAGATTTTCTCTTTTCAATTTTCTACCTCCTCTGAGTCCCCATTATTAGAGAGAACAAAGAGAAATTTGTGCACATTGGTTTTGAAGACAACAAGCCATAAGATTGTTGTTCTAGAATCTTCCAATAGATCCATGTACACTTTTGGTTTTACTTTCAATTTGGTCTTAATGATTCAACATGGATGATCTTGGGCATAATAATTTTGATTCAAAGAATCAAATTTTTTAACAGGATTTATATGTTTGGGCTTTGGAATGATTGTCTGTTTTGGCTTTTAATTTTCCTGGGTTGGTTGGGCATGGGGTTTTGTTTTCTTCATTTATTTTGGGATTTCTTAGGGCTCATCTTGGTGTTAGGCTTTGCTTAGTGTTAGGTTATTTGGGTTTTGGGTTATTTTGGGGGTATTTGTTTCAATTTTTTTTAATAAAATTTTTTCATTGCCAATAAAAAAAAACGTAAAGTTTGAGAGTATAACTCTTCTCCCATCCCATGAAAACATGGGCGGACACAGATTTTTTATAAAAGAGATGCTAAAATAAATATTTTTCTAAGCTATAGTAGTTATAAAGAAATCTGATCAATTTTAAGGAGAGGTCAAAATGCATTTACTATTAAATTTTAAAAACATTACAAACATTTTACAAATTTAAGGGGGACCTGGGCCCATGCTAGCCCCATTTAGTTCCCCCTTTGTATAAAAGAAAGAAAAGAAAAATCTTATCAACATTTACTTGAGGTTGAGGAGACTATCATATAGTTCATTGTCACCTTACCGGTAGCGAACCCTAAAATTCAACTTATATTTTTTTATCTAGTTAAAACATTTATTTGTATTATTTTAAAATTTGCATTACAATGCTGCAACTTTATTGGCCGTTGAATTACTACAGGCACTAAAATGAAACAAGTAGTAGTAAATTGAAATCTAATGCAGAAATGAAAAGAATGAGGACTACTACAGTACTACTATAGATTACATCTCTGCGTTTCTTCTCCCGGTGCTGGAGCTTCAGCGAATTGGTACGCGTTCCTTTCCGAATTGCCTTGGCCTTACACATTGTTTATAACAATCGGATGTGAGAAAATGTTGTACGTCTTTCTGTGGTCCTTTTTAGCTGTCGTGTACTTTCCTTTCAATGACTTGTGATTGACCATGGTTTCTTGTTGATTTCAAAAAACATATTTTGTTGAATGGATGTGAGATTAGTCTCTCTTTTTAGCGGTAAGATGCTCAGCGTTTCCATTTTTCTACTTTCTATAGTGTGTGGAAAAGTGTGTAGGAATTTAGGATAGTGTACAATTAAAAACCCTTTTTTTTTTCCTTTGCTTTAGGACCAGGGAACAATTACTTTTTTATTCGTTCATCTGTATGAAAGCCATTATATTAGTAGTAAATACTGATATAAACGAATTAACTTAGCTTTCCCCAAAAGCTGCATCACGTAGCTTTTAAATCCATGCCGAGTTAACAGTTGAGGAGCCCCTGTTTTTTGTATTTAGAATCATTATATTTATAAGGGTAGGCCCTCAAAAATCTGTTCATTAAATTATTGGTTGAAAGAGAAACATTCAGAATTATTCATAACAGAGTTTGTTATATGAGAAGTTACACCACTTTCTTCCACTTTCTTCCATTTGCCCCTGAAACTAAGCTACTGAAACAATCACTCATTTTTTCTGTTTCCTTAACAGAGTCTGTTAGTATTAGCAAAATTTCAGGTTGGACTTGACACTAATTTAATGTATTATTAGCAATTTTATACACCTAATCTAGAATTTTTTTAAAAAAATTACAGCATTAAACAATTTAAGTCTATGGGAAGTCAACTGCTGAACAATTTGAATTAGAACTTGAAAATTTAATACTAGAAAGTGTAAAAACAGTAGAAGATAAGTGTAAAGTTTTGAAACTCGAAGGATAAACGTGTAATCAGAACAAACTTCAAAGTAACAACGCACTTCACCCTTTTCGGGTACACAAGTTCGCTAACAAAGCAATTTTCAAGTTCACTCATCGTTACCCTATTTTGGGAAGATAGCGACCAGAGAAAGACAGGCCCCGAGCTCAGGCTTCATTTTACTATTTTTCTTTTTCTCTGACATCCAACTTTTCATGCCGAATAGAATAGTAGCAGTGCGGAAAGAAAACAGATATGATAGTTAGTTTGGAACAATATATAAGCAGAGCAACTTCAACAGAGCACAAGAATTCTGTTGCACACAGTAAGAACCAGCACAATACAAAACAGGGGAACTTCAACACAGCTCATGAAATTGTCTTTCTCTTCTCAGCGGGAACCACAAACAGTTTATTTTATTCAAGCAGACACAAAACAGGGCAAGTTGGAAGTAAGATACGAACTAAGATAAACAGCAAGCACAACTAAAAATCGCTCTGCATACAGGATAGGATAGGCTAGGATGCTAACAAGTTTTTTAAGTTTCTGTGCTTCGTCTTCATTAGGCCACAATTTGGGATATGTCTTTGCCGAATAACCTGAATCTGAACCTCTGCACTTGAATTCTATACTCTGCTCCAGGATCATCACCATTTTGTCGATAGAAGACCACAACGTCTCCAATTTTGAGGTCCTTGGTTTTGACTAATTGAAGCCAGCCAGCTTGAAAAACAGGCTTCCGGTGCCCTATTGCTCTGGTGCTGCAGTTGAAGATCCATAAATGGCCGCCTGAGTCCCTGACCCTTAAGTCGACAGAATGAGCACCTTGTGGGAGGTTGAAATGCTGGAGAGCACGGGTGGGAACGGCAAACTGTTTCTTCGCGTCGGTAACTGAGAGTTTCTTGAAGAAAAGCGCATTTAATATAATATATGGCTTGAACAATTGAACTGCTTGGGCCTATTTATTTAGTAAGGGTTTTGGAATGAGTGAACTATAAAAACTGCCACAAGCCATTTTATAGAAAAAAGCAGGGTGAGGGAAAGAGAAAAGCTTGAAAGGTCAGGATATTCGGGTCAGGGTAACCGGTCACATCGAGTGAAGATCAGCTGTCACTTTAAGTTTTGTCTGCCAGCGTCAACACTCTACACTAGAGTTTTGTCTACACATGCAATTGCATGAGCTTTATGGTTCTTTTTGATTCTTTTGAAAGCTACTGTTGGACCGTATTGCCTTAGTATACGGCTTGAACAATTGAGAACGAAATTCTTCTGTCCCAAACTGCCACAAGCCCAGGATTGAAGTCATTTTATTAAGTGCGGTCTAAAGACAAGCGCTAAAGGTGAGGAGCTAAATCTCACTTCCGATTGGTGCATGTGTAGGTCGGAGATGAGATGGAGCCTTCTAAGCCACCGGGTGGGCTGCAATACACTACATAGAGATTAATTAGTATTCCTTTTTGCTTACATTTATGCACATATATATGGTTAGAGAATTTGACTTTTGATATTTACTGAATTCTAAATTTTAATTGAAATCCATGACACATACAAGTGAAGTATTTCGAACCGTGGTTTTATATATATTAGTTAAACATACAAATTATTAGGTAATTGAATATTAAGATTTCCTAAAGGTTAAGTTAAAACTTAATTGGAAATGAATATTTATCGAATTACATTGTTAAGATGAGGGTATTTTTGCCATCTATGAAGCCACATCCGATGTCAGTTGATTTGGATTTTAGTAATTTCAGCAATTACATAAATATTCTATGTTCCCTTTCCCTCTGTAATAAGTTAATAACATACTAGATATATATAATAGACATGTCAAAATTTATGGACATTAAATGTACCCAAAATTGATGAAGAATGATCTTATTTACTGGTTAAAATAATTTTTAAGGAAAAAGGTGTTGGAGAGTAGGTAGTAGTGACATTGTCCAATATGTACATAGTGTAACTGGTTGCAAAAAAAAAAAAAACACCAATTCCTACAAATAAAGAAAAAGGTGAATATGAGTTAAGGCAATATAAGGATCAAATATAGGGGAGGCAAAGAAAATAGAATAAACTATCACTCAACTATGAACAAAAATGAGGAAGCATCATAGAAGGTGGGTTGTGTCGTACGGCCTTTTGTCTGCTAGAAGCAGGTCTTTGTCTTTTCTACTTGTTCTTGTTAATATATTTCTGCTCTTTTTAGAAAATAATAATAATAATCATGAATTTTTTGGCATATGCACATTACCAAAACAAAGAAATAAAACTAACAATTGAAAAAAAAAAAAAGAGGGAAAAACAATAATCATAAATTATAAAAATAATGAATGTGCACAAATTAAAAGAAGGATACAAATAATCGTGAATCTTTTGTCTAGACAGAATACCAAAGCAAAAGCAACAAAAGAAATATACGAACAATTAAAAGAAGGTACGATACAAATTTGGAGAATAGGAATTTCCTACACAAAAATGGAATAGATAATTCACATGGGTATAGATTTTGTAACATTGAGATATATACCTATATAATGACAAAAATCTAAAAGAAGGAAAATAGTTTCCAAAATAAATTAGGCATAATAGGGGTAATCAAATTAATATATTTGTTATGGCATAAAATCCATCATGAGTATCTTAACTTTTATTATTGTCCCAAATGAGTACCCTATTTTACATTTGTCTTAGTGATATACCTAATCTCTTGATGCGTGTTTCACCGAAATGCTTTCCATCAATTTTGTCATTAAATTGAATGAAAATTGATGACATGACATTAAATAACATTAAAATAAAGTTTTAATAGCATTTTTTGTTTACAAACTTTTCCAATCCATAATTCTAAACCTTGAACTTCTAAACCTACCTTTCTTAGCCTAAAGTAACCTACTCTTCCTTCTCATCTCTAGCCTTCTCCGCCCGCCCCTCCCCTTTTGATTCTCACAGTATTCCCCAAAATACTCGTCCAACCTACCCCCCAGCCTTCTGTTTTTGGCTTACCGACTGATACCCTCACCTTATCGAACAATCTTTCTAGGTTTGTGACATTCTCCGAATTGGCGAGATTGGTGCAGTAAATCTCATACACCTCGTACCTAATGAAGTTTTTAGGTCCATGGCAGAGGAAGCAATGCTCATACCAAATTTGAGCGTCATTGCTGCCAAAGGAAGCACCAAATCCGAGCGTCTTTGTTGTTAGATGAAACAATTTCTGGGTCGTCACTACTGCCGTCGTGGATGACGTTTCTGTGTCCATAGCAGAGCAAGCAAGCGTGGCTGCTGATGTCGGCCATAGATGCAATCAGCACCGCCTTTGAAGAGACGAGCGAGAATCATAGCAATCTTAGATGCGAATCATCATGAAATTCACAGTGTCGATCTTCTGCACCAGGTAATCGCCTCAATCTATCCGCCCAACCACCACGATTTTTAGTGGTGGCTCGACCTCTAGCGAGAAGGCATCAAAGAAAACGACCAGCAGTTGGATTCAGAGGAATCAGAAGGAGTGATTCTGAGCTGGATCTAATTTGATATTTGAATGTGTCGAGATTTGAAGATGGCCATGTTCAAGGTGTTGAGATTCAAAGGTGTGAGCCAAAAATTGAGGCAAATTGAGGCGAACGATGTGAGCAATGACAGCGGCAGATTTGAGATGAGTTCGGGCAACGATGGTGGCGACCTGGAGAGTCGGAGTTGGGTGGAGGCTAGTGAAAGAAGAAATGGAGCAGGAGAAATAGTAGATTTAGGCTAGGAAGAGCAAGTTTAGAAATTTAAGGCTTATCATTATCGATTTGAAAAGGTCAAGGACCAAAATTGTAATTAAAAAATTATTTTAATATTATTTAATTTCACATTATCAATTTTCATCCAACTTAACTGTAAAATCAATTAAATGTATCTTGGTGAAATGTGTATCAATTGATTAGGTATCTCGTTAGAATAAATGTAAAGGTAATGTACCCATTTAAGATAAGAATAAAAGCTGAGGTGCCCCAGAAGACTTTACCCATTTGTTATGCGTAGAAGTTATACTAATTAGCTGATATTTATGTAGAAATATATTGTTAAGGATTTACTTTTGAAATCAATTTCATTTGATAATAAATGTTGAAAACAACTCCTATAATTGCATAAGTCAACTTGAGGTAAAAACGTAAACATGAAAAATTTGGATTGAACGTCAATGTCAAATATAGGTCAAAATTGAAGAGAACATCACATAGATATTTACGGGATTGAGTAAAAATGTGATGGAAATTTTGGCATTTATGAAGTCAGATATGAGGTGGCAACAAATTAGGCTCTATTAGTATGAAAAATTACTAAAATCCCTTCTGCTTCTCTTTTATAATAATATAATAGATAAAGAAAAAAATAAATATGAGTATAAGTAAAATAAAATCGAATATTAAATTTTTTATGAAAAACCACGGTTATCAGATAAAGTTGATTGAATGTAAAACTTATATATAACTAAAAATTTAAAAACATACAAAAGAAAATGAAAAGCAACATATATTAGAATACCAAAGAGATGAATTTAAAAGGAAAGAAATTAGTTTTTAGAATAAATTAAACATAATAGGGATAATTATTTTTTTTTAAAAAAGATTTGTTGTGCATGGAAATTTTATTTTTTTTCTAAGTTTTTCAAACACATATATGGTTAGAAGTAATCACTATCGAAATTAACGTAATACCATATTTAATACTACTAAAATGTTCAATTCAAATATAGTAAAGTAATTACTAATGCATATATTCAACTACCAAAAAATGGGAAAGCTAATCCAGAGCTAGTCTGGTGTAGTAACCAGTAAAGATGCATGTACTATAATTCGAAGGTCATAAATCCAAATATTCACACACCAACGAGTGTATTTGCTGAATTGGTAAAGGATCAAATCTAAACATATGGAGGAGTTTATTGATCAAATCTAAACATATGGAGGAGTTTATTGAACAACTAAAAGTGCATAAATCATTGTCAGATTCTATAACTGTGTATTTATTATAATTCCGTAAATAAAAAAAAAACTAGTTCAAATTATTCAAATGGTAATAATCAGATGACGTCCCCAACCGTTGGATGACCAAAAAAATAAAATGTGTCCTTGTTATGGTGATACAATAAAAGTCCATCTTCATTAGAATTTCGTCACGCTAACCGCATCCTTCTCACGGTAGCTCGTATGTATAATTATTCAAATTCTCTGTTAAGTTTAATGTTTTTTTTATCTTTTGTTAAAATATGGGATATTCTATTTAAATTATTTTCAATGAGTTTCTTCTCTTAACAAAGTAAGACAAAAGTTATAATACTTATAATAGAATTATTTTGGATGATTGAGATTGATAAATCATCATCCTCAATCGGTGTTACTATCTATAAATTCAGCTTCAACTTCGAGTCTATCTTATCTTTTCTCAAGACCGTTGTTGATATAAGATATGTTGTACCAGGAGCGTAGGAGAGTTTGGATAACGAGATTTTGATATTGATCAACTTTGGAGTCTAAAGAGAGAGAATGCTTCAAGGCTGATCACAATATTACTCCCTCTCTCATAAAAAAAATGGTAAATATTCTTTTTTGAGCTGCCCAAAAAGGAATAAGTTGTTTCCCTCTTTAAAATTTTTTTAATATATAATTTACCTTACTATCTTCATTAAAACTCTATATGCACAAAACTTAAAAGCTTCACAAAATATAAAAATGAATCTTTTCTTGTTCTAATCATCTTTTAAATTCTCACTATATAAAATTCAATTTTTTTTTTCATTTTAGCTTCAGGGTTAAAAATGCAAAAAGAACAACATCTTAATTTTCGTGCACAAAGAGACGCAATATCCAAAGCAACATCCAAAATGGGATAGAGGGAGTAGTAAATTTCCCATTATAGAAATGAAGATAGCATATTTGGACTACTTTAAGTTAAAAGTATCAATTGTATCAAAGTTTAAAAAGATGGTAGGGTTTTTGTAATATTCTAATTGGATTTTAATGTCTAGTGGGTGAATTAAGTCATTTATATAACGCTAGTGGTTTATTTGGTCATTTAAATAATGTTTGTGGTTTATTTAGCCCAAAACATCATAGGCCAATTTGAAATGATCCCAAAATATTATTGATTTTCTTTTTGTTATTTTTGCCTTTGGAAAACTTCATGATGGTAACTCTCTCCTTATGGTACCAAACTGTTTGAGGAATTAAACACTATGGAAAATTACAGACATACCTTGAACTTTAGCTAACATACACTTTGTCCTCTTTATTTTTAATACACTTTGTCATCTACTTCTTTTATCCTATCTGATAACAGCTTTTAAAACATTAATTTAAACTGTCTAGTAGCTATGTACCAATAACTCTAAGATTTTTAACATTTTTTCATACTTAACTAATATTTAAAAAATATCAATATGTATTTATAGGGAGAAAAATGCGTCTACAAAAAAAAGATGAATATTTCAAAAATTTGCTGACTATAAAAAAATTGGCGAGATTAAAATTACACAATTTAAATTAAGGTTTGTTCTCATATAGTGTAAAAAAAGTATGAGGCAAAGTGTAGATTTTGAAAAATAACCGAGACAAAGTATAAGTTAGGCCAAATTATAGAAGGCTATTAAATGTTTGCCCTAATATTATGTCATATTATAGATTGTGCCAAAAGAATGGTATCTCTTTTTTTATTTTCATCATTGAGAGGGGTACCTTTGATTCATAATACAGCAATTGATTGTTCCTATAAGGCAAAATGACAAAAGAAATTCCTAATGTTTTGAGATTGGCTCAAATTGATCACCAATGTTTTTTTTTTTTATCAAATAACTACTAACATTATTAAAAAAACCCAATTCGCCCACTAGACATTAAAATCTAATAAAAATGTTACAAGAGCCACCCACCATCTTTCCAAAATTTGATACAATAGTTCTTTAAGTTTAAAATGGTTCAAATATGCTACTTTCATTGTTGTAGCAGAAAATTTACAAATATTTTAATCGATTGTTGGAATATTCTCTCTCCCACTTCAGACCCCAAACTCAATATCCAAAATATCATCATCCAACATTTCCTCCGCTCTTGGATACATCACTTGTTACATCTACAACAGTGTTAGATCTTGAGAAAACAGATGTAGACAAGGAATTTACTGGAACCATACTAATATTTCTGATTTTCTCCATAAATAATGAAATCAACTACTGATATTTTCTATTTTATCCAAAAAATGCTAACCTTAGTCTCCATAAAATGTATAAAAAATATTTAATTTAATAGAAAATGAGCAATTTGACTCATTCGAAAACATTGATAGTTTATTTAGGCCGAAAACAAACATAAATGACCTAATCGGGGCAAATCAAAAAATTTTAGTGCCCTATTTACTATTTTTTTGCCTTAGTACAAATTGAATATCTCATTTAGAAACGAATTATCCAAGCAAATTCCCATCAAGTGCCTAATATGAGCCAATTCAGTAATTTCATTAGTCTATTTGAGCCAAAAGAAAAAACATTAACAGATGAATCGGTCAACCAAAACTATCGGTGGTTTATTTGTTCCTTTTGTCATACAAGAAAGGCGATCTTTCCTTCAGCGACTTTTCTCATGAGGATTCCAGTGATCGCTACCTATCCCAGACAGCAGGGCTCTCCTGCTGAACAAATTCTCTAATGGGTAATCACAGCGTGGCTACTTATCTTAATAGAGTGCAAATATGGTTTCCTTTTCTTTTCCTGATTGGTTGGTGGTTTTCCAATGGCATTGCGACAGAGTAAACCATTATTTATGGACGCCCTGACGTGTGCCTGCTCATTACTCCTGCAAAAATACAACAAAAAATTTCATGAGTTAGATCTTCTAAGGAGGTTCTCACCCACATGGGGAGGCAAGATTTGAGAGCCAATTGCAAACAGAAACACGAAAATAAACATTGAATCGTTTGTGCCCAGTGAAAGAAAAAATAATCTTTTATTAAATTAGAGCCAAGTTACTGCATTTTTAGAACTGAGCTTCATGGAACTGATGGTATGGAAAACAACATTTCAGATTGGAAGATATCTATAGAGTGATTATTTTCCGTTAAAAAAGTGACATTTTTTCAGCATCTTCCATCCTCATGCGGCTAGATTTTTATCACAGGTCCATAATTTGTTATTTTTCCTTTTTTTTTTTTTTTTGAAAAAGTGACTAAAATCCATACTCAGCTGAAGGATGTCAAACATGAAAGGAGTGCTTTAATCTTTTTTTTTTTTTTTAATTTATAAAGCTGAGTCCATTTAGATTCCGAGATTCTCAAACAAACTGATGATGTACAGAAACGGCTGCCTATCCAAGTTTCTTCCCCAGATAGGGCCAACAGTTTGCAAACACTGCCAGGAAGAGAAGCCCAATAAAAGAAAGCATTGACAGAAGTGAAAAAAGAAATGTGGTGTTTGGATGTGAAAATTTTTCTTATTTTTCTTTTCCAAATTTTCTTTGATAGAAGTTTGAGTGGATAGCTAGCTTTAAGAATGTGTAAAACCTTGTTTTCTAAATTTTAGAAAACTCATGTTATAAAATAGAAAACTTTGTTTTAGATGTTTTCCATTTTAACACATGAATTTTCCAAAGTTTAGAAAACAAAGTTTTCCATATCCTTAAAACATGCCATACACTCAAACTTTCATCAAAGAAAATTTGAAAAAGAGAAACGGGAAAATTTTCTATAACTAAATGCCACCTTAGGTGGCATTGCAAACACTGCAAACAAGCCCAATAAAAGAAAGCATTGCAAACACTGCCAGGAAGAGAAGCCCAATAAAAGAAAGCATTTATGAAAAGATCTGGTACTGTAAACAAAAAGCATAATAAGGCAGACGAGAAAATATACCTCCATCAACATCTAATGCCAGTAAAGCCATGAAGAGTGCCGTCTTTGACACTGATGAAGAACAAAATGAATGAGGGCAAGAACTCCACAATCCTTGGAGCATTGATAGTGTTAAAAGCAAGGTTCCAAAGTGCTCCAGCATCAGTTTCCTCAGCATCCTACAGGAATATGCTCATCAAGTGACTTATAGCTCCATACGTTCCAATGCCTTATGCAAGCTTTTCTTAATGGCCACCTTATAAGCCACGAGCCCCTAAAGGAGCTTTATCACTATAATTACAAGGTCCCATTATATGACTCCAACATTCTCCTAAAACTATTCTTGGATGTGTGTCTCTGTTGTGTCAAGCCAGGTAGCAGTCAGTGAAAATCCATCCATCAAACTTCAATGAATGATTACAAAGAACGTCAAAAGACAGCTTACTAATAAGACCATGGGAACATCTTTCTATTATGGAACAATAATGGAGTTCAAAAACATCCGATGCCACTGGAACTCTATCTCACTATCTCCTTGCAAGGGCTTTCAATTAGAAAGCACCACATATTTAAGTTGTCATATTTGCAATTTTTGCACAACTTTAAAATGCCGGCATAACTTCCAAAAATTATTGACATATATTTTCTGCCACCAATGCTAATTTGCAAGGTATAAGTTTTCCATAGTTTATTTTGGAAACTTACACAACAGATCATATAATTCAAGCTGTATACCCTACCTAAGAACAATGAAGGTTTTTAATCAAAAAGAAAAACTCTGGGTTCCAAATTTAATGATTTTGACTGTTATTGACTTAATTTTTATGCACATGGATATGAGAAAAGAGTGAAATTGAAGACAATACCAGATCTATTACTGCACTCCGTCAAACTTGCAATTATGTAGAATCATCACCAAAGCATGCATGCCAACTGCAACTGCCACTTATAATGCACTAGTCATCAGCTGCCGAATTGGCTAAGGCAACTGCCACAGGTTCCTGAAAGTTGGCAGTGTAATCAACTAACCAGTAATCAGCTAATCAGAAATTATGTAATCAAATAACAGTATCCCCAGACAAGCAGCTGTAACATAATATTCTAGAGCGACTTCAGAGACAGCAGCTATAATGTAGTGGAAAGTGAAGCACCAGAACTCCATCACCACCAAAAGACTATCTAAATATTAGGATCAACTAAATCTTTTACTCTACCAGCGTAGGCGACTGCACCCCAATTTTTTTCATCTTCATGATTGATAAACCATCCTAATTCCCGACAGTCAGAAGTACAGTGAAGATTGGTATTTAAGATTCCATGCAGAGGAGCAAATAGTGTAAAATGCACGAAACTAGAATTTAACAGCAGTACTAAGCAAAAAGTGTGGGAATGCTTTATTGCCCCTTGTTTCTATGAATGTATGACAATGAATCGATGACTCATCGATCCTCACCATATCAGAAAAATTGGAGCATCTATCTATCCTTGCTGAACTTACAGAGAGTGTGTCAGGTCTAAAATAAACAAGGCCTAGCTAAGGAATGTGTAAGGAATCTAGAATACAGTTGCCCCAACATGAGAAGGGTTCATATGATGCTTAGAATTATCATATGCAGCTGAGCAGCTCTGCTGTACATTGCATTACAACTGAAAGCAACAACAAAGCCCTGGTAATATATTCTCTTGCAACTCCAACGCAAATATCTGTATCAGCTGCACGGCAATTGCAAGGCCTGTGTTTGTTGCAAGCACGAAAGATTTAAACCCACAGCAAAATCACTCAGCATATTCAGTCCTTTGACCTCTTGAAGAATCTGTTGCCCTTCTTTCCCATCCCAGTACCTTCAAGATTTGCTAACAAGAGGGCCTTGGAGTCTGGTCTCCATTTTAACTCTTTCAGAACAGAAAAGAGAGAAGCCATTTCAGAGGAGATTTCAGAGTCCTTGATGGTGTTACATGAGATCACTCTCAAGCTCTTCAGCTCATTCCAGTGAAGAACAACAGACTCTAATCCTCTGGTTGTCAACAAGGAGCAGCCTTCCAATGAAAGAAGCCTCACTCTCCTGCAAAGAAGAGAAGTCATTTTCCAATACCATAAAATTGCCAGTATCCTATATACATCCATATGTACACGCAGGCACATGCATACTATGAGTACACCAGAGTCAAAGAGTATAAAATTCTAGTAACCTATATATTCAAGTTTTTTCACCAACCCCATGCACTGAACAATTGTTCATTTAGCCTCAAATCGTCATCTTCCAACAGGTACATAATAATTAGAAGCAGCATTGACAAGGGCTTATCTTTAAAGTATCACCATGTATAACTCTAGTACCTGCAAATGCTTGCAAGTTTAAATGTATCATCATCCAAGCCCCAGGAATTCAGCACAACAATTTCCCTAACATTCTCACAAACTAAAGCCAATGCTTTCATGCCCAGCTTATCTCGTATTTGACATTGCTGCAAATGCAACTCTTCAAGAGTTGAACAGGGTACCAAATGCTCATCAGAACCAGGACAGCTGTCAATCACTCTGCATGACTTAAGCCTCAAAGTCTTCAAATTCACACAATATGGAAGTGCAGAGAGCCAGCCACCGTCCATCCTATGATCAGACAGAGTCAACTCTTCAAGCATTTGACAACACTGCCCAATTGCCTTAATCCCGTCGTAGCTCCCCTCACATCCAAATAGCTCAAGCTTCACTAAACGCCTGCACCCTTGTGCCAATAAGGTTAATCCAATATCTGATACCATGGAATGGTAAAGCCCGTCAACACAACCAACCAATTTCACCACTTGCAGATTTCTACATCCAGAAATCCCTTTCAAGGACAAATCCCCTGAAGAATGGAGCTCCAACTCCTGCAAAGTATGACACTGCTCTGCAACCTCCGACAACCCATCTTCGCTGGCGCCAAGGGCCGATATTCTTCGCAAATTCGGGTACTTCTCAGATATCATTCGGAGCCCACTATCAACCAAATTTGACGGTAAAAGAGCGTCGTCCCTAATAAACCCCCTTTCCGTCAAATGTGTATTCATACGGAACGTAAACGACCTGTGGGTCACCAAGACTCCCGAGGACCTCGGCGTCTTAATACAGGACCGAACAATATCTATTTCAGTGAGATTAGGGAAGCGGAGAAAAACCCGACCGGATTCGAGAAATGACCAATCCGTGAGCTTAAGGGACTGCACGAGGCGGCCGTGGAGATACAACCAGCGCTTGCAGACGAGAGAATTCAAGACATACTGAGAACTGGGAAGCCTAGAGAATACCTTCAGAAGCAACTCGTCAGAGAGAGCGGCGGTGTAATCGGGGCCCGGAAGTTCAAGAGAGAGAGTGTGAGCCGACACCCACGAGTCGGGCTCCGACGGCGGGGAAGCGGAAGGAGTGTTGGAAAGAGAAGGATGATTGCGGTGGTGGAGCTGCATCTGTACAATTGCATGCTTCAAAGCTTGCTCCCTGAACCAAGTATCAGGGAGGCTGGGACTGTGAATCCTTGATTTCCTGGTGGTGCGTGGCTTGGGATTAGGGTTAGGGTTAGAGTCGGAATCAAGCGAATGCGACATTTTGTCTGGATTGGGGCTCTTGATTTCTGCGGGTCAAAGCAAAACCCCACAACAACAACCCCACCAAGATGGTCTCTTTTAATGGCGGTTATGGCTCTGTATCTGTCTTTTGCTTCTGCTGCTGGTTTTGTCTCCCAGTTCGAATTTTCCATCGATAATTTCTCTCCCAACCTTTTTAAAAACTGACTTTGATTCGTTGGTTTTTCCAGATTAGTTTCTAATACAACTCAATATTATCTGCAGCTCTATTTACGATGTTTCCGAGGCGGGCGGCCGTGGTGCGGATTGCGTTGCGTGTGAAAAGAGTTTGTGTTCCGACACAATTTATGCCAGTAATATGTTCCCACGTAATTATAGAGGGACGTGGCGTCCTAACTAACGTGGAAAGTATGGAAGTTATGTGGGCTTTTGTGCACAAGAGCATCGCCCAGTGTCGAGATCATTTGATTGCCAAATTATATTTAGATTCAATTAATAATAAAAATGAGAGAGTGAAGGAGGGAGGAGGATTAATGATGATAGAATTGTACCTAACTTCGTAATCTGATCTTAGTCATCTAACTGTTTTTCTTTGATTAGAAAAATCAATATTTTGAATTCAATTGCATTTAATATGACTTGAACCTAAATGTAATTTAAGTGAAGCATAAGAAAATCAGACCCCATATAACTAGACCAAAATTACTTGAACATGAGATAATCTGGATTCGAATTGTTCCAAATCTAAAATGACCGGTATGAAATAACTTGATAATTGAACATAATAAAACTCAACTTAAACCGAAATCAACATAAAGACACTTGACAAAGATTTATATTCTTTTGTAATTATTTATATATTGATTATTGTATATCAATTAGGACCACCAAGTTTAAGAAGCTTAAAGTACTTTAAAAAATAATTTTTGTTTAGGAGTCATATGGATTTGAAGAATAATCAACAAAATAATAAACTTCTGGTTTGTTAAGGGTTTTTTGTGATTTCATGGTAAGTTGAGAAACTAAAAAGAATTTTCTTGTTTTTTGAAATCAGGTTGATTTTTTCTTGTTTAAGTAAAAATGGAGGCAAATAATTTGACTTCCTCAACATCAATTCATGAAACATTTAGACTTGCTCTTACTTGATCAAATAAGAAGAGTATTGAAAAAAAAAATATGTAAAATTTCCAACATAATACATAATCATTGATGATACATCTGTGACTAGGACCCCCTATGGCTAGATAGCACATCAGATACCCTTCGGGTGAAGAACACTTAGGACCCCCTATGGCTAGACAGCACATCAAATACCCTTCGGGTGAAGAACACTTAGGCATCATCAGGAGATGTCTCCCCGCCTCTGGTTCTAAAAACTAGCTCTCCTAATCCAAGCCCGCCTAAGCTTCATACAAGTAGTTGGGGAAAGGCTGTCATACATCTCATCGACACTAACTATATCAGCACGAATAACACAATAGAGAACACTGATCTCCTCCTAAGACCATTATATGATTAGGATCTCATCGTTTTCAGAGGTATGATCATTCAATCCCTATGATTAGTGCACATATTCACGAGAAAAAACTGATTTGCTTGTTGGAGACTCCTTCCTCCACAGGAAATATCATAGGGTCCCATCCTTCACTCTCCCTTCTATACTTTTGCAAATCCGTTGTGGCACACCTCTCATTCCGTACGACTCCTATCTAAGATACTCTTCTTGTGGGTACTTTCAAGTTGGTCTACCACCAATTATACTGTGCATTTAAGAAAATAATGGTTATAAACCAAATTTAGAACTTGATGCCTAAGTGAGATGGTTGAGGTTTTGGCCTCTCAACTCCCAAGTCAAGGATTCAAATCTCCTATCTCCCTATTGGCATTAAAATGACAAATTCTAATGGTTAAAAAGTGGCCTAACGCCTTCTAGATTTTAGGAAAACTGGTAGTTTCCCCCTTAACTACTACAAACTCTGGAATATATTTAGCATACGCCATTGATTAATTGAGGGTTAATTATATATATGAACCCTATCCTCTAATTATTGTTCATTTTCTAACCCCAACCTGCATTTTTTTCATAGTGTGCCATAACCTCAATAAAAACGGTTCATTTTGGCTCTTTTTTTGGATGAAAGTCATTATGTTAAATGGAAAATGCCACATCAATGTACAATTGTAAGGGAAAATGCTAGTTTTAACCCCTAATTTTTTTTCCTTTTACCAAACACACTTGAAACTTTCCATCTAACAAAAACCTCTTTCAAAATGCTTGAACCTCCGGCCTCCTTTTTAACTCCACCCTTTCCCACCTCTCCCGCCACCAACCCCTACTTGCGACCACCCTATCCTTCATCCCCTTTGACCTCCTCTTCTCTTGGCACCTACCTAATCCCCTATTCCTGCCACAGCCATAGGTGGGTTATATCAAGTCAACAAATGGCGGTGTGCCCATCGTCTTTGCCTCTAATCCCTCTTTTCTGTTAGGAACCTCCGTTCCTTCCTTGGCACCAACAACCTTCATTTCTTTATCCTGTCATAGTTTTCAATTGCCCAAATTCACGTAGGCATTTCATTAAACTTGTCATGGACTCATGGGCAAAACTTAATTTGAAGTGAAAAAGGCCTATATGAAGTAAAAAATTTTCTAGCAAGCTTAACCGTCATTTTCTATCATTTCATCCCATCTCTCTCAATTTTTCTTGTCTTTGTTCATCTTCCCGCAAGTGGGATCAAATTGTGGATGCATTGCCAGACATTCCCTTATGTCACCCGAACCTCGTATTTTGATGGTCCCCCACGTCTTCCCACCTAGTGAGCTGGCTTTGGAGCAAAGATTTCTATCCTTTAAGAGATTGAAAGCATAAGACAAAGGAAAATAGGGTTTTTGGGAAAAATATCAAAAAGAAAAGAGGTAGCCACATTGGAGACATTCCATGCTCTTCTTCTTATCACTTCTTGCAGAGCCACCATTGGAGCAAAGTGAGGAGCTTGAAGAAGGAGCCTAGGAGCTAAAGAAACTTAGGCTACTAGGATCCAACTTGGATTTCTTCTTCCCCTCTTCTATTTTGTGAATCTTTTATGGATTGTTTGGTTTTGGGTTTGATGATTGTTGATAAAATGGACATAAAGTAGATCTTTGTATCTCTCTAGGATGAAACTTTTATTATTTGATATCTAATGATCATTTAATGTTCTTTTCATAAATTTTGCTCATCTTGTGTTACGTATTCTTATACTAAATGTATGTGTGATGAATGGTCACTTCACATAAAACACAATCCTACTTAGTTCTCGAGAAAGAAAGAAGGGGTGAAAATAAAGGATAGAGTATAATGGATATTGTAGATTAGAGATAATCTATGAGCTCATTAGGTGTTTGGAAGGAGGTTAGAACTAAATCCACCTTGGGTTAAAACATAAGCTTGAGAAATATCTAGCTTGATTCTAGGTGAGTAAAGACTTGGCTTGAAAAAGTGAGTTTTTGAACTTAGGGCGTCCACACCACAAAAGGGGTAATTGTCCTAGGGCTTCATTTGACTTAGATAGCAAGTAATATGGTGGATTCCTAGGGAAATAACCTTCATACTTTGAGCATTCTAGTTTAGGCTTCCTTAGCAACCCATGCATTTAGTTAGCTTATCATCTTAGAGGTTACTAGGGAGTTAATGGGGTCATTCATCTTAGTTATTTACTCTTCATTTGCACATTCACTCAATCAGCCTTAAGTCTTACTTATTTCATTCATCCTCTTTCCCTTAAAGTTTAGGTGGCTTAGGTAGCTAGGATTCAAATTCTTAGTATGATCATACTATCCCTTGGGACAACACCTTTATTCGTCTTTGCACACAATGAAATCGTACACTTACTAGTGATTAAGGGTTAAAAATTTTAAACTATTGTGTTCACAACACAATACTAGTAATCCTTCATCACTAACCCTATAATTGTAATTTGCAAAAGTAATATTAGTTATTAGTACTCTAACAAAATATTATAAACAACAAGATTGAAATGACCATGGAAATTGACGAGTTAAAGTCTCTTGATTTAGAAGACCAGACACTAGAGATGAATCAAATGATGATGCTCCCTAACTTTTAAAAAGCCTTCAATGACGTACTTCACTCACCTACCGCCTCGCATTTTCTCAATAACCCCAACCTCTTCGCCTTCTTATTCTTAAATTTGCCCACTAATAATGGCAATTATATCTTCTTCGTAAGAGTCCAAGAGCACGTCCTGAGATAGAGGGGCACACCACTAGGGGAACTATTGGGTGCCAATTCAACCTAAAAGAAAAACTTGATAGTGACAATGAGGGTGAAGGCTAGTGGCCGGAAAGATGGGAGAGGGTGGCATGGAGAAAGAGGCCAAGAATGGGAGGCCAGAGGTTCCAATCATTTTAAGGAGGTTTTTGTTAGATGGAAAAGTTTTAAGGTGTGTTTGGCAAGGTAAAAAGCTTTTAGGGGTTTAAAAATAGCATTACCCTTACAATCCTATGCTTATGTGACATTTTTCCGTGCAATATAATGACTTCCGCCCAAAAAAGGAGCTAGAATAAAGCATTTTATTAATGTTAGGAACATACTATGAACAAAAATGCAAGTTGGGGTTAGAATAGGAATAATAATTAGATGTTAAGGTTCATGTGTGTAATTAACCCGATTAGTAAAATTATCCTTCCCCAAGTATTTAGTTAGTAACTTTATTTGCTCTTAAAATATCTAAACGTCCAGCTAAGCCACTGGTACGAAGTAACAAATAGAGGCAGGGAAAAGTATAATTACTGTATTTTGTATATATTTTATTTATATTAGGAAAAACATGCTAAAGATATTTAAAATGTAGATAAAATTGAATAAAAAAACTTATAAGTAATGTTTTACATCTTAAAATTATTTTTTTTTATTTTTTTTGAAATTGGTAATGATATGAGATAGTATTTTGTGCAATGCATGCACCTACAATTTAGAGAGTACAAGTACTACAAATATTAAAAACCTTGCTATTCTGAGAGGCAAATATCATTTCATTCATTCAAGTGGGCTTATTTCAATTTAGAAGGAACCGAAAAAGCTGATTTGGTTGTCGTTCTGATCTAAAAAAAAGCTATCATACCCCTTTTATTTACTAATAGTATACCTCTCCATATAAACTTGCATGATGCTTCTAAATATTAAATTAAAAAACAAAAAGAAGGAACCCATGTAGGGTGTATCATGTACATGCTAAATCCATTTGTGTAATGGTAAAAGGGACAAATATAATATTTTCATTAAAAATAAGAAAATGGAAAAAAATGCGGGGAGAAGGGGATCAAAGAAAAAATGGATTTAAACCAAAGAATGTATTTAATTTTAAGTGAATTTTTCAATGTGTGAGCCCAAAATCATTATTACCTTGAGGTAGGTACGAGCTTTCTAAACCTACTTGATCCTAATTCCTACCTCAAGGGCTCACGTGAATGGGTCACAAACATTTCAATGCAAAAACTTACACACCACCTTCACTATTCTCATTTGACCATTACTATCGCCTTGTAGTGTTGTCTATCATAGTGGGTCTATTGATATTTGGCTATGATGTCGCAAATTAAAACCTTATATTGTCATAGATTAAAGCAGCAAATAACATTATTGGCCTAATTTGACATTAGTATCAGAGTTTTAAAAAATCTATTTAATATTAATTTTTAAATTTTAGCTTCAATGATTTCATTTCCATTATTAATAAGTTATTCAAAAACTTTAATGCCAATGACAAAATATTTCCAAACAGTGCCATTATGGCTGAACTAAAGGTTGCGTAATATCATTCCTAGGCTGAACACCATGCACATTGAACGTTGATTAGGTGACTAATTTGCACAGCAAGGTGTTGCTCATAATTCACGTTATATCATTCCTTCCATCATTTCATGAACGCTGGCAGCAATTTGGATTCGGATGTATCGGTGAAGGTGATAACGAGTATGGCCAATGGTATTCCATTGTGGCGGCAATAGTTTTAAAACCCCAGGGGCTATAGTGTACATATGCATTAGTATAGGTCATTCTTGCATGTTTGTGCCCCCATAGATTTGTGTCAATTGACTAGTAAACAAAAGATTAGGTACTTATTGGCTCACCAGAAAGGTAAAGAACTATCTTTAATTTCAGACCTAACCCTACTCTTTCTGATCTCCAATATAATCCCACGTAATCTTAAATTTCTATCTTCATCACCTCCACTTCATTTTCTTTATGACCCTTCTCGTTTGCAAGATACTGGTTTGTTCTTCATCTTCTAGTTTCGTTACATGATACTATATTTCTTCATACTTAAATTTTCTTATGAAGTTTTTTCCTTTAGTTTTGAATCGGTTGGTATATTTTCTCTATTTCTTTTCCATATATTTCTCATGGCAAATGCAAGTAAAATATTCTTTAATGTTTGCTGTTCGTTGTTTTTTGGTTGTTGTTCAAGTTATTATTAGATCATCTTTAATAATCTGGACACCAACTACTGGAAAAAATAATAAAATATGTGTTTTTAATATAGCTTTAAGTTTTTTAGTAGTAATATTCATGCACATTTTTATTATCTTGATATATACTCTACTAAAAAAAAGTAAGAAGTTTGTTTGTTTTGGTTCTAAAGTATTTTAATTTGGTTTTGAAATTAATCACAAGAGTGATAAAAATCTTATAAATCATAAAAAGTAACTCCTAGCACAAATCTAAAGTGCATACAGGAAAAAGAGTCTAATTTTTTTAGAGATATCTCTTATTTTTATCAAAATAAGTCTCATAAAGAATTTGTGGAATAAAATTTGATTTAGTAGGTTTGAATATTTTTTTTATATTAACTCTGTAAATGTTCTCATCTTGTTATATGTTTATTTTACTCCTACACAAAATGTAATAAATGGTGGAGTATAGGTAATTAATTAGGTTAATGAGGGGTATTTTTGAGAGAAATTCTTACTCTATTCTTTATATATATATAAAACAGCATGGGCATTTTACTGTTTATTGAATAGTAACAGCCCGAATCTGAATTTTTTTTTCCTTTCTGTTTTTATGCAAATGGTCAAAACTTCTTTCAACCCTTAAGCATGTTCATCCTGCCTTTTTAGTCCTCAAACTCTTCTATATGATGATTGGGTCCCCAGTATACTTCACTGGTGTGATTGAAACCAGGGACCCAATAATTAGATGGAGGAGTTTGGGACCAAATGAAAAAAAATAACAAACTTAGAGACTAGACAAGGAATTGTGAATCAAGCTTTCTACATATCTTAAAATTTTAAAAATTCTTATATAGTTTTTTAAATTTTAAAGTATTTTATGAATCTTAATTCCCAATTTAGGGTTTTGTACCAGTAACTAGGAATTAACATTTTATATACCTTAAGATTTATAAAATTTTTATATAATTTTTTTAAAATTTAAAGGCTTTTGTAAATCATATTTCTCAATTTAGACTTTTCTCCGCTCAGTGAATCATCAAACGCCTCTTTCATTTCCCAGGTTTGCTATTTCTTCCTTTTGGTCCCCACAATCCCCCACCTAATGATTGGGTCCTTGGTTTGTTTCACTGATGTGATTGAAACCAGAGACCTGAGCATCAAATGAAAATGAAAGAGTTCAGGGGCCAAATGAGCAAAAAAATAATAAACTTAGGGGCTGGTGGAGGTATTTGTCCCTTATAAGAAAAAGAAAAAACAAGTTTTTACGATGAAATTTTTCCTTACTGCAATGTGTGGGCTCGCAAACCTAGTATATCCTAAAAACATCGTGTTTTATTAGCAAAAGAAAACAAAATGCCTGTTTTTTTTATTTTTATTTTTACGTTTCAAATCAGTACAACTTCTTGCATTTGTTGAAGAGTACTAATCGAAACCAAGATGATACATAAGGTCATAACTAAAACTCATATTAAATTTTAAGACTCGACATACCATGGGAGCTTTTAAAATTTACATTTAAAAAGAAAAATAAAATAAATAACTCTTAAGTTCTATACGCGTTTATATTGTTTCTATATGTAATAAAAAACAATATCGAATACACCCTGGATACATAAAGCTCCTTTTTGTTTTTGGATAGAGATGATACACAAGCACTTTAGCAATGACGAATCCATGTATCAAAACGTGGGGCCATTGGATTCCACTGTATTTTTTTTAGTTTTTAACGTAAAAATTATGTATTTTTATAAACAAATAAAATTTGATTAAGATTGAAGTCAAATTTTAAATTTTTTTAAAGGAACCTAGAAGTCATTTTAACTTTTCATGTTTTTATGAAAATCAATTGTACATCGAGACTTCAATTATGTATGATGATCCTATACTGAGAAAAACTTCTAGATCCATCATTGCTCCTCAATATGAGATTGAAAAGAAAAAAGATAAAATCCATATAATTCTTTATTTCAACCGATACTATTTTAAAGTTCTTTAGCTCATATATTGTGTTTTATATGAGTCATTTTTATTAATTTCTCCATTAATTTGGATGAAAATTACTTTCCTGGCACCTACAATATTACATGACATCATCTCTTATGACAATAGGTGGCTATATTAAAATAACAAGAAACTTCAAAAAAAAAAAAAATTTGACACTAACTAAAACACACATTCCCCAAATTGAGTCTCATTGCCCGAATCATCTTCTTCCTAGAAATGTGCAGCCGCCCCACAATGCATGGTGGCTCAATTTCTCCCTGGTGGTGGTGGATAAGCTTTTGCTCTAGTTTCGGGGGGAGAAGCATGCGGATCAAAATTCTTTTTCGATTTTATCGAAGATGGTCCAAATTTTTTCCTCTGGATTTCTTCTCAGACAAAAACAAACACCGATTCATGAAACGTCCGCCGAATCTAAAGACGTGGCAAATCTTCAATGTCTCCAAAGGTATTGCCGGAAGAAGCACTTTCCGCCGTCATTGCCGTTCGCATGCAAAAGAGGATCAATCGGAGGACAAAGAAGTTGAAAAGGCTGAAAGGGAAGAAGTTGATTAGAAAAACTTGATTTTGTCCACAAGGGTTCTTTATAAATTGGATGAGTAAATGAGTAGCCTTCCCACAAATTTCTGATGAATTCAAAATTCATTTTCATTGGGATTGCTAAAGAGATCTAATCATTGTTTAAATTTGCAATGCACTACTTTGAATGTCAATTTAAGGATGCCTTTCAGATCTGTAGTGATAGAGCATATTCACCGAAGTCATATTATATATATCAATGAAACCGCATTTCTGGTTGTTATCGGGGAAAAAATAACTCCAGACCAGCATTGTGTTTTGTAATCATGAATATGGCTGTGGAAATGGAGAGTCAGTTGCAGATTTTTTGGAAGACGATGATTTGGGGAAAGAGATTCAATTTGGGCTAATGTGTGTTTTAAGTCTTTAAAATTATATGTTAATGTCAAATTTAGTCTGAAGGGACTCATATAAAACTAGTTTAAATACCCGACATTGTCATGGGATAAAAAAAAAAAAGCCCTTTAATAAACAGTAGAAATATAATTTAACTTGGTAAGAAGTTTTAAAAATAAACTAGGACATGATATGCCAAATAATTATCACAATAAAATGTAATTAAAATTTTAAAAAAGATTACAAAACTTTCATAATGTAATAGTTTATTAACATTAGAAAAAGTTTGCTTAGTCTAGGATCTGATTTTGCCTAGACCAAGGTCAAGCCTACATTGGGCGAAGAGGTAAAGCCCATCCCATGATTTTGTTTGTTGGTCTAAGGCACGTCCCTCATCAACCCATACTTGGTTAGGTTAAGTCTGGTTGAAGTTTAGCCAATAATACATCTGTAACATAGCCAACCCATAAACCACTAAAGCCTCTCCCTATGCCTGGCCAAGTTAATATTGGTTGAGGCCTGTTTGACCACGAACAAATATCTAACCTGGTCTGCTTATAAACCATCATGGTTGTCCTTTCTCCACCACCCATACCAAGTTTTAAAATTTCATGCATAACATCGACATAGGATAATGGGCAAAGAAATGTTTTCGCCCCATCTACTTGCTTAAATAATATAAATTGACATGAATGACATAAACCTATTGAAAAAGCTTTCTAAATGATAGTTTTTTTTTCTAACATTCACTATGATATATAACTATTTAGAACAAATAATGACAATAAAAAATCCAAATAAAGTTATGTTATATATAGAAAAACCAAGTATATTACATTATTATGAAATTCACAAAAAATTATGGCCATAAAAAATCTAATATGTACCTGAGTTTAGATAAAACCCGGATAACCGATTTAACGTTCTTAATGTCATGAGAAACTAACTTGGATTATGTTGACTTAAATAAAAACTAACTTGAATTATATTGCCATGGGAACCAAAAATTTTGAATTAAAAATATTTTCGTAATTATTTTCTTTTAAGAAAATGGTTACCGGTGAATGCTTTACAATTAAAAAAGAAAAAGAATATTGGGTAGCTTAAATTAATACTGTCAATGGATTATTCGTAAGTTTATGGTACTCAAGAGGCCTTTGAACTCATATATCAATTAAGTAGTGACTAAACCCAAACTTATGTTTCAACATTTATCATGCAGTGACTTCTTTTTTTTTTTTTCTTTAAATTCATAATTTTGGGATCTAATATTTATAATTTGACATCATACTTGAATCATTGTTTAGTCTCTTGGTATAGTAGTTGTAGTAAAACATTTTCCAGGGTTTGGGTATATGTTTGAGTGTTCATTAAAGCTTTTTCATTTTTTAATGAAAAAAGAGATAGCGTCATGTGCTTTTTCAATCTCTAATGAAGAAATCAGTGGTCTCCTATAATATTCATTTCAGTAAATAAATTTTCAAATACATAATTTTGAAAATAAGATATTTTTAGTTGCCCAACTATAGGAAAAAACTCGATTTATTAGGTTTATCAAGAAAATGTATGATTTTTTGGTTTTCCAATTAAATCATGTCTCATCATGGTATGGAAAGCCTTGTTTTAATGGATTCAAAATTTTCCTCATAATGCATTAATTAAAAAAATTGAAAATTTGTGCAATTATATTTTTTAAAATTTACTTTGCTTCACAATAGTTTTTTGTCGGCATCTTCAATTTCAAATTATTTCCCTTTCTATAAAGAAAATTCCCCTAGTAGGATGATCGAATGGGTGTAATAATAGTTCTAAGATCAAATTAGCATAGGATTGAATATTTTTATCTTTAGCATGAAATTAAATTGCTTCCATTTTTCAAAAAAAATAAAAAAAGTTAGTTGAAGGGCAATTTGGACATAATAAAAAATAGGTGAATATTTATTGCTTGGCCAAATAAAAAAAGACACCTCTCATAGGTTCTCATGTAAGGAAGAGGAAAAGAATTACTTTCTTAAAACAATCCTACTTTATAGTACATTGGATATAACTATACATAGGGTGAACGAACATAAATTCCCCACTTCTCTCCTTGGCCTCTCACTCATGTGCAGAAAAAATGTAAAGGAAAATAATTAAATAATTAAAATTTAAATATAGAAATATTCATTCCTTAAATAAAAGAATAATTTTCTTTTTTTAAGAGAAGAATAATTCATGTTTAAATTGTAGGTGCATATTTTGGTGTGATTTAATTTGTGGTTTTTTAAATTGAAACTTTACAAAATGTTGATGATTGAGTAGTAAGAATAAATAAATCACTTGGTATAGTAATAAAAAATAACTTAAATACCCAAATATGTAGCTATAGTCCAATAGTAAGTTAGACAAAAAAGAATTAATTATGTAACTATAATAAGAATTAATTTCGTGCCTTATTTAAAATAAGGATGGTCCTTTTTAGTGTCAGATAGAGAATTTCAACTTTTACACCAAAATGTTATAATGGGTAGGTAATAATTAACTTGTCCTATTCTTTTCTTAATAATCTTTCCTTTCATAAAAAAATGTTAATCTTTCCATTTAATTGTACAATTATTACCATGATAGGAATCTTCAAGGAAACAATTCAGGTAAAATTGGAGACTTGAGACTGTGAGATCTATGTCCCAAAGAATGCGGCCAAGCATTTGTAACTATTAGCAGCAAATTTTCAAGGTGTCACCTAGCAATGACAGGCCATATTGGTCCACCTCTCTAGCATGATGACAATAATTCACCAATAGAAAATCTTGTGTAGTTCACATTTGATATTTCTATATTTAACTCAACTGAGAAAGAATTAGATGAAACTCATATGAGTTTGGGTAAGATAAGAATAAAATATTATAATGTTAATGAAAATTCAAGTTTAGTTAATGGAATCAATTGAACGTAAACTTTTACCTTGCTCTATAAATCAAAATATGAAAAACCTACAGTATGAAAATAACAATTGTAAGTATAGAATTGAAAAAACAACAACTATAAAGTACAAAAATGTAATCATGAATATCAAAATAAAAGCAAAAGCACTGATAATTCAATAAAACAAATGTACAAATGCTACAACAAAGCAAAATACAACCTAAAAAAACTTGTAGAATCCAAACAATAAAAAAAATGGGGGGAGACAACTTACCTAGGTATATGGTTTTGTGAGGTTGAGATGTGTTGGTATATATAGAGGAAAATTTTAAAGGAAAATCATTAGTTTCCAAATTAATACATTAAACATAATGGGGGTAATTAAATAAAAAAAAAGATTTCTTATACATGAGATTTTGATTTTTTGCCTAATATTTTATACAAATATGTGGTTAAAATATTACTATTCAACTTAATTTAATAGGTTAATTAATGCTCAATTTCGATCCCAATAGGATATTTTCAAAAAAATATTTGTTATGTATGAAAGTGTAATTAATTTCTTTACCATATATTTTTCACATGCATATGGTTAAATATTGCCAAATTAAGTTGATAGGGTAACGAATGATAAACATTGGTCTAAATGTCAACTATATATTTTTGTAAATTTTTCTTTATTAATTACCTTTTACGAAGTAGAATTTATTTATATGCTAATGTCAACTATATATCTTTGGAAGTAAGATTTTTCAAATCATTTATCACAAATGAGTTTGTTTTCCTTATATGAAGAAGATTTTTATTTATATGCTAATACCAAGTATATATATATTTGGAAGATTTTGCAAATCGTTTCTCGCAAATGAATTAAGTTAATGTCAACTACATTAATTCATCCATTTTTTAAATGAAATTGGTTTTCATTTTAATTCATCCGGAATGCTGAGATTTCAAGTTTAATTATCCATTCCTTTATTATTATATACCAATTCAAAACTTGCCTAAACCAATTCAAATGAAATTAATTCTTTTGTTTTTTTAAATGAAGGATGATTTTGGAATTCTAATTATACCTTCAAGTATTTACAGTTTAATTGAAAACAAGAAAAAAGAAAATTGGACACATGTCAGTCAGAGAAGGTGACAATTAAGGAAAAGACCAAAAACTCCCTAAAAATTGTCCTGCTTTATATATATATATTAGATACGATATATGAGTTAGGGAATTTCAAGATGATATCAGTTGAAGTAAAGGACCACATTACAATGAACGTGTTATTAAGGAGATCATATATGAATTTTTCCAAAAAGGAAAAGTTATTTTAGTTCTTACTAGAAAAGCTCTTAAGTTTTGGGCTGGATGTTTGGGCCTTCACATAACTGGGTTTAGTGGGCAATGCGAAGCCCAGTGAAAAGAGACCAAAAAAATGAGTACCAATTTGTATTTAACTCAGATGATTCAGATCTTCATAATATAAGTCACCAGATTATATTTCAAAAAAATAAGTTCTCCCCTGCCGGGATTCGAACCCGGAATTTCATTCAAGCTTTGAAATTTAACCAGTGAGCTATAGGGGACTTACTTTTTGGGAGGCACGTTTTATACTTTAACTAGTACATTCAATTAAATCCAAAACGGCGAACTTTCTCAAGTCGGTTAAAGTAGTCCCTGCAGTATGAGACTGATCAACTTGGTCCACAGACTCTAAAGGACATTTTCCCCCATCGACCTCATGCCCGTCAATTAACTAACCGGTGGTAAAAAAGGAAATTGCATGCCCAACCTTCTAACTTCTTGATTTCTGTCTGTTGTTCCCTACTTGATAGATAGCGAATCGAGGGTAATTGATTTGAATCAATTTATATGATTATTTGTTCGATGTTTCCCACTAGGTAGGAAGTAATTACTGTACTGTTTGTGTAACAAATAAAACGTCAGTGGTGATTTTGAAAATATGGGTAAAGTTTAGTGATAATCGTTGCTGTTTAGTCATAGACTTAAGAAGTGGGAATGGAAGAACTCAAACAATGAAAACCGCAGACCCTCCGCCCTCGCCGTCTCAACCTCGCATCCTTCTTCCATGGCGAAAGGCGATGATATAGCGATAAGGAAGAAGAACAAAGCAAACAGAAAGAAGCTAAACAGAAAGCAGGACTCGTCAAGCGTGTGCGCTCGTGTCGCTTCCATCATCGCCGCCAAGAAGCGCCGCCAGTCCGGTAAACGCCGCACCTGCCAGGTATTATATCTCTATCTTCATATTTCAAGTTGCTTATGGGACAAAATGATCAGTGCGACCATGTTCTCTGTTTAAATTCAATCTCGTGACCCAAGTCTTCAGAGCAGCAGCATTTCCTGTTATGCATCAACTGTTTATCAGCTTAAGTATAGGAAATAGAACAAATCATTAGACCGTTCATTTGTGAACCCAGGCTATGTGCTTATTGAATTATAACAAACTGTGATATCAAGCGATATTTCGTTGATACGTGTGGGGAGTTTTTTTTTATAATTTTCAGGATGTTAAGTATTAGTTAAACCTTTAGTTTTTCTTTTTCCTTTTTTTGATGACTTGAGCCTTTTCTTAAAATTGTAGAAATTTAGAATTAGCTATGTTTTGTTTTTTCATTGTTTAAATGCCATCTTTTACTTTGATGGGGCCATATTATTACGTTAAACAAAGCAAAAACAAAATTTTCTTAAGTTTTTTTGTACATTTAAATTTGATTATCTTCATGGAGAGGCAGTGTGACAGTAGTTATGAAGAAAAAATTTATACGAGAAAGGATATTTTAGATGAGTTGGTCTTTTTTTTTTTCTTTCCCTTTTTTCTCTATTTCCGCCTTTTTCTTTTTCTTTTTTCTTTATCTTGTTCCCTTCTTTTTGCTAACTCTCCTCATATAGTAAGATTAGCTGCTATCTTCCCTCATGAATTCCAGAAAAAAATGGGCCATTGTTTTTTCTTTCCCTGTTATTAGTAAAGTGTTATTGCAATAAATTTGAATTTTATTTTTTTTATTTTTTATTCTTATCATAAATGACTTATAGGGGCATAATCACAAGCTTTTGTTTATTATCTTCATACAAATCCTTGACCTTGGTGCTAGCGAAGTGAAACTGGATATAGTTCTCATTCATGGTGCTGCGGTAATTATTCATGATAACTTAAAACAGAATTTATAATCAACATGTTTTCGCAGGGCATGTGTTTTAGCCTTCCTACTCCAGATGATCCCTACAACGATCGGAATGATAAAAGAAGATTGAAAGAAAGCGAGTCACAAAAATCTCTCTCGTCAGTGGTGTATAAAAAAGTCTCAAGCAACAGTAAGAAGACTGTTCCTAAGAAAATATCCATTCAAGAATGCAGTGTAGAAGTTGAGAGCTATAAGAAGAAGTTGCATTTTGGAGAAAAACAGGAGAATATAGTTACCTGTATTAGTAGTGCTGGACAGACAGAGCCTATAAACTTAACAGTAGTCAAGTATGAACAAGATGGGTTGGTTAGTTCTGCTTGTCAGGGAAGGTATGTGTCTCAGTGCTCGGACAGTCCATCAAAGTATCTTATAACATGTTTGAAAGCAATAGAGAATGTGTTGTGTGTCAATGCTACTTACAATGCTCGGCAAGAGAAGCATTTGCTTGTAAACCCATGGGGAGTTGAGTTTTGGAAACGTATTTCTGTTGGAAAGGATATACTGGAGACCAGTGGATCATCTGTTGAGCAAGAGCAAGTTGCATGGATAGTTGCAACTGCTGCTGATGCTATTTCAAGACGAGAAAAAGAGGGTTTATCATTTGCCAATCCCTTCCTTTTGTACCTGGTACCAACCAAAGAAAAAGCTCTTAAGGTACAAGGTTTTGAAAATTATCATCAGTTTCTGTTCTTGCTGTTACTTCAGCTTGTTCATGACATGTTAATTGAAGATTTTCTGATATTCTAGAACCAATTTGTATCTTTTCCACCATGCTTGTTTATAGATTCAAAGTTATAAATGGCTCTTTAATTAGGTTTTCTGATATTCCTTGGATAAATTTTGTCTCTATTCCATGTTTGAAAAAGAAGTTGACATATCAAGATTATTTTATGTTTCTACTTTCAATTGGTTTATGAAAAGCAGAGTGACTTTGATCTCTTCGTAATAATGAATCTCAATATGTTTTCCTCCTCCTAGGTGACAGTATTGATGGGTGATTATGGAATCAGTCACTCATTTTTCTAGCATGTGTGTATTTTGTACAACACTACCATAGAGTTCTAGCAGACTATTAATTTAAATACATAACCTCTATATTACCTGTATTTCTTTATATTCTGTGTTATTATGCAGTTGATTATTTCAAACATAGACTGTTTCCTTTATATTTCCAGGTTCGTGCACTATGCAAACCGTTGAAGGCACTTGGAGTTCATACAGTGAGCATACATCCTGGTGCATCCTTAGACCACCAAATTAATGGGTACGTATTCAAGCATCCAGACCTATTTCAGTGTCAGTAAGAAACTAAATCTTTCAAAGAACGTATTCAATGGTTGAATATAGTTTCTGTTTGTGCCTTCTGCCTCTGAGTGCTTAAACTCCTCTGTTAATGGTGGATTTATGTTTTGACCTTTTACCAATGGTTCACTCCATATGCTTAATTACCTTTTGGATTTTTGTCATTTTTCAAGTGCATATCAAAGGAGAAGCAATGGTGAAGTGAGAGGTAAAGGAAATTGCTAAAAATAGTAAATATAGTTTTCAACATTTTGTGCATTGGTTGCACCTGGATAGTCTCTTGTAATAAATGATCAATAAATGATGAACTTGAGTTTGAAACTCCTTTTGCAAGCACCTTAATGATAGTTCTTACTAGGAACATATTCAATGTTGGTCATTATCTTGATATGAACTTTCTCCCCATGTTCTGGGTGTTTAACTATGCTGTCAATCACTGGGCTTTCCCTTACCTGTAGGGATTATCTTTCACGCCCCTTCCACGCCCCATGTCTTTTTGTCTTGCAATGTTGTGGACACTTGTAATGCTTTTGATTGCGTAGCACACAAAGAGTTGGTGGCTGTAGTAGATATGGAAATTGTTGAAGATGCCAAAAAAGTATTGGTTGTTTTGGTTCATTTGTCCCTCAATCTGCACCTTCCTGTTGCTTTATTGAATCATCTTTTTATTAAAAGAAAAAGTTGATTTTGGGCATTATATTATAGTAGATCACAATATGGTCGCTTTGTTCTATGATTTGATTGCTATTTTGTGAGAGAAAATATACTCAAATACCTCGGTGCTTCCCTTCCCTTCTGTTCCTCTCTCTCTCCTCTCAGAACTTCTCCATTTATTTCTCTTCATCCTTTCAGATACTTGTCAATGAGTTTTCCATAATTGTTTAGTTTTTATTTCCTCTGATCCTAAATAACAATCCACCTTTTCTATTTAGTAATGTCCTAAAAAGAAACAAGTCCATGTACCCAAAAAATGACCAGATGTATACTTCTCCCTCCACCACTATCCTTTAAAAGGTTATGTATAATTTTTTTGCATCCCATCATCCACTTATGAGAGACAGTTCGGCGAAACAAGTAATGGTTTAAAATACCAAAATTTTTATCAATTTTGATTGTTTGGATTAAGCAGTCATTATGTAGAGCCTGTCAATTTCATAAGCAACCAGATATGGAGGAAAAGTAAGACATTTTTTTTAAATAACAACGCTTTCTTATTTCATTGGCTGCCAAACCTTAAATACCAGCAAGTTGTTTGAACTCAAACTGAAAATACAGTAGCAAAAAACCCTAACCGGTACTCCACTAAATAGGTGCATTCCATGACTATAGGCACATGGGATGCAGATTGAATCAACTTAGATAACTGAACTGGTCCACTGGAATAGTCACAAACACCAACAATTAAGATGGATTCTTCCCTTCTCCTGCCACTACTATATCGCTCTGGCACCATCAGTGGACCTCACATAGACATGAACTGTAGTTTTTGCAGAACCACTGTCTTGCTGGTTAACTGGTTGTGAGGACTATGCATTAATCTAATTGTCAATTCTGTAGTCAAGCATGCTTCATATTGAATTCACTTGAAACAAATGAAAACGTTTCCCCTTAAATAAATGGTATTTTTTTGTGTTGCAGTTTGGAGAGCTGTGAACCTGAGTTTCTTGTGTCCACACCAGAGAGGCTGTTGGAGCTTGTTTCATTAAAGGCTATTGACATATCTGGAGTAGCTTTTCTGGTATCCTACTGAAACATAAATGTTGTTCACTGTTATGTTTCAGTTACATGAAGTTGCTCCCCCCCCCCCCCCCCCCCCCCCCTCCCCCCTCCAAAAAAAATTTCTTACATGTGGTAGTTTTATAGTCTATGCAAACAAAATACATGCACATAAAAAGTAAGAAGCGACATGTGTCTCAGGTTCTTCATATACCTGAAAGAAACCATTTCAAATCTGGCTTGCACTTGCAGGTTCTGCTTGCAATCATTGCTCAGATCATTTTTTCGGTCATAGAAAAACCATGCCTTCTCATTGGCATAATATTTCTTACCAAACCTTTGCATCTCCACTTTTTGACACTTCTTGCTTTCTCAACCAAAGTCTTGTCAGCTTACCTTGCTGAGCTTGTTTCCTAGCCCCAAATCTCTCAGGCTTCCTAAGAAGCTCAACTATGTAAACCCCTCTAAAGTTGGTATAAACTTAGTGAAATGAAAAAACTGTAGGGGTTTGAACTTCTGCGCCTTAATAGTTCTTACTCATGCATGAGAAAGTGTCATGATATTATTTACAGGACAGATAATCTGTGGTATCCATCAATTCTGTCTCTAATGCTTGAGTCACTATTAACCAAAATGAAAAGAGTTTTTTCCGTCCATTCTTTATAGTGAAAAAAGAAATGTCTCTTCCTTCAAAAGCTTGTTCCTACCAAACCATCCAAAAAAGAGATAATGGTATGAGTAGAAGAGCTCTCCTTTTATCCCTATCTAGACAAAGGTGCGACCAAGCCCTCAATTCTCTGAAATTGGCACAAATGACCCAGGACATCCCTGTGAATGACAAGGTGATGTTCCATAACTCCCTCACCTGTGGATAATGTAACAAGAGAGAATAAACACATTTAGCAGCATTTTTGCAGAAAAAAAACATCCATTCGGAAGGATCAGTCTCTTTTTCTTCAAAATTTCAATAGTTACAATTCTTTCCCATGCTGATTCCCTAGCATAGAACTTAACTTTGGACAGGTTTCATATTCCAAATTGCCTTCATAGAAACATGCCTTCCCTTGGACACCATGAAGGAACAAAGATGGTCATAGAAAGATTTCACAGAAAAAGCTCCCTAAGCAGATAGCGACCAAGAAACTCTGTCTGAGTTGTTTGGATTTACTGTTTGGCCATAAAGCAAATGCAGGAACTGATATATTTGGTGTATCTTCCAATCATTATATTTCTCCTCAAATGCACATTCCAAACAATATTTTCACCCAATATAGAAACATAGTCATTGGCCTCAGTATCTGATTGGAAACTGGATGGAAAACTACTGGCAAAGAATATTTAAACACCATCTGCCCTCACCAAACATCGTGCCAGAGGAGGATGGATGTACCATTCTCCACATCAAACTGGAGAAGCTGAGAGAAAGTGTCCCACCCATTTTGGATCTTTTTCAACACACCCATACCATAGGTGACCTTGATTGTTAGGTGGATCTGCACAAAGCATTTCCTTCAACTGAAAACCTCCTTAACCATTTAGATAGAAGGGCCTGGTCCATAAAGTGGTTGTTTCAGCCATAGACCCCATGGCTAAAAGGTTGTTGAATTATCTTAAATTTCAATAAATGAAACTTTTGATCTTCTGTTGTACCTCCCCATAAGGATCTGGCTTGAATAGCTTCTAAACATTTAGCTACTTGTGAAAGGATTTGAAACAAAGACATGAATTAATTGGCATACTTTGTTATGTGCTCTTGATGAGCGTCTCTCTGCTGCTCTTTGTAAGTAACTTTGCTTCCAACTGGCCGTCTTATCAATTTTTTGCATGATTGGGCTCCACACTGTTATGTCCCTGATATAGGATAATAATAGCTGTAAATATTCTGGGAGATATAGGATAATTATAATTCCTAAAATTACCCAATTTCCCATAATTACACAAATTACCCTTATCCCTTAATATTAGAAATGTCCTAAATGATAATCAAGCTCTGGTCTAATGCATAACTCGCCCTTCCCCAGATTGATTTTAAGATCTAAGAGAGACTTAACTAAGCAAAATGCATCCCAAAGTCAGAATCTAGTTACATTTAGGTTTACAGAAAATTGTTGTATCATGTGCAAATAACAGATGTGATACTGTAACTCCAGAATCTGTTTGTTCCACCTTAAGCCCTTCAAGTAAGCCCCCCTCAACTGCTTTGGTAGCATTCTTGAAAAGGTGTCCATAACAAAAATAATGGCCAGCATTCACGAATTCCTCTTGACACTGACAACCATTCAGCGGGTTGACCTTTAATGATCACTAAAAAGAAAGCCGAGCACAAGCAAATTTGAATCCATTTAGCACCAAAACCCAAATGGTGGAGCTTATAAAACAGAAAATGCCAGTTACGTGATTGTAAGTCTTCTCCATGTCATGCTTGCAGATTAACCCAGCATCTCCCCATTTCTGAATATCATCTATTGTTTCATTTCTATAAGTGCTGCATTGAAACGGGCAAACAACTGGTCTTATTTACATTGTATATACACATGCTGGTTATAATCCAAACACCAGACAGGGCTTGCACAGTGGATCTTCTTAATTTAGCACATATTTGATGCTTCTGTTTATCTTACTCTTGACAGGCTATTGAAGGAACAGTTTCTCCCCAATGCAGCAATTATCTTCAAGCTACAAAATCCATTAGGCAGGCTATTTTGAAAAAGCCCCAGATGGTAGTGTTCAGTGGTTTCTTTGATCATAGCTGTATTCAAACTTTGCAAGACATTCTCCCAGGATCAGTGTCTCGTTTCTCCCTAAATGATTCAGTGGCCAGTCAAAGTTCATGCATTATCCAGTCTATAAATGTGTGTGCCTCAAGGGAAGAAAAGATGGTGAAGGTATTTTTATTTATTTGTTTGCAATGACATTTTCTTTCCTAGCTGTACAATTTTGCCATACATTTCTAGTTTACTAAAATTTCATATTCATGGCTGAAGGAATCTCATTGTTTGTTACTCCCTCCATACCAAATTGTTTCCAACATGTTTATTTTGGCTCATCCCAAATCTTTGCAACATTTCCATATTTAGTAAATTACTTTACCATATTACCCTTCAAATGATCATTTCAATATGCACTTTATCCATCGTTCTTCATTTACATGCAAGCAAAGGACAAAAGTGGAAACAACACTAACATTTTCATCCTTCTTAATCTCCGTGCAAAACCCAAATGTTTCAACCAATTCAGAATGGACAGAGTATTTTTGAGAATTGATTGTGCAGATTTCTATTCTGAAGATATTACTTATCTATTTCTTGCAACAGTCAATGAATATGAATTAAATATGAAAAATGTTTTCTCTGGTGTCCAATTTTGTAGGGTATCAATGCTTTGAATTGTGCCCATGACAATCTCCAACATGCTCATCCTTTGAAAGTGTTATGCATTGTTAATAAAGATAGCAACATCAGGAAACTGATATCGGCCACCAATTTCAAAGGGAGGTATGACACTTGAGCCATTGTTGTCAAGCTTGTTTTTTTTTTTGAGGTCTTTTTACTTTTTACTTTTGATCTTACGGGGTGTGCTACATGATAGCAACTGCTACGTGTTTATTTATCTTGAAACAACAAATTCTTTTGCGACTGCTACAGGTTTATGATATCTTGAAACAACAAATTCTTTTGCATCTGTGAGCCTTTTAAGCTGAGAAAAATGTTCTTAGATGCCTCATTGTCAAAATGCTATGTGCTCTTTGGTTCCTCTCTATCTGAAATAGTGCTCACCAAGTCACTATTCACATGCAATCATGCGCAAAGCTCACTGAGGTTATGCCCATCAGATTACCTAGGATGGATGAATACAAATTCGTTAACTAACTCCATCCAATAACAAAAATTAGAATGTGCTTTGCAGCATTTGCAAATGTCACATCTGCTTGCCGCTTTGAATATTGGATCATCAAAATCAAAGGTGAGGTCTGAGGGCCCTGCCCCAGCTTACATCCCAAGCAGATGAAAAGAAAAGTGGCCTGCTTTTGATGCTATTTTTGTAACATGCCCTCAAGCTCCCAAGGAGCGTTTCAGCCCAGGTTTAAGATTTAGTCGATACAAGATGATCTTGCTGAGTAGCATTGTGGCTTATTGCTTGGTAAGACACACGTAGTGATTTTAAAATGTGTTCGATGCTAGCTTGCAACTTAAGTTTAGTGACAGTCTAACAATGGAATACCAGCGTAGTAAACTCAGAGACCCCTCGATAATTGAGGAAAGGTTGGCCTAGGCACGAAGGGAAAAACTCAATTTTGAAAATAAGCTTCTCAGATTGACTGGCAAAGAAATAAGAGATGAAACATAACATTGCTGACTTGAAATTGATTTTACACACTTACGGTAACCATCGAAAACAAGTAGATAGCAGACCATACAATGGATACATGTTTCTGCAGAGTTAAGCAGTCTAAAATTTTCACATCAAGCACCACAACATTCGTTGCATATTGATTCTTCAAGTACGAAACATATCCAAATACATTACCATGCGCTGGAGCATACAGTTACTAGAGTTTTGTCTTCATTTAGTTACTATGTACACAAGGCTACAATTTGGGATCAGGTGCAACACTATTGCTTTTAGTAGCCTCAGTTGCTGCCAGTAGGGATTTTAGCTCAGCAGTGCAGGAAAACCTTTTATCATGGTTCAGCCTGCATTAACAGGTTAAAATACTGTTTTTTTTTTCTGCTAATGGTTAACCAAACTAAACTGAAAACTAGGCCTTGTCATGGAAATTTACCTGTCAAAATACTAAAATAGTAGAATCCTTAAGAGTGCTGGTATCAAGTTCTCATTATCTGCTGTTGGAGAGTAGGAATTGTGATATACTCAATCTCAGTAAGCATCAAAATGAACAATTAAAGAGTGATTCCTTCACTGACAAGTTAAAGAAATAATCTCAGTGAGGTCAAGCAGTATTTGGAGCTAATAGAGCTTGATCAACTTCTGGATGCAACTAACTTCCTTTATCCTTTCTCTGCTAAAGCAAACAAAATTAGTGGCTAATGAATCAGTAACAGTTGCTAACAATCTACTGGTTACATTAGAGTTCCCTGCGCTCAGTAAGAAGACTAGCTTCTTAACCCCTGACCCAGTTTGTCAAATTCATGAGTCATCCCTGAGGTTTGATGGTTCATTTCTTGCATGTGAAGGCAGAAATTGCTTTTGGTCATGTTCCAAACTTAACTAACCAGAAAATTGGAGTGCATGTCTCAATTGAATTAGATCCCTACTCTCAATTTCACTGCTATCTTCCCTAATACTTCATCTCAGATTTAATCTAGCCTGGTACCATTTGGTTGCTTTTGCAGGAATCCTTTTTCTTAGAACAGCCATGAAACTCAGTTTCTCTATGGTTCAGCTCTCAGATCCCACTCTTCCCTGTTGATTTTCTTTCTGGTTTTTAATGAAGTCTAATGGAAATGGAGAAGGCTAGGGAGATGTCAATTACAAGGGAATGGTAAGGGCTCGATGGGAAGGTTGTGGGGGGTGGCAGATTAGTTGCTTAGTGGAGTTTAAAGGCCCCCACAGGACACTCAACTAGTTCGTCCTGCTCAAATAACTAACAATCTAAGCTGAACATCCAAAGCACCCTTTTCAGTAATGACAGTATAATCATTTGGTCTTAACTTTCTTTCCTTAGTAGGTCTATAATATCAAATCGGAGAAGCCAATAAGAATTCCACAAAGGTTCACCTCTACAATTTGTTGCAATTAATTCCCTTAATCGGTGATATTTTCAGTGATGCAATTAGAAGTAAAATCAGCAAGGCAGTAGCCTACTTCTGCTCATTAAGCAAGCATAAACAGTTAATGTTAATGCTTTAAGCTCCCCAACAGATCCTTTCTGCAAGTCTAGTTGATCTCTAAACATTTCTTCTTATATTACTGAACAGTAAATCTCTGACTAGTACAGTAATATAGACATTAGCAGTGCAGTGGGGTGTGTTAACTTTGTATTCCAATGTCCTTCCAAGTGAAAGATTGAGGTTGAAAGTTAAATGAAGAAATAGTTATAGCAGGATGTTTGTCGCTCCTCTGAGGGACATATGAGTCCTATACATGACTTATTCTTATATTTAGTATGGGTGTTTTTACTATTTTTGTTCCCGGTCATGTCTTCTATATTTTTATACTCATGCTATTGTTGCGTATTTTGCTACGATCTCTATTATGTAATCATCACTTCTCAGTAATATTTCTTGTCCGATGGATGAGACAGATGCTACAGATGGATAATATATCGATTTTCCCATATTTCATGCTTGCAGCTTATTATTCCAGGCCTTTTTTTCTTCTTATTTGCAGCGTATATTCAGATGGAAGAATAATGACTGCAGTCGCCATAATTGATACGGAAGAAATCACCACTACAGATTTGGGAGAATATGGAGTTGTAATAATTCCAGATTTTGTTATATCCATGGGTTCTTATGTTCAAATTCTAACAAGGATGGCGCGGCACACTGTTGGTGGCATCCTGCAGACCTTTCTAACTATAGATGATGCACCTCATGCCGGTGCACTGATCGAATTGCTTGAACAATGTGGGCAGGCAGTGCCTGAAGCCCTGCGACACTTGCATCTCACTTCATCTGGTTTATAACATCGAAGACATAATCTGGTGTTGAATGGTGTTGTTCGTACATAAATTGGCAGTTCCACGTGTAGAGGACTGAGGAGTCACCAATCATAAGGTTTGAAGCCCTGAATTCCTTGTAGGTTTTGCAGAAGAGCTGCAGTGAGGTTCAGGATCAGGTTGATTTATCTTGAGCATTGGGCGTGCTGCTCTGAATGATCAAGAAGATTGCAGAAGGTATTTTCATTTTGCTTTCCAACAAAAAAAAAAAAAAAACAAGGAGAAGAAAAAGAAGATGAAAAATCTTTCAAATTTTTTAAATGCAGGGAGGAAAAAAGAGTCCTCAATGTCGAGAGTATTTCTGTTATTGGAAAAGCAAAAGAGACGCAAGGAAAAAGACCAAAGTTTGTATTTTGGGGTACATTAGTTATTGTTCACCAGATGTTTGTCTTCTTGTTGCTGTTTTGGAGGTCGAAATATGCGCTTATATATATGCTTTCCTTATCACACTGATATCATGAAACGTCCAAAAATTCTCGCACAATATTATATTGGAAAGCATCAGCCAATTTTTTTAAAGTTAAATTAATTTAATCTAAAATGATTTATTTTTATTTTTACATTTTTTTTTGCTTGAAATGAATCTCACTTAAGAAGGTATAATAATCCATTTAAAATTAAATTTTTATAATGTTAATAAATTTTTATAAACTTTTTCATCTTACCTACAAAAAATTTATCATAAAAATTTTATAATCAATGGATTATTACACTTAAATAACATTATTTTTTAAATGATATTCCTTTCGGATAAAAATAATGTAAAAATAAAAATAAGTCAGTTTAAATTAAATTGAATTGAGTTAAAATGTGTTGGGTGCATGTTTTTCATATACATTTTATGTCCTAACTCTTCTTAAAAGAAAAAGAATGAGGGTGCATGCTGTGGGAATAGATATTAGTTGTTTCTCACAACTAAGGGGTTTTACATAAAAGAAGAACACTAAGTGCTCTTCTAATGGCTGTTCTAGGTTTGAATATTTGGTGTTCAAGGGATATCAAACTTGAATCTTTTAGAGTAAGCATAAGATGTGTAGGCAAAAGGGCAAAAAGAGAACAAAAGAAAAAACAGAATAAAATGAAGACACATATTCATGGTGCCTTTAGTCTCCATTTTTTAAAATTCCATAATTTCTATTTGTTCTTTCATTTAAAACTATTGTCATTTAAAGCCTATACTATATCTGCTTAATAATTACTCAAATAAATGTTTTCTAAAAAGTAAATAATGTTTGATATTTTTTTCACAGTCAGCTTTGAAAAGACAAAATTTAAAAAAAAAACATATATTTGCTTCTTAAAGTATACAATTTGGATAAGAAATATATATATATTTATGTATGTATGTATGTGAATCAACCCTAAGTTTTAAGGAATATGATGTGAGATTTTGGAAGCAATCCAATCTCCATATACACCTAGATTCACCAAATAATTATGGTCTTTTAGCAAGAATTAACCGAAATATGACACTTTTATATTTAAAAATTTTTAAGTTTGATTCTTTTTATTTACTAATTGCTACTTCCTCCTAAATTTTGGCGTGTTAAAGCAGGTATCAAAGAAATGGAACCGACCCAACCCATGTTTCTTGATTTGGTTTAGGTTAGGTTTTGATATGAGTTTGGTTTGGTTCGGATTTTGAAAATTGAACACCCATATCCAATTTTTAGGTAATTTTGTAAAACTGCCATGACCAGATGCTTATGCACCCCTAAACTGAGCTTGACTAGCTTTCTTGTTGCCAAACCATGCTACTTTTATCTTTAGTCATAGTGTAGCAATTAATGAGATGTATTTTCCTTCTCTCTTTATTGGATCCACAAATAAAATCTATGTTGATGTTGTCAATCTGATTGAGAGACATGGCAGGTAGTTTAAAATTTGCCCGTAATGATTTAGGAGGATTGATGAGCTGGGATGAGCAAGGGTGACTCTCTCATCTAAAAGACATTTAATTAGTTTTCATGCTAATGAGTTTCTTACTCATATTTTCAGTGATAAAATTGTAGTTAGAGTTGTTCACTTATGATTTTGGGAAGCTAAGATATTTCTCAATGTTTTCAGTTTGGGGAATTCTAAGATGGGAATCTTCTACTTTTGTGTTCTTAGTAAAGTGAATTTTTGGGCTTTTATAATTAAATATTTGTTTAAAGAGATACAAGAAGTAATATAATCATGATTCTCCTGAGTGGCATCAACAATCAAAATAAGGCCATCACCAAAAGATAAATGGGTAAGACCAAACTCTTGTTTATTCAATTTTAACTCTTTATAATCTCTTAAATTAGCATTATAGACAATCACTCCGAGAGGATTTCAATGAAAAAAATGAAGAGGTATGGAGATAGAGGACTCTTTATCTCAAATCTATTGAAGGTTGAAAACTCTTAATCATAGAGCCATTAATCAAAATAGAAAAGCTCATTTTTAGAGATGCAAGTGTTTTTAGATATGCAAGTGCAACTCATAACATGACTAATCAATTATGGGAAAAAATTGAAATGTTTTTTTTTGGTAATTAGAATAGAAAAATAAACTAAATTAAACAAGAAGAGTTCAAGCAACGGGTCGCCATCCTGTGCGCCTCCCCAACTGTCTTGCGATGGACCTTGATAATGGATAATCTCTTGAACATTATGGCTAGTCCCTGAATGCTTGGAATATGGTCCGTGGGATAGTACAATTAAGAATATGATTCACAAACGCAAACCTCAATACTTTCTTAATTGTCTGAGCTTATAAGGTAAGTGCTAAGAAACATCACCCTAATAAATATTATTGGGTTTGAGAGCCTCTATCTGGCAAACATCGAACCCACATTGCTGCCAGTGTTTTAAAACCCGGATCGTTCCTCAAACCGTTAAGTGTTATGGGTTACGGTTTAACCAGTTTAACCTTAGGGTCAAACACATTCTTATATTTGTATTCAAATTATAAGGAGTGCCTTGATTGTAAAAATAAAATGATATGGCCTTGTGGTAACGTCGGGTTTTCTGGAGTCGCCACCAATCGGTTTACCTAGGTCGATTGGACACCTAAAATATGGTCTGCGAGAGTTCGGGGGTTCGGGAGTACGGTTACGCTAAAACAATATTGTTATAGCGCCCAAAATTGGCACCTTAGTTGATTTTAATTTCGTTTTGCTTTGCTTTTAAACAACTTCAGTTAATTTTCGAAATTAGAAATTTTAACTGAATTATTTAGTCGAATGTGGATTTTTTGTAATTAATTTGTATAAATTTTTATATTTCCGAACCATGGACTCTGCCGAGTCACCCGGACACGGAATTTGATGAAATTTTAAATAATTTCATCCATATCGTAAATATGGATTTTTATCTTTGTATTTATTTAATTAAAAAAATAGATGTTTTCCAAACCGTAGATCCTGCCGGATCATCCGGATATGGAAATTATTTAATTCTTATTATTATTATGGAATTAATTATTAATTTAATTACTAATTTATAAGTCTTTTTATTAAATTTTAGATTTGTTAATGATCTTTAATGTTAACTAAAAACATTTTTTATATTTTTTTTTATATTTTTTATATTTTTACTTCTTTTCTTTCTTTCTTTTTATTTTCTTTATTCTTTTCTTTTATTTGTTTTTTTTCTTATTCTTTTACTTTTTACTTTTCTTTTACTTTCTTTTTTTTTCTTTTTTTTTATTCTTTTCTTTTAGTTTTATTTTTATTTTCTTGTTTAATAAATACTTAATTTATAAGGGAACCAAAAAGTAATTTTTACAATATTTAATATCAAAATTCTCTGAAGAAATTAAAGAGTTAAAAGAAATCTTGATATTTATTTTATGTTTATTTGATAAAAGAATAACCAAAAAAGAAGAAATTATTTAGTCAAGAAAATAATAAAAGAAAGATTTATATATTTTATGTTATGTTTATGCTTTTTATTTCATAAAAAATGAACCAAAAAGAAATTATTTAATCAAGATCTTATTTATTCAATAAAAACTTATATGTATATTTCAAAAATAAAAAAAAAGTCTTAATATTTTATTTGTTTTATTTTTGATAAAAGATTAACCAAAAGGTGATTAATTAAGAAACCAAAGATTTATATGGATATTTTAAAATAAAGGTAAAATCTTGATATTTATATGTTTTATTTTTATGATAAAAGATTTTTAAAGTAATTATCTAATTTATAAGTCTAAAAAAAAAATCTAATTAATAAGTCTAAAATATTAAAGAGAATTTAGTTTTTTATTATTATTATTTTTATTTTTATTAAAAATCATTTGGCTAAGATTTTTATTTTGTTTAATAGAGGAATTAAAAAGTTATATTTTAAAAGGAATAAGTAAAATATAAAGTCTTAATTTTATATATTTTTATTCTTAAAAAATTTTGTTTCCATTCTTTTTATTCTTTTTACTGGATAAAAATTAAAAGTAACTATTAAAAACTAATTTTATTTTATACTTTATTTTAAAAATATTTTTTATTCTCCAAACCATTGGATCCTGGCGGATCATTTGGACATGGAGTTTAATTTTTTTTGTTAATTGTTTATTTAATGAATTTTAATCATAATTTTATTGGATTTTATTATTATTTTATTTTATTTATTTAATTATTAATTTTAATCATAATTTTTGTTGGATTCTTTTTATTATTTTTTCTTATTTTTCTTGAATTTTTAATTATTACTTTAAAAATATATTTAAAAACAGAATTGATTTTTGTTGTATTTTTAGAATTATTTAATTATGATTTTTATTAATTTTTAACAAAAGGAATAAAAAGTTAACTTTTTGTTATCTTTAAAGAAATAATAAAAACATTATTCACATAAAATTCTTTCTTTTTGTTTATTTTGTATAATAATTTGTTATTATTTTTTAACCAATAATTAAAAGTGAAATAAATTTAACCAAAAAAATAACAAATTATATAAAGTAAATAAAAGGACAATTAATAATAATAAAGTAGGGCTTTTGACCATCCACTAAAAAAAATTAGGAGGTATAACCTTCCATAATAATAATAACAAAGATAGTAAAAGTTAGTTGTTAGAATTAATAACAACAATAATAAAAGTTAGCAAAGTTAGTAAGGTTAGTTGTTAACAATAATAATAAAAGTTAGTGAAGTTAGTAAGGTTAGTTGTTAACAATAATAATAAAAGTTAGTGAAGTTAGTAAGGTTAGTTGTTAACAATAATAATAAAAGTCAGTGAAGTTAGTAAGGTTAGTTGTTAACAATAACAATAATAATAATAAAGGTTAATAATAATACAACAATAAATAATAAACAAGAAAGTTAGTAATTAGTTTTTTTTCTGCAAGGACAAATGAAAAGGTTAGTAACCAAAGAGAAAGAAAATGAAAAGATGATGGACTAAAGTAGAATTTTTCCTAAGGAAAAGGATTTTGAATTTCCCAGGAAACGGACGTTGATGCGGGCGAGGAAAGGGGGAAGGTTTCACGCCGGGGCTGGCGGCAGGGGAGGAGACGACGACGAAGGCGGGGGCGAGGGAGTCAAGGCGTGACGACGGCGTGGCGGCGAGCGTGGCAGGGCGAAAGGGAAAATAGCGGGTATGGACGGACGGCGTGACGGTAGGCGGAGGCTAGCTGGCGGCGAAGGCGGCAGGACGACGGCGACGGCGACGGGCAGCGACGGCAGGGGCGCGCAGGGGACGGCAGTGAAAGAAAACGGAAGGAGGAAGATGGTCAAACCGTCAAAAGGCCAAAATTTTGGGATTTTATGGAAAAAGGAAGGAGAGCTAGGAACCTAAGCTGTAATTTTTCCTTTTTTTAAAACGGAGCTCTAAGCTTGATTTATTTTTTTTTCATGCCTTCTTCACAGATTTTGGACCCCTATAAATAGGGGAAGAGGTGATTTACTGTTCAAAATTAAAAATTAATTAAATTCAAACTTATCTCTTAATTTAGTAAAATGACAGTTTCAGTCCTTTACGTCTCTCAGACTCTGGATAAGTTTCAGAAGCTTCTAATTTTGACAATTTTGTCATTTTCTGTCAATTTGGATTGATGCGAAAAATTACCCAATGCTCCTGGAATTTTCATAATTTGTCAATTTTTCCCAAAACTTCTCAATTTTGTCATTTTTGCCTCAAACTTTTTAATTTTGTCATTTTTAGGGAGTTTTCTTTTTTCTTTCAAACATACACATATACACACATATATCATTTTAAATCAAATCTTCACAAAACAAAACAAAAAAATGTATTTTAAACTAATTAAGAAAAATTTAGTAATAATAATAATAATAATAATAACTTTTTTTAATTAATTTTTTAATTAATTTTTTTTTAAAATTTTTTAATGGCCGGACGAAATTGGGTGTCAACAGGCCTTAAATGAAAAGATGAAAAAAAATAAAAGGACTATGTTGATATTTTTCTTAATATAAAAGTCAATCCCAATGAGCCTAAAAACCTAACTCATATCCAAAGCGCCGTAGCCGCTCTCCTCTCCTTTCACTACACACTGTCATTTGCCTTATTTCTTTCTCTTCTTCCATATTTTTCCTTCGTTCTTTTTTTTTTCCTGGTTAATACTGTTCCTATTTTCTTCTTCATCTTCTTTCTTATTCTTTCTTCTTATTTCCCTATCTTCTTCTTCTTCTTCTTTCATCATATGTTTTCTATTTTGTTTTTCTTCTTCCATTGTCATTTTGTTCTTTTTCTGTTTTCTTTTTTTCCGGTCTTGTTATTCTTTTCTTTTTCTTTTTCTTCTTTTCCATTAGTTCTTACAATTTTCGAATGTTTGTTTCAAACTGTCGGTATGAAGGTTTACCGGTTTGACGATTTTGAGCCTTTTTTCGGGTTTTGGCAATTTTTTGACCAAACATAAAAAGTGCCATTAACCGAACTGTCATGTGTGCCAGTTTGCGGTTGGACCGGTTGAATCGGACAGTCTGGTCCTGTCCGGGTTTTATAACGCTAGCTGCTGCGCTGAAATTAGAATCTCAATGTCATGCTCTATCTACTAGAAAAATCGAAAAAGCCTCTTAACAACTTTCATCTCCTTAAAATTTGAAACTAGGAGGATGAGATTGCTGGTGAAGTTACTTCATAAAGTTTTTCTGCTCTCTAACTGCTTGGAAGTCTCATTAGGAACATCTGATAAAAAGCTGCTTGAAAATATTTTTGGACAAGATCTCTAAAGAGGATGATTTGACTGGGAGACATCCGATCATTTTTAAAGATTGTAGTATTACGACTTAGCCAAATACTCCACACCATAGCAATGACTGAATCCATCTTATCTTGTTGGTCTACTGGACCATGCTAAGTCGAGTCAATGATCCATTACTTAAAGTTTTCATTTCTCATAGGACTTACCAATACTTCAGTTTACAATGTAAGAAGAATATATAGCTTTTTCCAAGTCAATTTTGTTAAGTGTAAACCATTTTCCCCATTTTTTTTTCTAATGAAAAGGAGAACTTAGGGCATAATCAGCACTTCTTTTACCAATAAAAAAAGCAATTTAGAATTGGTAAATGAATTTATGAAGCATAGGCCTTAATATACTAACAATGACTTTGGTGATGATTTTAAAGCTACATTTTATAACCGAATGGGCCTAGAGATGACAATGGATAAGATGTGGGTAGAATAATGCTAAACCTGTATCCTATCCATCACGTTTGATATTTAATTCATACCATATCCGCCATCCATTGGTTTTACAATTTTAATATCCATATCCTATTCATTTTAAAGCGGCTAGAATAAGGTAAAATCCGCTTATCCACTGCATACTTCTATAATAAAAAACAAGAATGCTATAATATAGTATCATAAAAAATTATTAAAATTGATCTTGAAAAATAATAATATTAATAATAAAAACATAGATCAACTTAGCCATAGATCAATCATAAAGAATTTGTCCAAATCAAATTAGTGAAATGAGCACATACATATCATTAGTACAAGCTTACAGCTTTGTGAGAAAAAAAAGTGGGAACATTCCTTAGAGCTTTGCCCTAATCATCTTATCTTGATGTTACAATGATACTTAGTTTCGATTACAAGAATGTAAGTCAATTAAGTTGTTTTATAAACTATTATATTGCATATATATATAAGGTAGGTAAGCCTAAATGCGCAACCTACCCACATCAACAGGGTACAAAAAAAATTAAAATTCATATCCGCTCCAAATCCATTTAATTGAAAAAAAAATTCTATCCATCGGATTGGATACGGTAGGATATTCGTTGGGACAACTATCTGTTGACATCCTTAGGGCCTATAGTTGATGATGGTTTTAGGATGACTAATTTTACCAAAAAAGGGCTTATTCTAATAAAAAATTATAGCTTGTCCTAAAACATTGCTGGATGTCCCTAATAAGACATGGGGACGTAGTGTCTTGATAAGTTTTAAAGAATATGGCATCAAAAGAAACTGAGAGTTAGAGGCTTTATAATTTTTAATACCATTCAAAGCCTTTAATCTAAAGGCTAGAAAATGATCGTAGTCTTGATTATAGCTTTAACGCTAAAAAAATTATGATCATTAGAATCGCAAGGTAGGTGGTGGGTGCCTATGGAAGTAATAAAAGAATATATATGTATATATATGTGTGTATATTAAGTTCACCGACACTAATCGCATCCACTGGTATAGGCCTCTACTAGTAAATTACATTTTTTATTTTTGTAGTGAATGTTTGATAATGTGGGTTTTGAAGAAGGAAAGGTCAATTAACTAGGTGCCCGCACTATTCATAGATTTGAGAATTTGACTGATATGTTCTTACACTTCAAAGTAAAATATAAAAGACTTTTGTATCCGTGTCTCCATCATTGAGACTTTAATTTTCAAAGCCCAATGAAGCAACTATGACTTGTTCTAATGGGATTTGATATTTAGGAGATGCTCCATTGCCAATGGATTTGTTATCTTTCTAGTAAGTGTTGTAGGTTTTATTGGGTCACAAGGTTGGAGTTTTCCTCTGTTAGAATTTTGAAACAATATGGTGAAAAGAGAATGTCCTACTTTGGCTCTTTTTTTCTTTTTTAGCAAGCAAACATTGGGCTTCTAATAGAATGGGCCTAAGTGTCGTTATTGGGCTTGGCCAAGGGCTGACTTGTCCCATTATGATCAGTTAATACTTGTCTCAAAAAGTTGTCTATGTGATATACTTTGCTATTGGTTTAATACTGGTGGCCGGATTGAAGTTAAAAATTCTTTCCCTCGATAAATTTTAATATATGGACCAAAACCCACATTTAGGTTTTTTGGCATTGAGAATTTTGCTTGATTACTTGTCAAGTTGATAATGACTAACTTATTTTCTTATTCTTCATGCGAAGAGCTACAATTCATTCATAAGGCACATGTTGAACATAGTGATCAAACAAACATTTAGGCTTGAGAGGTTTATCGAGGCCTACTTTTATACAAATCTTGGATTATCATCATCTCAAACCCTCTTCCAAATTTGCCATCAATCTAGAGCACTTAGCTAATCTGTTCTATTAATTCTTTAAAACATATTCATGGAAGAATTCAAAAGGAAGATATGACAGTCGTATCCAGATCACCATTAAGGTCAACTCAGCTAGTTCCAATGTGGATCTTGATTCCTACATCATGGGCCTTAGTTCCTACATCCTAATGGTAAGATAAATTGGGCCTATGAACCACGACCTCTTAACAAAAAACCTTTAAGAGGTTTCCTTACATATTAAACTTCAACATAAAAAAATCTTCTAGGAAAAAGTTGGATACAAGTATCTTATTAACCTAGGGTTCTCTACTGGGGTTTTTTCTTTGCTTTGGAAAATTGGACAATTTGCCATCTCATCTTCAAGTTCAAGCTAACCATTTAATTATTGTTTTAAATAATCAAGATTTCTACCCAATCATCTCCCCATCAACACAAACCTGTGGCACTAAAGGATTGTCACTTCAAGTTCATGTCCTGTATGTAAGTCTATGATTAAATCAGTGTAGCACATAATGTTTTATAGCTCATTTACTAAGGCTATTTTACGGTTCTTGGTTTGCACGACAAGCATATCAAAGGTCATTACATTTAAGAAGTTTTTGGAATTGCTTCAAGCATATTGATGGAGGATGATTGGCTTTGGTTCTTGTTATTGGGCTGGCATATTTGATGGAATTGAAAAAAATGTGTCTTTGATCGTCATGCTTCATGAGCATAACATGCATGATCACTCACTAGATGTATTCGAAAAACCTGGGGACTTCTCCATTCTTATCCCTTCACCATCATATTATTAGTGTTAAGCCCAAAAGCCAATCATGAGATAACTGTATTTTGCATATTAAGTCATGATATTTTGTTGAGATATTATTTTAGTAATTGTGTTTGTTGTTTTGTTTCTGTGTGACATAATCAAACATAATTATAGCCTTAGAATAATAATATTCTTAAATGTTCTTGGTCTAGTATTATTGTGGAGTGGGTTGTAATAATGCATAAAAACTAGCATATGTGGAGACTAATATGAGTTACGTAGTCTACATATGGGTACAAGTTAGAGAATTTGTGTACTGGACCGACCAACCGACCATGAGACCGCTACATGGATTGGTATATGAGTATCATAAATGATTCTCATAGTAATCATGGTATATATAGTCATTTGACCTAAGGTCATCAAAGTTCCCTACATGTAAGTCTTATACTTTGATACTTCCCTTTGTTACTCATAACTAAGTGAACATGAAGGTGATCATTGGGTATGTCACATATCATGCGGAGGGTTTTGTATGATTAAAATGAGATTTGTCATTCCTATGTAGCAGGAGTGATATCTTCAAGCCCCTTGATTGAATAAGACTGAGGAAATACATGGCCATGCTAAGATGAGTTGATATAAGATATCAATGTCATCAGTTTTAGTCGCAGTCTACTCAATAATCAAGAAACCTTAGATTGGGTTACGAGAGTGACACATTCCATGTCTCGTGCTCGGTTTTGATATCTTGGATAAAGGGACAATGATATATATGAATAATGATTATAGGGGTTTAATCAAATCACCGACTATCTTATTACTTTGGTAGCAATGATGTGTTGCTAGACACCGCTCATTATTTATGATCATAAATGTGATTTATGATCATAAACAATGTGAGAGGAGCCTATTGGGTCGTGAACTTAGAGCCAATTGAATTATTTGAGTGCATGGGTTAAATTGTTTGGTTTTGGTTTCATGATAATTTTGAATTAATAAATTGGCCCAAATGTTAAGCCATTATGAAGCCCAAAATTAAACCGAATTGGATTAGGGTTTTGAAACCTATTAGGCTTGGGGTTAAGCCTCACTATATATACATCATATAGTAAGGATTTCGAGCCTTAGCCTCTCTAAGGATAAAATCAGAAGGGTTCTGAAAGGTTCTAGCCGCACTCTCCTTTTGCCTTTCATTGGAGGACGCAAGCTAGCACTACAGGCACAAGAGGAACACAACTGTCAAAACGTGGTAGAGGCGTAGTGATTTAAATGATTCGTGTGGATACCGTAGAAAGCTTGAACTAGGGGTGTAAACAAGCTGAACCGAGCTCGAACATGCTAGGCTCGAGTTTGGCCCGTTTAATATTGAAGTAAGCTCAAGCTCGAGCTCGAGTTCGACGAGCTTCATAAACAAAGTTCGAGCTCGACTCGTAGTAGGCTCAGGCTCGATTCGAAAGGCTCGATGGTCTTCGTTCATGAGCTCGAATAGTGGAGATCGGTTCAAGCTCGAAAAGCATGATTGAGCTCATTAATAAGCTTGATACAAACTCTAGACAATCTACAAATCTGGGCACCCTATTATACTGGAATAATATTATACCAAAACTAAAATCAATGAAGCAAAACACATATACTAACTCTATTATACGAAATCATCATAATTTCAACACAAAATCATCGAAATTTCAACACAAATGCACAATGACGATGGCTGCTGGTGTTAACCTGTTGGATGGTGGGGGCGACAGTGTGATGACTGCACGATGGAGAGAAGGATCAACGGCGCAATAGACGGACGATGGAAAAAACACTCAACAGCACGCCGACTAACGGTATAATGGCAAGAAGACACAACAGCGATAAGGCTAGAATGGGTGACACGGTGACAGGTGGCTAATGTGGCAATCGATGGTGGGGCAGTGACAGACGGCGATGCAGCAGATGATGGAAAGAGAATAGCAAAGGTGAGTCGTGAAGGTGAGGGAGGGTGAGTGATAGCTTGATAGGGTGAGGCAAGAGTCGCGAGACGCGAGCATTTGATCCTTGTGGCAGGGGCAGGTCACGGCCCGCGGGTTTCTGGGTCCATAATCCATATACATTAGTTAGAATTTTAGAATATATGTGTTATTTCATTAAATAAATTATATTATATAAATATTATACTAGACTCGTTAAGCTCGATAAGAGTTCGACCCGAACATATTGGGTTCGAGCTCGATTCGTTAAGAGTTCGAACCTAAAATATGGCTCGAGTTCAAGCTTGAAGCTTGTTAGGCTCGATTCGAAAATGAAAAAAATGTGCTTGAACTCGAACTATTTGATAAGGCTCGATTCGTTTTACACCCCTACCTTGAACACGTTAGCTATTCAAATTTGTGATTCGACTCAACAGTTGGGTGAAAGATCCTAGTCGACTAGGTATAAAAATTTTGAACACACGATTTACTCTATTTCACTTGGAACCTAGAGGATTTTGGTTAGTTTCCACTGTGTTTATTTGGCTCCCGAAGCCCTACAATCCCGCAGCTCGATGGACTGCCCCACTAATGATGCTATCACAATTAATGTGGAAATAGGTCTTTTAGCTTTATTTCTCGCAACAAGCAATGAAATTGTGGCCAGAAACTCGTCTACCTCTCTATTGCTCTAATCCTATTATGTTGTTCCTTATGTCAATAATAGAAAGCATCTAGAGGTGCTACCAATTTAGAAGGGCCTTCTTGAGGCATGAACCAAAATGCTGGTAGAAGGTGATTATTCAATCTGATTCCCAACTTGTGGCCTTTGCTCTTCATTGAAATTCCAAACCTTCATATTATGATTATGGTGTGGTTTTAAACGATACAATAGACCTTGCAACTATGTTTATTTCCTACTCCTTTCTGTATGTACCTCAAGTGGATGAATTTGTAAAGAATTATAAAGGTTTGAGACTAATTTCAATGAAATAGACATTGATGACTCATTTGCAATACTAGCTAAAGGTTTAGGGCAAATGGTGATTTTCCCATTTCTTAATGAATAACACAATTTTCACTTTTTGAAAAAAAAAAAAAAAAGAACAATGGAACTCTACTTTATGGTTATGACCAAGGTTGTTAAGATCCCAATCCGGATCTTAGGATCTTGCAATCCTATTATTCGATTTTCATGAAACCTTGTCAAGGCATAATAAGATCGATGATAGAGTAGGATCACGATAAGGATCGTAAGATTGTTAGAATCTAAAGATCTTATTGGATATTGATTTATGTTAGTTACATTTGTATTTTAGCCAAAATTAAAAAGTTTAAATGATTAGGCTCTTGTTGCCTAAGTTGGGCTACCCAAGATGGTGGTCATATGACCTGAATTGTGAAGTAAACCAAAAAATAAAAAAAGCTCGTTTCTCTCTCCTATTTAAGAGACAAAATTCAAAACTTTGAAAGCGCCTTCATCAGTTGGTCATTATTGTGTTAGTTATATTTGCTTATGAATTTTTTTCAAACTTGTGTTGGTTAATGTTATGTTGATTTGTGTTCTACTAGGGCTCATGCTCTACTTATGTTGTAATAACAATTGTGTTGTATCATTCTTATGACACCTAAACTTTACTTAAGTTTCCAATATAATTGGTTTTATATATGAATTATATTATTCATTACAAGGAATTGTGATCTTTTATTAGTATGATCTTATAATTTATGATCCAATTTTGCAATCTTGATTTTACATGACAAGAAATGATTTGGGATAAGATGTTGATCTTAACTATGTTCATTTTAACTCTTTGATTGATATACACCTCCTAGATTAGGGGAAACAGATTTAGACCAAGGAAAGTTACGAAATGGTAATACGTTGATATGAAGGCAAATTGTCCCATTTTGCTATAGAAAGACATATTGTGTCAATCATCACTTGGATTTGGGATCTCATCATCTCCACTACTCTTCAGAGACAGCTTGATTTGATGATGACTCATCTTGTCTAACTTTGATCTTTCCTCAGTGTTGTCTTTTTATCTTATTGCCATTGTTGTTTTCTAGTCCTGTCTTCTTTGGTCGTCATTGTCATCATTGAGAAGATGTAGAGTTTCCAAAAGGGTAAACATCATCAAACGTTCTGGAAAATGTCTTATGTTGCACTTTTGTCATGGAAGTACAAAATATTGCACCATTCATTTTGAAAGTATGCAATTGTTACATAATTAGTCATTCTGTCAACTCTTCTGTTAGATGGCATACCTTATGTTACATAATTCATCCTGAAAGCATGTCTTATATTGCACTATTCGTCCTAGAAGCATGCTTTACGTTGCATCATTCATTCTACAAGCATGCTTTATGTTGCACCATTTGTCCCGCTAGGTTAGCTTTCCATCAATTTCAGACGATAAAACTTGACAAAAGGACAAATGGTGCAATAACAACATACTTCCAAGATAAATGATATAACATTTTATAGTTTTAGGATGAATGTGCAACACAAGGCATACTTTCAGGACGTTTGGTGACATTTACCCCTTTTGCAAAGTATCGACTAGGATGATTGTTATTAGCTAGGTAAAGAATGGGCAAATTAGGAAATTTACATGGTATGCTCAATTGCACATATATGCACCGTAACCTCCGTATGGTTGGAGGGCCGAGTCGATCTCGTTCACGATTCAGTGACTAAAGTTTCGGAATTAACAAAGTTCAGGGGAGTATAATGGATTTAGGGGGGGAACTATATAAAAAAAGCAGCTCTCTGTCTCTAGCAATCAGTTAGGGTTTCCCTCATAATTCGTCAGGCACAACACGACCCAGAGGTGAGGTTCAAATCTCTCCCTTCGAGTTTTTCCTTTCCCGTCAAATTATCTCGTCGACTTCTCGTCCGGCGAGTTCTTCTTACTTAATTCGTTTAGTTAGGGCGGCTTTCCTTTCATTTTTGGGCGCAGAGAGTGAGAATCTCCTTGGGATAGGAATGGCTGGGAGAGATGAATACAGGATATTTGTTGGGGGGTTGGCTCGTGACATCTCTGAGCGACAGCTCCAGAACACTTTTGGGCGTTTCGGGAAAGTCATCGAAACTCAGGTGCTTCATGCTTTTCCTTTTGTGCTCGTCTCTTTTTTCCTTTTTTTTTCTTCTGCTGTATCTTCTTTGGTTCTTCCGTTTTGGCCTTGTTCTTAGACCCATTAATTGAAACTATGAAAAAATGAAACTGGTGATTGGATCATTATATTATCTGTTGATCCCAGTAACATTCAGGTTTTTGTGAAAAAAATGACATAAAATAAAGATTTTTCTCACGATTTCCGGGTAAAATGGATGTTTGTAAACTTTTATGTTGCGATTCTTTTTTCCTGCCATTTTTTTTAGGAGATCTTAGCTGGTTCTGTTTCTATTTTTCTATAATATTTCTATCTTAAGTTCATTGTTTTAAAAACTTGGGCCAATGATTAGGGTTTCTGTGCAATTTTATCTTTTTTATGCTTGTAGAGTATTGATTCAAAATAGAACCAAATTGAAGCATCTTCTGATATATTTGGTGCTAGACAATTTCCTGTGTAATAGATGGAGTGCATCGCTGTTAATTTATTGTTGGCTCTTGTCCAGAGTTGTTAATATCAAGCTTAAATGATGTCATGCCCTTATTTAGTGTTTTTAATCTCTCCCAATTTCTCACTTCCTTATTTTAATTTTCTTTTTCAACGTTAGATGGGTTGTTGTAGAACCACTTTTCATTGGAGTGATTTGTTGAAGTCAGTGAAGTCAGTTTCATCTCTGTTGCTTGGTATCTGATGGTCCTAGTTAATGTCGAGAAGAGAATTCTTTACTTAAGAAATTGGTCGTGACTGATTCAGGGAAATGAGAAGATTTTGATTTAAGTGGTTCTGTAAAATATTTGCCCAGAATCAACAGTATCTATGGTTGTGGCACCAGCCATAAGTTCTTTCTCCATCTAATGAATTTTAGTCTTAGAGCCATATTAGAAGGACATAACACTCAGACTGACTGCCTAAAGATGCTGCACACTCTGAATGACAGTGCCAAGTGTTTTGAAGTGTTGGCTTATTGAAATTTGTTCAGTGCTGCGGATTAGCTATGACCTATGTTGATTTCTCTTCTGAAAGGCCGATCAGATTGTAAGAATTTGCTTGTTTTCTGAGGTGCACAAATTTTTCATAACTTTAGCCAGGCAAGTAACGCAATTAATGGATTCTCATTTACAAGTTTTTCCTCTTCAAGATCTGATCCTTTCCATGGGGGTTGCTTTTAAGCCATAACATTTTGGTAATCGTTTCTTCTGACAAGATCACATTCCTTCGGGTTGCAAAGGTCTTGGAGACATCATGCATGGTGATTTCCTGATTTGTTAGGGAACCAAAAGCTGCCGTCTTTTGCATGAGTTCAAAGTTGTCTCATGATCTATGTGGTGATTTGAGCCATGTTGAGGGCGGATTGGATCAAATATTCTTTTAATCACTTGTTAGCATTTAGATGTCTGTTCATCGAAGAAGTGCGGGTGTGGAATTTGGATATTATTACTGTTCTTTTGACACAAATTTCATTAGCATACTAAAATAGTTATTTTCATTCCCTCAAGCAACCTTAACTAGTTAATGGGGTCTTCAATATTAAACTGTTCCTTACGTTGGACATTGCACCCACCCATAGCAGACCTCAACTTGGCATCTGTGTTCTCTTCCTTGGTGCTGATGAAAGGCTTACTGTCGCTGGTTTGAGACTCAGTTTGTTTCCGAGTATTTATGTACTCTTAGTTCCTGATTGAAGATGTGGAGCCAGGAATTGATTTTATCTGTGGTCTGATGCTGTTGCTTTCCATCAGAATGGGCTCAGTACTTAAATGTCAATCAACTCAGTGTGTTCTAGCGTACTAGTATTGAGGATCCTCTTGGTAAAATGGATATCTGCACGTTCTGTGTCACTGGATTCTGCACTGTGAAGTGTTGCAATTGTTGTTGCTGTTTCGTCCGCATCAGGCATTCAATAATGTACCCTGGAACAGCAGTAACTGTTAATGTGAAATAGCAACTTGTCACAGTAATGAATGCTGAATAGGATAGCAACCTGCTGTAGCAGTTTTTTGCTCATTCCAATCTGACAATTCCACCCAACTTCACTATGATCTGATGTGTTAGTCATTTGATGGCAACAGATAGGTATAGGGCATTTTTTTATTAGCCTGTTCTTGCATGTTGAAGCCACGAAGCATCGGGGTTCCATGCATATTCCGGAGTTGCTTCTATCAACCCTCAGGTGTACTTGCACCTTCTAGGGTCCTGCTATGGACTTTGGCATCATTTGTTATTTACCCTTTAGGATTGCTCAATGGTTGCAGTGCATCTACTTTTTATTCCATCAGCAAATAAAAGATGTTCTCTTGGGTCGAGTAAGTCTTTGTTTTTCTGGGAAAAGGACCCCAATATATGCCAACCATGAGTTGTGAGAGAGGATACTGTACTTGCTGAATACTATCCTGAACTTTGACTATTCCATCAAGAGTTTGTAGTTGTACTGGAAGGAATTGTCAGAAAAATTGTATTGGTTCCTCTTGGAAATACCAGAATGAGGGGGGATTGAGCTTCAGTTATCGCCTGTTTTTGTCTGATAAGAACTGAAAACTGATTTCTTGCCAATGAATCTTTGGGATATCAACAATGTAACCGGGAGAAAGTAAGTGAGAGATTGTTCTCATTTCCTCGTACTTATATGCGACTATACTAATCTTACATTTTACTCATGTAACTCTATATTAAAAGTTATTTTGTTTACTGTGTTTCTTTATATGCTGAACAAAGCTGAGAAATCAGATGATATGCTTAGCTTTATGCTCAACATGCTTGTCCAGATTGCTTTATCATTTAGAAACCTGTTTGTGCTAGAGATAGGGTATATATATCATGAACTGTGATTTTTGGTACCTACCTTAATCATTCTTACCAAACGCTAGTCAATGAAGATATGATGTAGAATTCTGATCTGGCTATCAGAAGATATGATCCTTTTCATGAAATTGGAAACAGCTTGTATGATAGCTGTTTATGTTGATTTATAGCTGGCTTTCTTGATATTCACCCTATTTGTAGAATCAACTGCACTAGTTTGTCTTTTGTAGATCATGGTTGAAAAAGATACAGGTCGCCGGCGTGGGTTTGGGTTTATAACGTTTTCAGATCGCCGAGCTATGGATGATGCTATCAGAGAAATGCATGGGCAGGAGCTTGGAGACCGTGTTATTTCAGTTAACAAGGCTCAACCAAAAATGGGGGGAGATGAAGCTGACCATGGTTATAGGGGAGGTTTCTCTTCAAGTGGAAGAGGGGGTTTTGGAGGTGGTGACAGACCTGCAGCACAAGATGAGTGCTTTAAATGTGGGCGCTTTGGCCACTGGGCCCGAGATTGCCCCTCGGCTGGTGGTGCCCGAGGAGGAAGTGGTGGGATGCTTTCCTCACGTTCTAGGTATGCAGTAGCTGATGACCGTGGGGATCGATTTAGAGATCGTGATCGGTTTGTTGATGACCGTTATGATGGAGGGCGATATGGAGACAGGGATCGTTTTGATGGTAGAGATGATAGGTATGGAGCTCGTGACCGGTATATTAATGACAGGTACGCGTGATATTACATCGCCATGATGATTTGTTATCAATGTTTGGTTTGTGCTGTTGCCAGCAAGACATATTACGGTCTGCTGTTTTACTATGTTCCATAGTTATCCTCTTGTCATAGAATCTTTGATGTAGGCCACTCAAATTTGACAAATTGCAGAATTTTACTAATCTTGTAAAGCTCTACTGCATGTTGCACACCTGCGGTATGTCTTTATTTATTTTTTTCCACAACGCAGGTACCCACCTGGTGGAGATCGTTTTGGCAGTAGATATGGTGCTATGGATCGATTCCCTCAGAATGGCTACGGCAAAGACAGAGGCTATGATAGGGAGCTCGCCCCACGTGGCGGTGACCGATATGGTGGTGGAGGACCTGTGAGGAATGATGGTAGGGGCTATGGGAGCAGGGCAGGGCCATACGATCGACCCAGCAGGGGTGGACGCCTCTCTTCCTTTGACCGTTACTAGATACTGTCTATCTATCAATGGTTGAGTTTTTCTAATAGGTGCAGCTAAACTTTAAGACTGAATCAGTGGTTTGTTTTCCATTTCAGTTTGTTGCTTCCTGTACTTTCGAGGGCAGTGTTAGGGTTTATGTACGTGATTTTAAGTACTTAACGCCTGTCCATTTTCACCACCTTTGAACATCTTAAAACTCGTGTATCATGTGATGAAAGGTGCATATATTATCATTCAGGCACTATATTTTCCTGTTAATACCTAGTTCTCATCTTCTAGTGCTGTTCATACTTAATAGCTCCAACGAAAGGTTGTTTCTGGTCGAGGGTTTAACAATTGTAAAGTCTGTAACATCAGAATCAAATTTAAGTTTCATTTTTATATGTAGGCTTTTTATTCATAGTGTATTTACTGAAATTTCATGTTTTAGGATCCAAAAAACACAAAAAAAAAAAAAATCTGTAAAGCACACTTTGCAAGTATGTTTTTGTAGAAAAATGTATTTTTATTATTTTTTGACTTGAATAAAAGAGTCATAAAAATTGAAATAATTGCTTCAAAAATTATTCTCTTTTTCAAATAACATAGGTTTTAGACAGGCTTAAAAACCAAATTTACCACAGAATTTTTAAAGGGTGGAAATTTCCCTAATGTTTTCACAATCATAAATTTTATGCCAAACTTTTCTTTTTCCAATACAAAATTTCCGCATGTATACAAACATGCCACTTGTCTATGAAGTGATCATTAAGTAAAGGGGAAATGAAAGTTTTGGTCCCTAGTTGTTTGTGTTTCTTCCATGAGTGTCCTTACCTTGCTGAGGTAGTGATCATGCCATTGTCTTCCCCATTTTTCTGGTCTGCTATTGTCCTTGTCCCCGCCTGATCTCTATTAATTACTTGAGTTCGATTCTTGATGCCTTCATTAACAATTTTTGTATTGGTTAAATGAGTATGAAATTAATGCTTACATAAGGACAGAATCAAATTTTATTAGGTTTGTTAGCTCAAATTCAAGAAAGCTTATGATTTTATTTTTATTTAGGATTTGATTTTAGTTTTTCTATTTGTTTAAGATTTGGTTTTCCTATTTTGTTATGGTTTGGGTTTGTGTGTGGTCTATAAAAAAGCTTGTTATGTTAGGGTTTCAGTATAAGAAAAAAGTCAATGCAGTGAAGAGACAGGATATGATGATTTCAAGAGTGAGGAGAGGTCTAGAGGCCAGAAAGGACTAGGATGAAAGCCTTTTGCAATTCTCATATCTTGTAATTGTGTGAGTGTAAGATATTGAGGTTATCAATGGTATGTAATAGATCCATAGGCCAGTGTGACCACTAAGCGCAAACCTTTGTTGTAATCTCTATATTTTGTTCAAGTGGTTTTCTCTTATCCATGGATGTATGTTAGTGAAGAGCCGAACCACATTAAATTTATTTGTGTTTATTTGATTGTGTTTATTATTCAGTTGTGCATAATGGGTAATTGGGGATTTTTTCCCAACAAGTGGTATCAGAGCTTATGATTCGGTCATGGTATAGTGGACTGTGTGGTGCATTTTTGGCATTGTGAAGCTTGTGGTGTGTTCCAAGTATGGTGGAGCTTTTAGATTGTTTGATGGAGTCTTGGGGAATCGTCCTAGGGATATTTGACAGTGGTTGCGGCATGGTACTAACAGTTTGATACAAGTTTGAAAATTGAAGATTTTGTTCATATGTGTAGATGGTCATGAAGTTTATGTTTGTGGTGTTCTGTTCGTTGTTGTCCGTGTTGTTCATAATCATTTGTGTTTGTTGCTGTGTTTGTGTTTAAGTGATGTTCGTGTCTATGGTCTTGATCATGTGTTCATAATGTTTATATTCATGGTAAAGAATTTGAGCTAAGGTGGAGATTGTTGGGTTTGTTAGTTCAAATTCAAGAAAGTTTAGGATATTTTTTTTTGTTTAGGATTTGATTTTAGTTTTCCTATTTGTCTAGAATTTGATTTTCCCATTTTGTTATGATTTGGGTTTATGTGTGATATATAAAAAGGTTTGTTATGTTGAGGTTTCAGAATAAGAGAAAAGCTAATGTGGTGAAGAGATAAGATGTAAGGGTTTCAAAAGTGATGAGAGCTTCGGAGGCTGGAAAGAGCTAGGACGATAAGCCTTTTGCGATTCTTATATCTTGTAATTGTGTGAGGGTAAGATGTTGAGGTTGTTGGTGGTGTGTATGGTATCTATAGGCCAGCGTGACCACTAAGAGCATATCTCTATTGTAATCTCTATATTTTGTTCAAGTGGTTTTCTCTCATCCTTGAATGCAGATTAGTTAAGAGTTGAATTACGTTAAATTTGTGAGTGATTGCTTAATTGTATTTTTATTTCGCTGCGCGTGATTGATGATTGGGGAATTTTTTTCTCAACAAATTTAGATCGTTTGAATACCAAAAAACTGTGACGTTTTTAGCATATAACCGTGCAAGCTCTCTTTAGCCATCATTGATTGTGAAAGTCGCTAGCCGATGGGCAGGCTTTATAGAGCTCGACTCAAACAACAAGAATCCCATTGTTGATTGAGTTGATTTCATATCATATTGATCGAATTGAGCATCAAATTGATCGAAGGTTTCTAAAACCCTTTTAGAACACTAAGTTTGGTTTGATTTTTGAGAATATGTGTGCAAAATTTAAACACAGATAATTGAAGCTTGAGAATTGGGAAGCCCTTGGGATCAGAACCCCATTGATCTGCCGAAGTACGATGTCATTTGGCCATTGGAAAAGAAGCAACCCTAAGGGTTATGGTCCCCCAAGCCATGGGTCAAACTACGTTAGAGCAGATGTCCCCTGCCCATGGCCACAATAAGGCAGCCGATGGTGGCATATGGGCCAAGATGGGGTGCTGAGGGTGAGAAGGACAATTGGCCGGACCAAATACCAATAGTGAAGACGAGAGCATGATCCCCAAATCGGCCAAAACTATCATTTTCTCTGCTTTGTTTGATGGTCGCGTAACGGATTATTGACAAATTTGCCTAGTTATGTAACAATGGTAGCAATTTTGCGCTTAAAGAAGGGTTTATGTTAAATTTAGTCTAATGAAAACATTGTTTGGAAATTTGCACTTTTGATAAGTTTTGGTTGGAAAATTTGGTATTAAGCCTTTTAGACAAAGAAAATGGTAAAAATGAAAATAACGGATTTTTTTAAAAAATACTCCCTCCATCTTAAAGCTTTTGCTCTATTTATTTTTGACAATTAATTTATAATTTATAATTTTTAATATTTTAATATATAAATAAAAAATCCATATACATGAATGATAAATTAAGACATGTAGTTTATATATATATATAATTTTTTTCTAATAAATAATAATATAAATAAATTCAAACAAAAATATAATAAAAAGTCAAATAAAGCAAAAGTTTTGTGACAGAGAGTAGTAACAAATTTGGTGCCTTAACTTTCCAATATCAACCAGTCCTTCGTATAATCACTTTCCCAATTCTATGTTAGGTGAAGTTATAATCAACAAAGTATTTATATTTGGGAAAACTGCAAATCAGCTCATGAACTTTTCAAATATCTTACTAGTAGTAGGTTGTGCTTAAAAAAAAAAAAAATCAATTTGGTCGTTAACTCTCCAAGAATTTTTAATTTAGTTTATAAATTTTGCATAAATTGGCAAGTTAAGGCCTACATATTTATACAGTTTAAAAACATGTTGGAATTCGAAATTGACGTTTTAGTCACTTTGCTGAAATTTTTAAGAAAGCTCAATGGTCTTGCAAAATACTTGAAAAGCTTCTTGACTACATTTTAAGTTTCCAAAATATAAATGTTTATCATGTAAACTTAGTTGGACGTATTGAAGCTGGAGGGCTACAATAGCACAAAAGAAAAAAGGTTGGGGTTCAATGGCACATATCACCCAAAATTGAAGAGTGGTAAGAGGAGCTTTTTCCCTAACTAGGGTAGTTTCAATTCATAATTTCCTTATAAGAGCATACAATCTTGTTTAGCAAAGCAGGGTAATTCTAACGTCAGTTTACATGCATTAATTGGAAAAGATTAAACAAAATCCTAACTAAAGCTCCAAAACTTATAGTAAAAGGTTAAATGAGCACATTTCTTTCTATTTTTACACACATTCGATATCATTTGAGCACAATTCTATTAAACATTGATAACAACATGTAGAGTATTAATTTCAAAACTATAAACTAATAAATGATTTTGAATCAGTTTTTTTAAAATAAAAATTTTTTTTTTCCAAAAATGTTTAATAATTAATTTTCAATATTTTTTTGATAAATTAATTTTCAGTATTTTAAGATTTGAAATTTTGAATATTAGTTTAAAATATGAAAGAAACACTCATGCCAGATTAATAAGTTGTAAGATAAAAACGTTCGTTAATGCAAGTTAAATTTTATCTTTAATGAGTTGTTAATTGTGTACGAAGAGTTGGGGGAAAAGTAGATGGTTATTGGTTGCCTTTGGTACGTCGCCTTATGAGTAAGGATGTCAACTCAGTACATTTGTAGTAGATTTAGCAAAATTTGTACTATTTTTATGTTAAGGTAGGTTTAGCCAAACTTAGGTCAAAACTACAGTTACATTCCTAAGGTTTAAACAATTTACACTACCCCTTGTCTGATAGCAACTTTAAAATTTTAATTTAAACTGTTTAACAACAATTTTGGTATGTTCAATATTTTTTTATGATTAATGGATATTTTAAATTATCAATTTTTTCAGACTTGTAAATGAAAAATTATATATTCAAATTCAAAAAGGAAAACTCAAAGCTTTGTTTAGCATTTTTCATAATTTTTTACCATTACTGGATGTTTAGGCAGATTGGAATCACCCTTGTTGGATAAATAAGATCAAAACTACCCCTATTTAATTGTAATGATTTGTACCTACGACTATTACGAGGGAAAAAAGAGAAGCTTACAATCACACCTAAGGTTTAACTCACAGTTTACTCCTTTATTTTTTAAAACCAACACTTTATCTCATATTTCTTTTACACTGTCCAATAACAATTTTTGAAACTTTAATTTAAACTATACGATAGTTATTTTTTTTATAATTTCAATCTTCCCAATATTTTTTTATAGTTAATAGAAATTTTTAATTATCAATTTTCCTTTCTATAAATGTATTTTCCATCTTGTAAACACATAACAGTATTTTTTAAAAACTGGTTAGTTGTGAGAAAAATGTCAAAACTTTTGAAATTACTCGGATATAATTACCAAATAGTTGAAATTAGGATTTCAGAAGTTATTCTCGGACATTCTAAAGGAAAAGAAGGTAAAATGTATATTTTTTAAATAGAGGGCAAAGTGTATGTTAAACCAAACCACAGGGGGGTTTTTGTAATTTTCCTTATTGAAAATAAGAGAATAAAGTTCATGTACATAGCATGAGAAAGTGCATTTTAGTCCTAAAACTTGTGATAGTTTTCTGTTTGAGTCATAAAAATTTTAAATCAATCCTAAAACTTTGCTAAAGTGTTAACAATTAACTCTATACTTACTGGAAAAAAAAATTACTGAACATGAATACAATTTACATATAGGAAAAAAATGATAATTTAACTGCTTCATTAACTGTCAAAAGATTATTTCACTGTTTGAATTGATTGACCAATAGTTGCCAAACAATTTAAACTGTAATTAAAAAATATTTTCATAACAGTGATCCTTTTAGGACTAATTGTTTACACAATTGTAAAATTTTAGGACTAAAAGTTTAAGCAATTGCGAAGTTTTGGGACTTATTAAGAAAATATGGAAGTTTTAGGACTGAAATAGAGGGTAAAATCTAAATTTGGTCCCTTAACTATTCAGTTTGTCCTAAAATAGTCCCTTAATTCTAAAAGTGACTATTAAGTTCCTCTCACTTAAGAAACGAGTTCAATTTGAGTCTCATCCGTTATGTTTGACAGAAAATGCATACATGGCACTTAAAACCCCATTGCTTGGCCCCACAATGCCACGTGGCATCTTATTTTATGACAATAAGTGACAAAATTGATAGAATAATAAATCTTATATTAGAATTGATAAAAAACCTAATTTTAGAGACTTAAACTGTCAATTAACCAACTTTCTCCCAAATCTACTCTCGCCACCGTCACCATCCTCTCTCCCTTCGCCAGCCAAATGTTCTCTCTCTTCGTCAGTGGAGAATCGAAGGGGTGGGAGGTGACGGACAATCGAAGGGGTATGAGGAGACAGACGACACAGAATCGAAAAGGCGGGGTATGGGAATAGGGAATCAAAAGAGTAAAGGAACGGAGGAAATAGAATTTTCGGCGTCCCAGGGGGTTGCTTCTGAAACATTGGACGAAATCAGGTTGTGTCGTTCATGGCGAAATCACCTCCGTTCACTATCGCGTCCATTCAGGGCGATTCCCGTCCGTTCACATCTCTTGGTCAAATCGAGAGGAAGGAGAGAGCGATGTCATGGGGGAGGGTGGAGGGAGATTGAGGCAAAGGAGAGGTGAGGAGGGAGGGAGATGGATAGGAGAGGAGATGAGGGCGAGAAGGAAAGGAGAAGAGAGGAGACGAACCGAGAGATTGTGGCAGAGGGAAGGATGGAGCAAAGGAGTGGCGAAGGTTCTCGATTTGGTCGGCAAAGGGAGAGAAGATGGTGACGGCGGCGAGAGCACATTTGGAAAGATTTGATTAATTAACAGTTTAAGTCACTAAAATTACATTCTTTATCAATTATAGTCTAGGGTTTATTATTCTTTCAATTTTGTCACTCATTGTCATAAAAGAAGATGTCATATGGCATTGTGGGGCCAAGCAAGAGATACTAAGTGCCACGTATGTATTTTCTGTAAAAAAATAACGCCAACATAATGAATGGGATTGAAATTGAATGCATTACTTAAGTTAGAGGACCTTAATAGTCACTTTTAGAGTTGAGGGACCATTTTAGGACAAACTGAATAGTTAAGGGACCAAATTTGAATTTTACCCTTGAAATAGAAAAATATGTAAAGTTTTAGGACTAAAAGTACACTTGTCCCCTATGATAAGAAATTACACTGGTTAAGCTAAAACCAAAAAAATGTTACTCCTACCCTATCGTAAAGGATGACCTTTTTAACTTTTCACGAAATTTTTTTTTAAAAAAAATCTATTTTTAGTGTGTTTGTCAGTTTGGCAGACAAATGAGTACCGGTGGTAATTTTTCACTTGGAAGGACGTATAAGTAACTTTAGATTTTCAAAAGTAGGTATTAGGTAGTACTATTTTTGTGTTAGTCCCCCAAATTTTACACGTTTACAAAAAATAAAATGTCGTAGCTTACTTTGGAAAATGAGTAAATTTCATGAATGATCCTTAACCTTTAGTCATTGTTTCCTTTTAGTCCCTAAGCTATTGAATGTTCTGTTTTAGTCCTAAACCTATTAAAATGTTTCATTTTAGTCCTAAATCTATTGAAAATATTTCATTTTGGCCCCAATTTGATGAAATTTGTTAACTTAAAGTATTTGTTTGATAACAACTTTTTATATCATAATTTAAATTATCTGGTAACTATTTTACAATAAATTTAATATGTATAATAATTTTTTTACAATTAATGAAAAATTCAAATAACTTTTTTTCTCTCTATCAATTGAATTTATTTCATTCAGAAAGAAAAAAATTACTAATTTAAATTGTCCATTTATTGTAAAAAAAAATATTAAACTATTTAAATTTATTGGAAGACAGTTACCGAATTGTTAAATTAGAATTTTAAAATTTTCTGTCAGACAATTATTTTGAGTTAATGAATTTCATTTGGTAATGGACCAAAATAAAACAATTTTAATAGGTTTAGGACCAAAACAGAATATTCAACAGATTATGGACTAAAAGAAAACAATAACTAAAGGTTAGGGACCATTTACAAAATTTACTCGTTGGAAAATCAAATAAAAGGGTAAATTCTACGTTCAATTTATTTTTGCGTCTTAAATTGATGTTCTAAAGTTATTATAATTCTCTTATTTCATAGTGCGAAGTTAATTGGGTCTTTCAGTCAATTACACCATCAAATTGAACAGAAATTATTAATATGACATTAATTAAAATTAAAATAAATATAAAATAAAAAATTTGATCCCAAACTTTTGTAATTAATAATTCTAAACCTTAAAAATTTTATATATTAAACCTTAAAATTGTATGTTTTAACCATCATCATCATCCACCTAAGCCCGTTTTCTTCCTTCTTCTTTCCTTCCATCTGAATTCGCCATCGAAGAACCTCATGTTCAATCCAATACCACCAAATTAGACATCCAAATTCCAGAAACCCTAATCCCATGTGACCCTCAACAAATTAATGCTTTAATCAACCTCTAATCTTCCTCTCTTCTTGAAAAAAGAAACAAGAGTCATGGATGGATCCAAAATCCAGCTTACCACAAAGCAGCAAGCATGGCTGCCGTAGGAGCCAGAGCAATGGGGTTCACAAAAATTCCAACTTCTACCAAAAAATCGAACATCAAATTAATCAAGAAGCCAATTTTCTGTCTCTCAAACGACAGAACTCAGTACTTTAAACTCAAACAGAGGTCTTGTAGAACCGTCAAGCGCAGCTACGGGCTCCTCACTCGGCCGTACATTATCTCTAATTTCTCCATGTCTTCAAACAAACAGACCTAGATCCAGCGACAAATCTCTTCATGAACCAATCCCTTCGAGGACCGAGAATGGCAAGATTCTGCTAGCCTCAATGAGATTGCGATGGATCTCCACCTTCACAACCTCCCCAACCACGAATTCACCTCTGTTGCACCCCACCCACTCCTCCCTCACATTCCTCATTGAGTCAAGGAACCCAGATGCTTGGCTGGGTCAATGAAAATAAGAAGCAGCAAGTCCCAGCCTGCTGTCACCGCGCGGCGCAGTGCTGTGGACACACGGGTCCCAACGAATCCGGCTGCCCCAGTGACAAGCACAATGTAGCCATTTGGTGACTTGGGTCGAGCAGACCGGAGGACCCGCCTCTCCCAATCAGGTTCGCTCTGAAGAATGCAGCGAGAAGAGTCTTGAGTGGGAGGCGGGCGAGAGAACAAAATGACGATTAAGTAGAAAAAGAGGAAGACCCAAAAGAGGAGCTTCCTGATCGAGAAATTATAGCGGAAGCGGTGAAGGTTTAAAGGCTTGTCCATGGAAAATCCAGGGAAATTTGCAGAGGAATCAATGTAGTGGGATTGAGTGCTAGATTTGGTCCATCTTTCCGGGTGTGAGGGGACAAGACAGGAGTCTAGTGGAAGAAAATGGAATTTGAGTTTCTGGAATTTGGGTGTCTGGTTTGGCGGGGTTGGATTGAATCTGAGGTTCCTCAATGGTGGATTCGATAGAAGGAAAAGGGGAAGGAAGAAGACGGTCTTAGGTGGATGATGAATTGATGGGCAAAACATGAACTTTACGGTTAAAGGTTTAGAATTGGAGAAGTTTGAGGACTAGAAGTGTTATTATTTTAATATTAGTTTATGCCGCATCAGCCTTTAACATCCAAATGACCCACAATATGAGATAAGAGATTTTAATAAAATAATTTTACGTTAAATTATCAATTTAGGCCATGAAAATAAGCTAAAGGGTTTAGCATAGCATTTCTCCTCAAATGAAAATTTAACCTTTCATTTATTTTCTCTGATAATGCTTAAATGATCAGATACATTTGGGTCACTATTTCTTAACGTTCAGTTATTAGTTTTAATAAAATTAACTCCTTTTATACTCTCAGCCAATATAGATTGCATATAATTGATATTACTGTACAATATAACTAAAAAAAATTTGAATACTTATTAAAATTAGTAAAATAAAGACTATCAACATAAATTATCTACTGCTAGATAATAGGGGTGAGTATGGGTTGGGTAAACCCGAAACCCAACCCGGACCACCCCCATTGGGTTGGGTAAAAATTGATCATGGTTCGCGGGTTGGTTCCACATATAGGAGAATCGATGGTTTTTGGGTTGGTTCTGGTTCCATATGGAACCAACCTGAGGTGGAACCGAACCCGAGATATATATATAATTATATAATAAAAATTATAATATTACTAATATATCCATACACACACACACACACACACACATTTCTTTGAAGTATTATGATAGTCATTTTGTGTTTTTATATTAAACTCTTAAACTGATGTTCCAAATTGAAACAGTATGGAAATTGTGATATTATTTATGAAATTTCTCCATATTCATTTAAATTACTTTATTTCATAGACCCACCACTCCTAAGTCATTTTGCTTTCGATTTTTCATTCCAGACTATTCTCTACGACAGAATTATGATAATTTTTTTTTCATTTATGAGTCATGCAAAATTAAAAATTTATGATATCAATATATTTTAGGTTTTAATACTGAAAAAGATGGTTTTAAAGGCTCAATTTTTCATATTGAATGTCATGCCAATATTGGAATTACTGGAAGGAAGTAAATTAGTTGAGATGAAAGATACCCCCACAAGCAACTCTTTTGAACCATTTTTGTAAGAATAACATTTTAAACTCCCTTGAATGTATTTAAGTACATATATTTAAATATTAATTTAATTATATATTATGTTGAATATGTCATAAAACTGATTATGGATGTAAATTTATTGAATTTTGGTGTTGTTATAAGTATATGGTATAAACCGAAAAACCTGAGAACCAGAACCGAGAAACCCAGAACCATGGTTATAGTTCTGTTAGGTTCTCGGTTCTCGGTTCTTGGGTTGGGTAGAAAAATTTTGGAACCGGGGCTATTTCAAGTTGGTTCGGTTCTACCATAAAACCGAACCAACCCGACCTATACTCACCCTTACTAGATAAACGAAGCTACTACTTCTCTCCCTCCCACTAGTCACTCTTAAAAAATTTGACGTATTGCTATATTTAAGCCTTAATTTTCTTTCAGTTCGCTGTGTTGCTTATGTCAGTTTTTAATATTACTGGTTACTATTTTATACATTTCTATTTTCTGTTTTGCTCATCTCTATTATGCAAATTATTCATTTATGTTTTGCTTGTTATTCATTTCTATTATATTTGTTACCCGAGTAAATTGTATAAATAGTTCTTAATCTTTAGTCATTATTTCTTTTTAGTCTATAATCTATTGAGTGTTATGTTTTAGTCCTAAACCTATTAAAATTGTTTCATTTTGGTTCCTTACCAGATGAAATTCATTAACTTAAAATAATTGTCTGAAAGAAACTTTTGAAATTCTAATTTAAATATTTGGTAACTGTCTTCCAGTAAATTTAAGTAGTTTAATATTTTTTAACAATAAATAGATAATTTCAATTAATAGTTTTTTATTTTTGAATGAAATAAATTCAATTTACAGATAGAAAAAAAAAGTGAATTGAATTTTTCATTAACTGTAAAAAATTATTATATAGATTAAATTTATTATAAGACAGTTATTGGATAGTTTAAAGTATGATCTAAGAAGTTATTACCAAACAAATACTTTGAGTAAACAAATTTCATCAAATTGAGATCAAAATGAAACATTTTCAATAGATTTAGGACTAAAACAAAATATTTTTAATAGGTTTAGGAATAAAACAAAACATTCAATAGGTTAGAGACTAAAAAGAAACAATGCCTAACAGTTATTGACTATTCATAAAATTTACTCTTTGTTGCACATTTCAGTTTTGCAGCTTTGTGATTTACATTATGTTTTTCATGTACCTCTTCTGGTATGCATATTAGTCATTTAAGTTTAGCATGTTTGCTTATTCATTTTCTTTACATATTGCTCATTTCAGCGTAACACGTTGCCCAATGATCCAACGAAACTCATTCCTCTGAAATCTGAATGGCGCCTAATGAACGCAATAACAATAAAGCGTTGGTGGCGACCACAACTTCGATCTCAACGATTGCAGCCAATGTGGAATGCTCCACCATCAACTACAAAGATAGTGCTGTAATCAACAATGAAAACAGCACCGGCTGCCAAAATAGGCTGCAAGAAAGAGATCTTGAGAGAGAGAAACAAAAGAGGTTATATATGTTGGTCATTTTCTGCCACCAGCTAGTCGAATACCTTTGGAAACACCCTGCCAAATGTCCCGGGTTGCGAGCCGGGCTTCTTTGCAGCACGCCCTAATGTTCTTTATATTATGGATAATGAACCAACATTGATACAAGATCTCTTTACAGTTCTACTACGTAACTCTCGTTAACAGTCTTCAAGCAAGGTCAGTAGTACTCACTGAGGTGTAAAGAATAGTCACTGCTCCCGGCGCATCTTTACATTAAGTGGAACTTCCTTGTAGGACTGGACCTTCTCAACTGCTCGGCGCAAAGGCCTTCTAGTGGACATCCGTCTAGGTTTTTCACATTCTTCTCCAAGAACATTGCCTTCCTTTTCAGCTGCCTCCTTGACTGAGCCAGAAGGTGTTGGGTTACCTTCAACCTCTCGGTTATCAAGCAAAGAAGCAAAACCTCCAACATCACATGCTTCACAGGGAGCATTGGTTGATACCGCTGATTGTCTAAGAGAAGTGCCAACAGCTGCTTGCAAATGATAAAAGGAAATCAGAAGGGATTCGTTAATATTATCATATTCTTTTATCAGCATCATTAAATATCATCATACTTTTGCTCTCCTACATGTATACCTTTTGATCTCTGCCTCCTGTCAGTTTTGCACTGATTGTTGCCTGCCTCAACTTGAAGGGGGTCACTGGAGTTAATGCCCCCCTCCGCTCGTATCTTTACCATTGGAAAAACAGGTAAAAGACTTTCAACAGCTTAATTCTGTCTCAAAATATGTAACGGCATTAACCAAAGTTGAATGAATACCAGTTTTCTCGATGTTTGACAAGTCATCTTTAGAGCAGTCTGCACGAGAAAAGAAGAAGAATCATGAGCAGATAATAAATGCAGCATCCAGATCAGCATATGGTCAACTGCTATACTGCAACTGAAATCCCCCACCTCTGTTTTCATTGCTTTCAGTAAACCATTTTTACAGCCCAACTCATGTTGGCAGAGTTTCAGCTACATTAGGTAATGTTGCAGTTGTCAGTTTATAGAAAACCATAGAGCAATAATATTCCACAATCATACCAAGTCAAGAATCTTGAATGACAACATACCCTATCCTTGCCCATGTTTAGTTCCTGCAGAGTCGGGATCTTATGTCAGTCTCAGCAGAGCACCCTAGTCACAACAACAATCTAATAAGGAACGAAAGGTATGTAATTTTACGAAATAGACATTGAACGTACCGCTAACATCTGGCTGTTAGATTCTGCAAGCTGCGAGTTCTGATGCTGCAAATTCTGCAAATTGATTCTAAGCTGCTGTAACTCAACCCAAGCCAAGTCAATGCTTTTACTGTCCAAACACAAACCAAATCACAAAATCTAACACGACAGAAAACAATGAAATAAGTTATGTTGATCATAGGAGGTACTTTCTATCAGCAAGAGTCTTCAGCAGCATCATGTTTTCCTGGACAAAACATTTCAGAGAAACCCTCAGCGAGTCGCCATCAGCTCAGCAAACATGACATGTGATTACAGAACCAAATGAGAATTTCACACATAAAAAATAAACATACCTTTTCAAGTTTCTCAATGTAATGGTGGATATCCAATGAGATGCCTTGACGGAGTTTTGAGTCTTGGATTGGAGGTAAAGGCTGCTGTTGCAAGTTGCTTATGTCCGCAAGCCTTTTCATCATCACACCGCCAACCAAGGGACCCTTTATTTTATTTTCATAGCCTGGAAATCCAAAGAAGTTTCTGCATCATTCAACAAATGCAAGCTTCTGTAGCACTTCATCATCAATTTCTACTAGAATCAGAAAGGAAAATTCAGAAAAGCAAACATAGCTTTACACGAGTTCATGGCAACACACTAGCATCAACCACTTGAAGGCATCCACACAGAAACCAAAAGAAAAAGGAAATCTAGAAATGCAGAGATAACTTTTCTCGATCAGATCCCAAATCAGTTGTATCAACCAGCATAATTTGAAAGAAAAAACTCCATGTTAAGCGTGCATCATTCAAATTTCCTCAACTTGCCAGTCGAATTTCAGCTTTTAAAGTCGAGGTTTGAAATCGACAAAACAATGTGGAATCAGTTTTTCTAGCCAAACAGCGATCACATACTCGCCAACATCTTCATTTAATGCTTACAATCCGTAAACGGTATATTTCTCAGGAACAGATTTGAATCAAGCATGCTTACGAGAAGGAAGTTGGAACACAAAAAATATACGGAGCTGGAAGACGGAATGAACAGGAAAAGAAATAAGGTACCTGAAACGTCGTAGTTCTCTTTGTTACGAAGCTTGAAATCGTCCATGGAGAATCCACTTATTCCTCAAAACTCTCTCTCTCTCTCTCTCTCTCGATTCCGGGTCCGAAATTTCCAAATCGCTTTTCGAGCCTATTTTCAAACTTCCTTCCGATAAGTTTCCAGGGCTACTGCAAAAACCCCCCCTCAAGGTTTGAGTAAGATTACATTTTGTCCCTGTTCTATTTCAATAATCGACACTTAAGTCTTAGAGCACTTTTTTTTTTACAGTTTCTAACATCTAATTTTCAGCTTTTAATTTAAATTATACATTACCTATTCTCCAGAAAGTTTCATCTATCCTACAATCTTTTTGATAGTTAGTTAGATATTTAACTTATCAATTAGAAAATTACAAAAACTCCCCAAGATTTAGGTTAACCTACATTTATATTTCCTTTTTTGGGATATTTGCCTACACTTAGTCCGGTTTGTTACAATTTCATTGGGCCAAATTATCATTTCATTGGGCCTGTGTATCACCCAATTTCAAAAGCAATTATTATTTGCCCTCGAAATTGCACTTATTTACAGTCAAAACCGATCAACCGGTTTTCTTTCACCCCTGCTCGTTGAGGCTCCGTCATCTGCTAGAAATGGCCCACTCAACTTGCATTTGGCATCGCTCGGCCCTACTCAGCTGAACGTGTCCCAACCTCGTCCCGCTCCTTTGATTCATGCATCCTCTGGTTTCGCTTGTTAGACATAATAAATAAATGCAACAATTAGGGCTGTAAATTTTGGATTTAGGGTTGGCTCGAGCAGGAACCCCAAAATTTTCAAATAAATTCTGAAAAACGTAATCCGATATAATATATTTATTAGTTCAACCCGAACCGACCCTGACCCGAAACTATAGGGTTAGTGTCGATTTACCCGACAGCCGACACCCCAACACAGGTTCTGCAGCTTCGTTTCCGATCCCCTCTGTTCTTATCTCCCCTGCCATCTCTGTGTCGATTAACGATGATCTGAAGCGGTGAGGAGGGCGGCGCAACGAGGAGGACGATGCAACAACTAGCGAGCAGGATGGCGGCAGCGGTTATGTTCAAATCGGCACCTTGGTGGTCCAGCAAGTGGTGCTGGCGACGATGAGACGAGCAATGAAGACGGAGGGGTGGGAGGGGTAGAGCTACGGCGGGATGAGGATGGACGGACGGTGGAGCAGCAGGAATGAGACGCGAGGCCAACGAACCTGGAGCCGGAGACAAGCAGGGCTGCAAAAGAGCAGGAGAGCCGGAGACGAGCAGGAGAGCAGACAAGCTGGAGACGCGAGCAGCTTGACCACTGAGAGAGGAACGACGTTTGGTGGCTGGTGGAGCGGCATTGGCGAGCGAGGACGGAGGAGCAGGTACCGTCAAACAGAGAGGGAGGCAGCCAGGCAGGGATTCAACAACAGGTTGCCGACTTGCGAGCCTTTAGGGTTAGGCTTTAGCAAACAGGCCCAACTTAGTGATTAGTGTTAATGGGCTGGGCTGGGATAGGGAACCTAGGGCGTATTTTCGGGTCAATTGGGTGGTTTTGGGTTTAACTTGAATCAACCCGATTTTTTAGTTTTAGAATAGGGTCAAGTTTAGGTTGGCTCGAATATTAATTTTTTACTCTTCTGACCCGACTCTAACTCAAAAAATAGAGTTGGGTTCCGAGTTGGTTTCAGGTTAAGGCCAAAATCTTTCACCCCTAGCAGCAATAGGGATAAATTATCTGGTCGAAGCAACAGGAGGCTTGCCAAGGCTTGATCAAGTCGATTAGACTAAAGGGTTGAGGTTGGTACATCGGGAATTATTTGTCAACTTAGGACTTGGGGGCAAAAATGAGAGTGATGAGCTTAGGAAAAAATGGAAACAAATGCAAGCTTCCTAATTTTCGGGAATGTCGAGCTCATTGATTATTAGATCACAATGGTTGCAAGAGTGAGTGTGATGGAGTTTCCACCATTTGTTTGCTATAAACCAAGGGGAAATGAGATTGATCTTACTGCATCTCGAACCAGGTGACTAGTAAATCATTCAAATTCAATGTGGTCCCCATGTACAGACAAAAAGAAATGTAAAATTCATGTTAATGTGGTCATTTTAACTTAGGCCGAACAACCCGTTACCCTCTTGATTCATTAACTCTGTCACTCAACCTGGTACTCTAGTGGGCCTGGAAGAAATAGTGATAGTGGAGATCTGGATGAGGTTTGAAGAAAGGGAACAATGATGACAGTGGAGAAAAATGAAGGAGAAACGATCCATTGGTGCTATATAATCACAAGGGTTGCGATGTTATTTCCCCCAAATTTGTTGCATATATGTTGCATAAATGTCATAATAAATTGTAACAAAATTGGATCGTTGAATTTTTTGGCGCATCGGATTTCCAAATCTTAACGGCTGCAATGAATCTTGAAATTGTCACAGAATTGTCACAATTAAAACTCTCGCCCAGATTTTCTGCACTTTCTTTCATTCATATTTGCCACGAGAACTATTGTGACAAGTTTTTATATTTATTGGTCAACATCAATCAGAGCTATTTTTTTTGTGATGACCAGTGATTAAAATGAATAATTTCATTACAAGTAGATGTAGCGAATGTCCCCATCTTTTGTTGCGATGTAAACTTGTTGTTGAGAACCTGAACCATGTAAAGATGTTATGTGTATCTGTTTTGTTGCATGTATGAATAACTATGTGCAATGGTATAACAAACGTTGGATTATTATGGCACTACAATGGTCCTCAACAACTTCTTCACCGTTGTCCCCACCGATTACCTCTATGGTTATGTCTTTTCCACTACTCCTAACACTTACTCTGCCTCTCTCTCCATCACTCACTCTCTCTTTAACATGCACACACAGAAAAGCTCTTTTTTCTCCTCATTAATGTCAAACCATAGTAGCTACTGAAATCATTGTAGATCGAGGAACTGTTTTTTTTTTTTGTTGTGCATCTGTAACATTATAGTCCTTAGGTTTTTGGAGGATTTGGCAAATGGTTAACAGGACTCAATTTGGAAGAATTTTAAATTTTGAATTTTGCATTTTAGTCTGACAGATTTTGCCTGGTTAGAATTTTAGAAATTATGGGTCAACTTGCATGAACCAAAAACTTAGAGGTCAATTTGATAAGTTCTAAGTGTGTGATTGAGAGGTCTAACAATTAGCTTTTGGATGAGATACATGTAAGTATTTCAAAAGGAGATGACATAAGTGTAAGTTAGAATGAACCATAGAAAGTTTTTATTATATTTTCCCTTATCAACATCCTTTATGTATCCCCAGCCCTTAGGTGTAGTGGCCAAGGAACCAAAGAGATATGTCTAACAGCCTCATTCTCCCATATAATACTCTAATGTTGGTTCAAATACATTTTGGGTTCAAAAAAATTGAAATTCTCCTGTTTCGTTACGTATGAGTACATTTTAACCCTTATACCTCATATAAATGCTCTTGATTAACAAAAAAAAAAAAACTTTCATTATGTAAAACAATATCTTCTCTCTTACTTATGGGGGCAAAGCACTTATGGGGGCAAAGCACATGTTTCTTAAACAAAGAGGGCAAACTATGGTTTTACGCAACCTTGAAGAGGTTTATGCCAGTATCCCATATTTTTCAAGAGCACCGAACGTTATAAGGTCTCTTAATAAACCACAACTTGTTGACTGGCTCATTAAGTTTTTATCTGATAAAAGGTAAAATGAATAAATATTACCCATTTTATTTTCTTGTGTAAATCCCCCCGACCTTTACTCTTCCCTCAGTGACTCTTTTTATTTTCAAATCTTCATATTCTTTGGTCTCTTTAATGATAGTATTCAACTGTTCACCACATGAAGTCATCAACCTACCAATCACAAAAATCATGACAGCATTTTGGGTTCCATATTTCGATTGAAGGCCTTCTGCATTTCACTGATGAAAATTAGGATCATGTTGGTTCTGAGTGACGAAGTCGAGTCACTGCAAAAGAAACGTGCCTCACTAATTCTTTGGTTGAAGAGAGTAAAGGAGACTTATCAAGATAAGATGAAGAAAATGAACAATGCCAATAAATTTTGTCTTTGAGCTGAAAAATCCACAAGATTCATAGCTAAACTCTCTATTTTCCTTTGTTTTGTTTTGGGAACCAATATTGATTTGGACTTCTAAAAAGGAAAAATATTCTGGTGTGAAACAAAAATAGTTGAGGTTGAAAATTAAAATGAAATTGTTGCATATCTTCTTCTCTTTTTAATGAATTAAGAAATGGTTGCACTAGATCTGGCCATTTGCTTTTTCTTTTTTTTTAAAAAAAATAAAACTTGATCGCATCCTTGTTAAGAAAAAGATATGACTCTTCGTAAATAGATGTTCCTTTCATTTCCTAAAGGGAAAAGTACAAAAAAAAAAACTCACAACAGTAATGGGTTTGGATTGATTTGGTTACTATACTTTTCAGTGGTTTCAATTACATCATTAAAGTCATAGTTTAGGACCAAATTGACCACTAATGTTAAAGTTCGGTATCAAACATGCTACTAGCAATTAAAAGCGTAACAGTAAACATAGAAAGTTGTTGGTTTTAAAATTTTAGGGTACTTATGTAATTTTTAACAAACTTCAGGAGTTATGTATAATTTACTATTTTCATTTTTTTTGTGCAATAATCACCTCTATCATTCACTATATCTATCACTGGTCCTTCAAAAAATTATATTCAAATTAATTACCGCATTCCGATACTACAAATAACTCAAACATCGATCAAATGAAACTCATTTATCTAATACCAGCATGCATTTTATCATTTACTTCATAGTATGGCAGTTTTTTTGTTTGAAAATAGTAATGTCCAATGCTGGCTCCTCCAGCATCACCTCTGTCACCACTAACGGTCCAGTAGTGACTGATACTGTGGTTGACGCACAAAATAAATAAAAATAATAAATTACACAAAGTTCCTGAAATTTATTAAAAGTTGTATTAGTACCCAAGATTTCAAAATCAACTTCTTGCATTTACCTTTAAGTTTTTAATGATAAATGGTATATTTGATATCATACTGTAACAATAGTTGTCAATTTGAGCTCAAACTATGACTTTTGTGATGTAATTAGACCCACTCAAAACTACATTAATTAAATAGGCTCATAACTTCAGTGATTTTTTTATACTTTTCCCTTTCATAAATTCTCAATTTCTAATTTTAACGCCTAAATGAGCGGTGCTGGAGTTGGTAAATTTTTTCCATTATGGAAATTCTCAAATTTTTATTTGTGTCTAATTTTGAAATTTTCAAAAATAAAGGTTTGTATAGAAAATGGATTTAGATTTAATTAATTGAAAAAGACAAAAATTATCACATGTTTTTGGAATTGTTGGTTGATGACTTTAGTGACGAACAATTGAATTCTACCAGTAGAGAGAGTAAAAGGTCTGAATATTTGAAAGGAAAAAATGTCATAGAGGAAAGAGTAAAGATGGGGGGTGGGGCGATTTACACAAGAAAATAAAATGTATAAGAGAAACTTAATGGCAAACGTATCAAAATTGCCACTAATGTTTAGGTTGGGACTCAAATTTGCCACTATAGTTTTTTTTTCCCCAATCTCCCACTAATATTTCAAAATGGGCTCAAATATGCCACTATCGTTAAAAAATAACAGAAAATGTAAATAGTAAGAAGCTTTGAAATTTCAAGATAATAATGTAACTTTCAAAAAACTACAAGAGTTATAAGTAATTATACCCAACTCCAATGTTAGGGATTTCTTCAGCCTCACCTCCGGCAACGTTGCGTCCAATCCAGCCTTACTTCTGGCAACATCCCATCAAACCGAGAAAGGAGCACCAATGGAGAGCTACAGGCAAAGCAGCCAGCCAGCCAACCATTCTATTAGATTATTTCAGGATCAGAACTAACGAAATTTCAAACTTTCCCTTATTTAGTTTCTAATATAACAATTGAAGTTTTCAATAGCATTAGCTTAGTATTTTGTACTAGAGATTTTGGAAGGTTGGTTTCCACCTCTAGCAGAGCAGCAAAAAGGAAAGGGAGGAGAAAAGATATTTAAAGTTTGTTAAAACTTAAATCATTACCTACAAATTTCAAAACTTCTTATTTTTAACTTTTTATTTTAACTTTTTAACAATAATGGCATATTCACCCCCAATTTGAAACTTTAATGGCATGTTTGAACAAATTTTGAAACATTAATAAAAAATTGGGCCAAAAAAAAAATATTGTAGCAGATTCGAGCTCTAACCTAAATATTAGTGGCAAATTTGATACTTTTGCTGATGAAACTTAATAAACCGATCAGCATGCTATGATATAAAAGGTTAGAGACACATGTCTATTTATTAATGATAAGGTAGAAAGATAAGGTAGAAGGGGAAGGTAGCTATCAGCTTTCATATGCATAAACGACATGGGCCTTACCGTTCCTTAATAATGGGTTCTCTTCAAATTAGTTACAGTAAGCTAACTAATACTAGTACTTTTTTTTAAAAAAAGCTACGGATTAAATAGAAAATTCCACCCCCAAAAAATACACGACACAATTTGTGATTTTCTGACAAATTGGGAATCTATCATTATTTTCTCAAATTTTGGAATGAATTGCATGGATTAAGGTGGGCTCTAATATTTAAAATAAAATATTAAATATTTATTCAACCTGCTTCACACCATCGCTGGTGAATTGGCAATAAAGTTCACTCTAGGTTTGATTCAACATGTTATTATATCTATCCACTGGGAAGGTTTAATGGAATCCTTTCTTCTACCACGAGAAGTCGTCAATCCACCAACAAGAGAGTTGAGCAGGTTGGATCAGTTTCTAATATTTTAAAGAAAAAATTACAAAAGCCCCCTTGTGGTTTTGTCTAACTTACAATTTATCCCCTTTATTTTAAAAACCTTACAATTTACTCCTATTTGTTTTACAGTGTCCGACAACAACTTTTAAAACACTATTTTAAACTATCTGATAATAATGTTCTAGTAATTTCAAGATTTTTTATACTCCCTCCGCCCCAAAGTAAATGAAAATTTTCTTTGAACACAGAGATTAAGGTGTATATAATTTATCTTATTTTTTTCAATTTTACCCATGGAACTAAAATTATTTTTTTTTATTTTGAGTAGTGAGAGTTTAAATAATGATTAAAAAAAGATATTTTTTTTATTTTGTGCAGTGAGAGATTAAGTGAAGCTTAAAAAAATATTCTTTATTGAGTTTTGTGTAGTCAAAGTTTAAATGAGGGTAAGATGGTAAATTGATCGTTTAAATTTTTCTAAAAGAGGAAACATTTCAACCTTTTTGGAACATCCAAAAAAGAAACATGTTTCATCTAAATTGGGACGGAGCGAGTATTTTTTTCACAACTAACCGACCTTTAAAAAATATTGATATATAATTACAGAGAGAAAAATACATTTACAGAGAAGAAAAAATAATAATTTAAAATATCTATTAACTATAAAAAATATTAAAAAGATTAAAATTACTAAAATATGATTATCGTATAGTTTAAATACAGTTTCAAAAGTTGTTATAAGACAGTGTAAAAAATATAAGAGACAGAGTGTTGATTTCTAAAATAGAAGGGATAAACTGTAGGTTAGAACATATTTCATAGGTAATTATACGTTTTCCTACTTCAAATAGTGTACCTCCGGTAACTCTACTGAGCTCTAAATTGCGTCATTCTTAAATTTTGGATAACAACAATAAAGCACCTACTTTTTGATAAATTACAATTCAGTTCTTAATTTATTTTTTAATAGACCAACAACGGACACCTAGTCACTCAAAGACAAGGAAAGGCGTAGTAGCGACATAATACTTCGCGGAGTTGAAAATAATGTAGATATGGAGATTCCGAATAGGTCAGCCTTTTGAAATGTTGTTAAATCCATGGGCAGGCAATAGGCAACTTGGCGAACTTTTTAAGTGATTACTATACCTAATATTTAAGTTATTATATCAAGGCAAAAAAAAAAAAACGCTTTATAAAACCTGAAAATAGTCATTTCAGTTCACAACTTTCTAATAAAATGGTTATTCAATTTCTGAAAGTATTCAATTTAGTCCTTATAATAGAATGTCTTATTTATTTAAGTACTCATTAATTTCCTTAACTAAAACTGAACTAGAAACCATATATGTATAGACAAAAAAAAAATTCAGTTACAACTTTAAAAGATTATTTTATTTTCCAATCAACATGAAAAGTAGAAAATTAACTTTATTAGGCTTGTCTTTTTTTTTTTTTCTGTGCCAGCAACAAAATGATATATGGTACATTAATTTGAACGAGGGGAATTTTAAATTTTTTATATTGTTGCAAATTGGCCTCATTATTTCTTTAATTTTAGATTTAGTAGAACATAAAAAATTTTGCAAAAAGGGAGGAAAAAAAAGTGATATCGTATTTTTTTTAAAAAAAAATGTTCTTAATTAGAAGCGACTAAAAATTTAAAACTATGAAAATTAAAAAAAATTATGGAGAATGAAAAGTAAATAAATGCTAAAAATTAAGAAAAGGTATTTTTTTTTAAAAAAAAAAGTAAGTTAAAAGGAATAATACCCAAAGATACCTTATGTCATTTAAAAAATAAAAATTATGGAACAATTTTATATGTTAAAGAGAACTAAAAGTTACTGTCTCAAAATGTAACTAAACCTAAGGTAGGTTTTTGTAAATATCAATAGGAAACAAATTATTGGACAATGAGACAAATTGATAGGAAAAACAAATTTGAAAATGGGCCAGAGCCCAAATAACCTAGAAAGTTCATGTAACAACACACAAAGACACATTTACAGTTAGGATTGAGATCCTGCTAAGAATCATTTTTTTTTTAAGGATTGGATTTTAATTTAAAATAAAAAATGCCTTATCTAATATATAACTCATGTTAAAGACCAAGTATATAAGAAATCCAAGTAAATTTTAAATGTCATAACAAAGGTACAATATAATTTTTGTTCAATTCTTTTATAAACACACAAACATAAGTCCTAATAGAGTGTGCATCAGTATAATGAAAACAAGTACGAAATAAATCTATAAAATATATGAGTTTGAATTTATTCATCCTAGATTTGAAGGTCACACAAGAACCAGCGTTCGCATCAAAATCACTATCTTCCCTGCCCTCTTCACAATTAAAATGACCATGCAACGGATCAACCTCCTCATCAGCATTTTGTCAAGAGACAAAAGAGAGCGTATGGGAAGGGGCGAAGGAAGTAAAATATCTGTTGAGATGAGCTTCGAACGACGGGAAAGATCTCATGGAGAATATCGCCTTTTCGATCCGGAACAAAAGAAAGAAGAGAATGTATTCTGGTCTCCTAACTCTCTACTACTCACCAATTTTTGCTTCTTTTTTTTTTCTTTTTGTGTTAATTAATAATTGAACAGCTGAGAGCACCATTTTGTCCTCTTAGCCCATTAGCAACTAACAGCACCTAGTATTCATTACTATAGGCCTGAGAGTTTCTCTATTGGAATTGAACCCACGCAAGAACAACCATTGGAGAGAGCCATTTGACCGCCGTGGGAGTCAACAAGATTGGTGACGTTGCTGCAAGTGAGGCGTAGCCATGCAGGTGTCATAATTGCGTAAGAAAAGAACGAAAAGACTCCCAAACTCAGCCTAATAGAAACTAACAAGAAAAACTTACCATGAAGGTTTCAAGATGACAAGCTAGATTTATTCTAGACACCAAAATACTTGCGAATTGGGTAAATTTGTTGCTACCAAGTGGACTTCACCCCCCGAGATATAAAAAAGGAAAAAAGCCAGGAAAATTCAAACAAGTTGAGCACTTCCACCACACAAAAAACAGGTTTCACGACAGAGATTCATCTTCACAAGATCTAAACGATATCAAAACATAGGCCAAGTGAGCCAGAATTTAAGGGTAGAGCAACAAACAATGTCTAGCAGATAGGAAGCAACACCCTTGTTTAGCTCCCATTAAAGCAAAGCCGTTTAAGTTGACAGTACGACCAGAAACAACACCTAATTATATCCAACATATAGACAACCCACACAACATAATTAACTACCAACCTCCCTTGCTGCTCCCATCATGTCCCTTTCCCCAATCAGGTTTCCCCCTTCCTGCACTAGCATCTTCCTTCACATCTTTTGACTGATCCCAGGCAGAAGCTTGGCCTCCATCACTTGATTTTCCCCATGAACTTGATGGCGGTCTACCCCATGATGCACTAGCATCTTCTTTCGCGCTTTTTGACTGATTGCTGACTCCGTCAACTGATTTTCCCCAAGAACATTCTGCTGCACTGCCCCATGAAGTGGTTGGCTTCCCATCAGCATTAGAATCTTTCTGCTGCACCCATGCAGAAGATTGACCCCCATCAGCAGCATTTGTTTGATTCCAACTCTTAGATTGACCTTCCTTGGTTACTCCAGAACCAGAAATTTGCTTCCAGCCAGTTCCTTCTCTATTCCAGCCACCAGAGTCACTACTATACCTTGATCCTTTGTTCCAGCCACCCTCTTGACTGTTACCAGTGGTTTCCTTTTCATTTGCTGATTGGTTACAGCTAGATGACTTCCAGCCACCAGCAGCATTAGTACTACCACCAGCATCTTTGCTAGCTGATCCTTGATTATTCCAGCCACCAGCTTGTTTACTGGTTCCATCACTTCCCGAGTTCCAACCTTTCCATGAACCACCAGGGCCACCTTCCTGATTCCATTTAACTCCACCACCATTGTTTGTTTCCTTGCCCCAACTCTGAGACTTATTATCAGCAGATTCATTGTTTCCGTTCCAGTCTTCTCTCCTTCCACGACCCCTCCCACCAAACCCTCCTTCACCTCTTCCCCGAAATCCACCTCTATATCCCCCTCTTCCTCCAAACCCTCCTGAGTCAGTTCTGCCTCTTCCACCAAAGCCACCTCTATCTGATCTACCTCTTCCCCTAAAGCCACCTCGATCTGTATTCCCCCTACCCCTCCAATTTCCACCATTTCCTCTATCACCAAATGCTTCAGATCGATCTTCATTCCCATCTCCTGAGTTCCACTTCCGGTCATTGCTCCAAGTGGAATTACTGTTTGCATCACCAGACCGAGATTGCCAATTACTTCTGTTGCCCCAACCAGAATCCTGGCTTGCACTGGTTGAACCTTGCTTCCAACTTCCTTTACCACCCCAGTCAGGCTCACTAGCTCCAGAATTCCAGTTACTTTTCTTAGACCCAGTTAAATCATCATTTGCATCTCCATAGTTCCACTTCCTGCCACTGCTCCAGGTAGAATTTTTGTTTGCATCACCAGATCCTGATTGCCAATTACTGCGGTTGCCCCCTGAGTCCTGATTTGCACTGGTCGAACCTTGCTTCCAACTTCCTTTGCCACCCCCGTCAGATTCACTAGCTCCAGAATTCCAGTTACTTTTCTTAGACCCGGTCAAATCATCATTTGCATCTCCAGAGTTCCACTTCCCGCCACTGCTCCAGGTAGAAGTTTTGTTCACATCACCAGATCCTGATTGCCAATTACTGCTGTTGCCACAACCTGAATCCTGGTTTGCACTGATTGAAACCGACTTCCAACTTCCTTTTCCACCCCAACCAGATTCCTGGTTTGCATCAGCAGCTACAGAACTCCAATTGCTTTTCTTAGCTGCAGCTAACTCATTGTTTCCATCTGAAGAGTTCCACTTCTGGTCATTGCTCCAAGTTGAACTTTTGTTTGCATCACCAAATCCAGAATGAGAACTACTTTTGTTGCCCCAACCTGAATCCTGGCTTGCACAGGTTGAACCCGACTTCCAACTTCCTTTTCCACCAGACTCCTGGTTTGCATCAACAGCTCCAGAACTCCAGTTGCTTTTCTTAGCCCCAGCAGAACTGTCATTTGCATCTCCACAGTTCCGTTTCCCATCATTGGTCCAAGTGGAATTTTTAGTTGCGTCATCGGATCTTGATTGATGATTTCCACTGTTGCCCCAACCTGAATCCTTGCTGGCACTGGCTGAACCGGACTTCCAACTTCCTTTTCCTCCCAAATCAGACTCCTTGTTTGCATCAACAGCTGAACCGCTCCAGCTGTTTTTCTTAGCTGCAGTTGAAGCATCATTTCCATCTCCCAAGTTCCACTTCTGTTCATTGCTCCAGGTTGATTTTTTGCTAGCATCACCAAATCCTGATTGAGAATTACCTCCGTCACCCCAACCTGAATTTTTGTTTTCATTCCAGCCAGACCCCTGCTTAGCATCAGCAGTTCCAGAACCACAATTGCTTTTCTTATCCCATGTTGAATTTTCACTTGCAACTCCAGAATTCCACTTCCTGTCATTGCTCAAAGAGGAATTTTTTTCTGCATCACCAGATCCTGATTTCCAATTACTTGGGTTGCCCCGGCCCGAATCCTGGCTTGCACTTGTCGAACCTGACTTCCAACCTGTTTTTGCACCCCAATCAGACTCCTGGTTTGCATCACCAGCCCCAGAACTTGAGTTGCTTTTCTTAGCCCAGGTTGAGCCATCATTTGCATCAGCTGATCCAGAAATCATATCTGATTTCTTTCCCCAGGCTGAGTCTCTGTCGGTCTCAGCAGAGTCAGACTTCCAGCTATTTTTCTTCCCCCAAGATGAATCTTGATTTTGTTTGGCAGAGGCTGCTTCAGAACCCTGATCAACTGCTTTTGCACCCCATGAAGGGTTCTCATCCTGAGGCAACTTACGCCCCCAAGCATTATTTTCATCATCTGAAAAATAAAACAAAGAGGAAAACTTGATCATGTGATGACAGGATTCTTTGGAATGAATTCAATAACAATACCTTTCTTTGGAGCAGCATCCCAAGAACTCTTACTTGAATGATGTTCCTCTTCAGGCTGAAACAATCACAAGGTTCACAAAAATTAGCAGGATGTTCAAAGTCTTTCGGGTTTTGATGTACATACGTCTGAGGATAGTTGTTAGTATGCGTATCTGCATGCTAGTGAGGATGTGTGTGTGTGTGTGTGTAGAGAGAGAGAGAGAGAGAGAGAGAGAGAGAGAGAGAGAGAGAGAGAGAGAGAGAGTAGATTTAAGCAAGCTCAGACCAACCTTAACACCAGAGCTAGTAAAATTGGGCCAAGAATTCCTACAAGTGTCGCAAAGGAGTTAATAAAGTTATGTTCACACACGATACTTAAATAAGAAGCAAGACAAACTTGAAATACATGACTGCAAAACATTCAAACAGTGAAGTCATAAGCAACTAAACCATCAAAGGAACACAAAAGAAAAAAAAAAGAAAAAAGAAAAAGAAAAAGAAAACAGAAAAAATGCAACATTTTTAGGAAGTTTAGTCGTGGAAAACAGTTTTTACTTTCATTTTCTGATAGCCATTTTCATTTGTAGGGTACAATTTCCAAAACATTTCCTATAAAACCTGTTTAGTTCTTTAAACATGAAAAGCAACAACACATGTCTAGCAGAGATGGTCAAAATATTCCAAATCTCTTCCTCATCAAAATCAGTCACTTGTTTGTTTTGTCACGTCAAATCTTATACGTTGACTGCCAACTTGCAGAAGCATCTGTTTGTCACCATGCTTCAACTCAACCAGTTTATCAGTGTGTGTGTGTGTGTGTGTGTGTGTGTGTGTGTGAGAGAGAGAGAGAGAGACCACACAGAAATGTGAATTTCAAAATCAACATAAGAAAACTGTGTTTTCAACTTATAGAGAAGAAGTCCAAAATGACAGTTTCCTGTTTTCAGGAAAACTGAGATGAAAATTAGTTTACTGATCACACCTTTTCTATTTATTGTTTTGAAAAAAATTCTTGAAAAATTGGAAAATTTTCTTGAAATAAATGGTGTCCTCAAGTGCCAAAAGTAAATGAAAATGGCATTCAAAGTTTAGTCCAGAGAATCAAACAAATTTCAAATGAATGTACAACCAGGGAATGAACATAATTTTAGAGACAAACGGCTTTCCTACTGTTCAACATTTCATAGCAGAAATACTTCAACACAAGCAGCGAACTGCTAATGGCATGTGAAGAAGTTCTGTTGGAAGCAGACGTTCACACTGCAAGGAAAAGCTTGTCTGACAAGAAGAAACCAAATAAATGCAGGTATTTATAAGAGCACTGGGACATGTGAATGCGTGTTTGCCAACAACCACAAATATAATTTTTCAGTTTTCTGCATGTGAGAAGACCATAAAGCTCGGCCCCAGATAAAAAGGACCGTAAAATGAAGGTCCTGCCTAGGCATATGTCATTCATGATTGACACATATAAGAACATCTTGCACACTTGATAAAATTTCTAAATCTTACTCTATGAGCACAACTATCAAAAGTTCTTACTTCAAGAAAAATAAGGGTATATTCCTCTTCAACAACACATTCTCAAATCTAAAAAAAGAAAAGAATAAGAAAATAGATAACCTATATTATACATTGTTCAAAGACCTCTTAAGAAGTGTTTCTACTTTCCAAAGGCATAATGCCTGTGGAAGCACAAACCGTAGGTCGCAAGGCTCAAGAAAGGCATCTGCCTACTATAGCAAGGCAGTTTAGCACAAATTCTAAATAACTTAAGAAGAATTAGTGCAATAACATGAAGCTAAAGACTTGGAAAGATTATTCAAAAATCTTATACAATGTGTTCATTAAATCAAAGAAACATGCAGCTTTCCATTTCTGTTATCCTGCTTTCTTTCACTTGTTTCCCAGATGTTTTATCCTAGGAATGCCTGGGGCCTGGGCATACCCCGTAGTGCAAAAAAGCTCAGTGTGCAAAAAAGCTGAGTGCCTCAGATGACCGTGAGGAAAAGAACCTTGCCAGGCCACTATATAGTGCTCAGGGACTGGTGGCTAGTGCCCTAGGTGTACCTTCAACAACATTGCTAGCTTGCTTAGTAATGCACCACTTGAAAACAAATAACACTTGTCCAAGGATAATTCAAATCCATTAGGCATGTCAAACAAAGTTTTCTAATCATACTTCATAAGGCAAGTTATTGACAAGCCAAAGGACTCGTGCATTTGTTTACATAAGAAAAAACAAAGTTTACCATATATATAAAAAATAAAAAGAAATGCATTCAAATGCATGCATGTATATGCTACATGAGCCAATGTGAACTTGAGAGGTGCACAGATAGAATCTTTACCCTTCAGCCAACAAGCCCCCTGTATTCCAACCGTTGTTTTCGGTTGATGTTCTTGCTCCATCTCCCCAACCTTCCAAAGATGCAGGTTCATGAAAGAAAAAACCAAAAGACAGTTTAATCAACTTTAATCAGAAAGATCAAATGTTAATAACAGGGGAAGGAAAAAGCTTATCAAGCACACAGAATTAAAAATACTTTTCAATCTTCAATCTCTAGTTGACATCTACAAAAATTAGCTCTAATAACAATTTCATTTTTAAAAAATATGAAGTATCAGGAAGACAACTGTGAAGATAACTATGTTCTAGCAGACATTGACGATTTAAAATTTACTTCTTTCAACTTTAACATGTGTTTTTTTTTTTACCTCCAGAGCCGCCCTCAGATCCGAGCAGATCAAATGGCTTGAAAGAACTTCCCTCATTCTCACTGCTTATGCAAGAAAATAACAATAATAATAATAATAATAACAACAACAATAATAAAAGGCCCACATCAACAAAGAGCACAAAAGTTCAGAAGTATATTAAATCATCATCAACCAAAATTTTAGGTAAGTACCTTGATGCCATAGTGTTTTTCCTGTTAACCTCACATAGATGCTCATTTTTAACTGTGCAACCATTGTAAAATAAAATTCATCACAAAAAGCTCTGTAGCAAAAATTAAAACGAAAATTAGATCATTATCAATCAAAGGCAGAACAATAATGGTTTACTCATTAACCTGTAAGAACCTTCTGTTGGGAGTCAAGCTTCACAGTAACATCAGAGCGATGCACAGCTAAGACACGGCAAAGGTATCCTTTCAAAGGTCCCACTCGGATTCTCAATGTTTGACCAATTGAGAATAATCCATCTTTATCACGATTGACTGCATTAATGAAGCTCAATTAGTGCAGTCTTTCGGGTGACACCAAACAATTACAAGTAAACAAGGGACTGATTAAATACATACAATCATTTCTACTTTCTCTAGCTTGCCAAGGCTTTTCTTCCAATAATGGTGACTTGGGAGAAGAAGGAACCCCCCCAAACTCAAAAGAACCTGGTTCATCATCCTGAACCACCATATAATGTAAATGTGTATAAGCTGGGAGGTGTGCATTTGTGTGCATACATAAGTACATATCTAGGCAGGCATGAGTATGCATCTGGGGAGGCATGCAATGAGTGTGTATGTGTGTGTGCACGTGAGTCACATGTGATAGATAGGATGTCCTAGAATAATACCCGTGACTTACTTTTCCACAGAACGGATCTACAAAAACCTTGATCTTCTCAGACATCTGTGATTTACAGCAGAAATAACCCCCATTTTCTGTCTCATTCTGATCATACAAAAATACAGTTCCTCTGTAGATTTGCTTGACCACTCCTTGCTTATCCTTCAAATTAAAACTAGTGTGAGCATCAACAAAATTGACAAAGGAAACAAAAGTCACAGGAAAAGGAATAACATTGCATTAAGATAAGCAAAAATTCACAGAGGAGCTGCCATTCATGCTAGTCATGTAAAACATCTTCTAGAAGGCTTAATATCAGTTATTACAAACAATCTTCTTGTGCCCTAAAAACCAAGGAGTTCCACAAGATGACAAAATTGATAAGAGAAATTTCACAGACAGTTTTTCATATCAAAGGCAGACCTTTGATGGGCCTTCCAAGACCTTCACCGTATCATTGATGGATATAGCCTTCTTTTGGTGATCTAAAGCAGAAAATTTCACATCCAATGGCCCACTCTTCAACTCACGACGTTCCACAGTCACTACCACAGACCCTTCTGAACCCTCCTTCAGAATCTGGAAAATGCAATATACCAAATAACTAACTCTTAAGGACAATGCTGCATATTCTTCAACAGTCCATTAAAGCTATTTTATCATCCTTCATATAATATAGGAAACATGTGTGTACAAAAATCCAGGAGCTGCATACCTTGTAATAGTCATCTTTTTCTTTGCCAACTATAAGCCCGAAGTCTTTCCGACTGCAAAATACATCAAAATGAATGCCACGCAGGTAAAACAAAGCTGTAAGCTGTTTAGTTTACATAGTTATGTTTAGGAATTACCCAAAGCACACAAGATTGTATAGGTCAAAGCTATCCTCAGCACTAGAACTTGAGCTCTCTCCTTTGCCACCACCTTTATCATTTTTTACTGTCCTTTTGCTCTTTCTATCACCATAGAGCTGTGAAAGCCACTCAACATCACCAGATTCACTACTTTCAGATTGCTTAAACCTCAGAAGTTCTTCCTCTAATGGCATAATACCCCAGAAGCTTAATGAATCTATTGAAATTTTTTTATATAAAAAACCATCCTTGAGCATCAGACCATCAAGAACCTCAAAGCGTTGGCCAGTATCCCGATCACATCTGTATTGAATGAGAGGCCGGAACTCCCTGCAGAGTGTTAGAATCAAAATAAATTAATCTCGATACTTAGAGTTGAACCATTAAACACAAAAGATTGTGACATGAGAGTTACTCAAGTTCACTTGAACTTATCAATCTTGGTGCTGGTGTAGCAGTCTTCTTGAGAGAAGCACCACCACCCTATAAAGTACACATTGCCCGAGACAAAATTATAAGTACAAAAACATTATTAGCAAAATTAGATAATCCATTTACCCAGAAAACTTTTCCACAAAGGTTTGAAGAATCCACGGACCATCCAATTCTCAACAAAACTTCAATTTGGATGATAAACTCCTCCCAACAAAAATAAATGAGATTTCTTGTACATAAAAAATGTTTATAGCAACTTTCTTCTGAAAAAATCACATCTTATGTAGACTTCAAATCCTTTCTTCAGCCATTCACTCTTTGTTGTTAAAAGAAAGTTTTATTAAAGATCTAAAAGACGAACTATGTAAATTTCAAATCCTTTCTTCAGCCATTCACTCTTTATTGTTAAAAGAAAAGCTTTATTAAAAATCTAAAAGAAGAACTGAACTTAAAAGTGAAACAGAACAATTGTTTGAACCAGCATTCCATCAACATAGGCAAGAATTGATTTTCCAGGTCATCTTCTACTTCAACAATAGTTTTGGAGCACATGTACCACTTGGCCATATGATGAAAAACAGTTGGAGAAACAGAAGCACAGTATGTAGATTTAGTTGGTATTGAAGAAAATTACAAATTTTCCAGCCAATGCCTGAAGATCAATTCTAGGAATAAGCTTCACAGTTGCTCGCTTTCGAGCACTATTCACAGCCACGACCTACAGAAAGTAAATTGACTTTTCTGGTAAGAAATTACTAATACCAATGACAATAATGAAAATGGAAAAAAGATCAACAAAAGAGAAAAAGGCTTTAAAATTCTTCCAAAAAAAAAAGGGAAAATCACAGAACCTGTGCAAGGTCACCCTTGTACTTGCCATTCTTCACACGAGCCCACATGCCAGCAGAAACATCACTAGATGCAGTGCGCACAGAAAGCAAATGTGAAACCTCATTCTTCGGAACTGGTGCAGCTCTAGAATAATATATAGCAGACAGACCCTTGCATGCCTGATATAGGAAAGGTAAGTTAGAATTACAAATAATCATGCATTGTTAAAGTGGTGATAACACATTCCAGATAGAGGTGCAAAAGATACAATGACAATAATGACCATCTCTCACATAAAACGGTAATCTACCTCAATGATATCACATTCCTTGTCAGCTTCAATGTAAACAAAACCCTTGACATGATCAACAGAAAATACAGAAATGATTTGTAACTTGTTTCCAAGTGATTGCAAGTCAACAAACTTCTGCATGAGGCAGAACACGGAATGCCTCTCACGTCCAACCTGCAGAAAGATTCAAAATTGACAGAAAACAAAGATCACAAAGAAATTACTAAAATCAGCTGGATAATTTCTATAATCCATAAAACCAAAAGAATAGAACAAGCACGTTTCAACAACTAAACATACAACCTACCGCACATTTAACTTTCCATAAGGTTGGACCTTTAGTTGAAGACAAAGAATCTTTATCAACTAATCCTTTAACCTCGAAAGCATCATCTGCATATTTTACAAATCCAGCACCTCTCCTGTATCGCTCTTCCATCATTCTATCAAATTCTTCCTCTTCTATAACCTCCTCTTTAGGAACAAAGGGAATGTTCTGGGATTTCCCAGCTCCACTGTTCAGATTAAGTTCAGGTTCTTCTTCCATAAAATCAGCTGCCAGAAAGGAAAGCAATGTCAGCCCCAGTAAAGAGAGAAGTACAAGGAGTGCGTGTGCGTGTGCGTGTGTGTGTGCGTGCCCTCACTTGTGACATAAGCAATTCAAGAATCAAATATCTGAGATTATGGTCTAAGAGGAAATAAGTTTTACCAAAACAACCCAAAAGAATATCCTAAGATTGGTTTTGAACCAATGCATCTGTACTACAGTGATTCAAAAGTGGCAGTAACTTTGATGCATATGGTAGCATATTCAGAACAAAGTAATCTAAATGAAGCAATTGATGCTCACTTCAGCGAGATAGTGTCCAATAAAAGCACAAGAAAAACAGGCAGAGCTTTGAGACATACGTTAGAAGAGGACAGAAAACCTACCCAGATGCAAAGTACGCATGCACCTAGTTGAAACTGAACAAGCAACTAAAAAATCGTAAGTAAATTTCACAGGTCCCATACTCACCCAAAAGAAGGGGCTTCCCTGCCCTAAAGAATGTACGAAGAAAACAACTCAAAAGCAAAACATATACGCACATCCAGGGCAAACGAGTTCAATGAATTGAGAAACAAAAGAAAAAGAGATATTAGCCCTCGAAACACCAAAAAAGAAATCCAAACAAAGTCATTTCCCGCGACTGGGAAAGGAACACACTAGCTTGATAATCATTTAGAACAGGAACCACACTAACTTGAAAAGATATTCACATGCACAGACACAAAAGTCCAGCAAGAGAACAAATAAGAAGAGCAAGGCCCCAAAAGCCACACGAACGAAAACCCACATGATGAACATCAACAGATTTAAGAATGGCATCATAAAACCCTAAAATCCCAGACAAACTGCACAAAAAACCGCAATGCTAACCCAATCGAAAACAGAAGCAGAAGAACGACAAAAACACACATCGTTCAAACACATACCCTCATCATCGAAATCACTTTCGTCACTGTCGTCAGAATATGGGACATCGGCAGCGTCCTCGAAGAACTGAAGGACACCGGTTCTATTCCTCTTCCCTTGATTCCCATCGGCGGCATTTAACTTCCGCTTGCCGTAGGTAGCCACCTCCTTCCCCTTTCCTTTGGAAGACATTTTCCTTCGGTGAGAAGCTGGTCTGACGAGTTTGGGTTTGAAAGGCTTCGAAGTGGCGATTATTTACATAGGCGGGCGAATCGGAGAGTGGGAGTCAGAGAGACGGGGAGGGTTGCGGGAATTTCTCGAAAATATTTGGCACATTCACCAGTGAGTGCTGCTGTGAAATCTCTCTCTCTCTCTCTCTCTCTCTCTCTCTCTCTCCTTCTTTTTGATTCGACAGCCACTTGTGAACTTATTAAATGACATTAATATCCCTGAACAGAGGGGAAAAAAATTTCATAGGAATATATTTACCTACAAAACGAGAGCAAAATAGCAATATTTTAACTAATAGTATGTGAATATTTTCTGTGCCAATGCCATATCAAAGCCACAGCATTTCTTAAGAGTGATATATGTGGCGTATCTGAATATAGTCCCTAAAAATTTCTGTATAGCCCTAACCACCGTAACCTTGCAAAATACTATTTTAGTTTTATTTCTCACCAAGTCTCACTGCAACCCTTTGAAGCTCCTCCAGTGATAAACTGTTACCATACATAGGAATCTTACGGAGCAGTCATGAGTAATAATAACGTTTGAGCATTATAGTGACGAGAATATTGATGAAATCAAAGAGGGAGCGGAGTCACGATTAAACATTCTTCCTCCTATTGGTGGCACTAATAGATAGTGAACCTTAGATTGGTAGCGGTGGATCAAGGCAAAGCAGCAAAGGTTATAAACATGTAGCAGGTTTGGAGTCATGCTACTAAAAGGTTGGACATGATGAAGATGATGGTGATAATGAGAAGTTTACATACTTTGAGGGCTATTATTCTAGGCAAATAAAGCTTGGGATCAGAAAATGAGATTTCACCTATTTCTACATTTGTCACATCAGCAATTCTAACTCTGGGTGGCGGATCACGCCCAAAACACAATATTAGTCACAGATTTGCATACAAAAAACATAATGGCAGCAAAACACTATACCTCGTTTAGATGCTTGTGCCTAACCAAAAAAAAATATTTAAAAAAAAGGGAGAATTTCAAAAAAAAACCCCTGAGGTTTAGTGAATACTTCACTTACCCCCTCCTGTTTGGAAATTCTCCACTTTATCTCCTTAAGTTTAATAGATCCTTCACTTACCCCCTTCCATAATATTAAGGACTAAAATGCCCTTTTTCCAATTTTTTCAATGTTTATCTTTGAACAAATAATTTAGAAAATTTTTGTTTTGATAATCAGAAATTTAGAAAATGTTGACAACACTTTTTACCATCTCATGTTAATTTAAATATGTACTATATAGTTAATTAATTAATATTAATAAATTAAACTTATAGTCTTTCTAGAATTGTAGATTTTTATAGTAATAAATCACATAGATACTAAAATGAATACTTAAAATAAAAATAAAATCTATTTATATGAACATTTATATACTGGTATATGAACATTAATGCTCTTGTCAAGTATGGACGCTGCATTTACTTAGTCTAATTGCCCAATAATTATTGTATAATTACTATAAAATTTAAATTATTAATTTTTCTTTACTTGAAGAAAGAAATTCTTTTTTCTATTATTGATGAACATTTCACTTAGGTGAAATTTCAAAAAGTTGACAATTATGATAGAAAGAAGGTTTAGAAACCTTACTACGTATTTAAGGCCAAGATTATTTTGCATTAGTGTTAATGTATTGTTGTATATTATTCTTATACAAAATTATCATTTACTTTATTTCAAAAAAAATTATTATTTACTCAAATTACCTATTTACCGAGATTTACATTTTAAGAAGTCCAAAACTGCCTGGAAAGTCACATAAATATTTTAAAATTATTTTTTAAACGTATTAAAGTGTAGGGTTTTAATAAATTAATATTTTTAGCAAAATAATCACTTTATATAAGAATGATGAAAAAATGATCTAATTCTAAGATTTACTTTAATTAACTTACCTATTGTTCATTTTATATACATATAATCGAAATAATTATTATATTATAGACATGCAAAACTTCCTTAAAAAATAAAAATGTATGATGTAATAAGTAAAAGTATCTAAATTAATATATAAAACTATCAATTATATGTTTCTGTTGAAATAATATAGTTTCATCTCTGACATTATCTAACAGGTTGCTCTTGACAAATATTTACATTTGTTGAATAATCGATGACACTCGTTATATCCAACAATTAAGGGTGTAATAGTCGGTTATGAAACTAAGAGGCACAAGTGTGAGTACCTTTTTAACCTAACCTGTGAGGTTGTAACTAACCATTTTTCACAAATCGTCATATTGACTTTGACATAATATTCCACTTAGTTTTTTTTTTATATCTAGTTATACACTGATACTTAAATTGAGTTTTAGAATGTGCTTTATAAAATTAACATATTTTCATGCTTTGAAATGACAAAATGGAATACAGAGGAAAAAAAAATTTGGGGCGTAGTTTGAGTCTGTCATTGAAATAGCATGATATAAATATTTGCTAACATTTGTCTTTCTTTTACAAATTGAAGTAATTATTATATTATAGACATGTAAAACTTCTAATTATTATATTATAGACATGTAAAACTTCATTAGAAAATAAAAGTGTATGAAGTAATAGGTAAAAATATCTAAATTAATATGAAACTATCAATTATATGTATATAAAATGGACAATATGTAAGTTAATTAAAGTAAATTTTAGAATTAGATCATTTTTGCATCATTCTTATATAAAGTGATTATTTGTCTAAAATTATTAATCTATTAAAATCCTACACTTTAATATGTTTAAAAAACAATTTTAGAATATTTTTATGACTCTCTAGGTAGTTTTAGACTTCTTAAAATGTAAAGCTCAGTAAATTAAAAATTTCATTAAATAATAATTTTTTTGAAATAAAGTAAATAATAATTTTATATAAGAATAATGTACAACAATACATTAAAACTAATGCAAAATAATCTCGCCCTTAAATGCTTAGTAAGGTTTCTACACCCTCTTTTTATCACAATTGTCACCTTTTTGAAATTTCACCTAGGTGAAATGTTCATCAATAATAGAAAATTTAAATTTTCTAGTAATTATACAATAATTATTGGGCAATTAGATTAAGTAAATGCAGTATCCACATTTGACAAGGGCATTATTGTTCATATACCAGTATGTAAAAGTTCATATAAATAGATTTTATTTTTTTAAGTATTCATTTTAATATTTACATGATTTATTACTATAAAAATCTACAATTCTATAAAGACTATAATTTTAATTTATTAATAATAATTAATTGACTAGATAGTACATATTTAAATTGATATGAGATGGTTAAAAGTGTTGTCAAAATTTTTCTAAATTTTCAATTACCAAAAGAAAAATTTTCTAAATTATTTATCCAAAGATAAACATTGATAAAATTGAGAAAGGGACATTTTGGTCCTCAATATTATGAAAGGGGGGTAAGTGAAGAATTTATTAAACTTTAGGGGGTAAAGTGGAGGATTTCCAAACAGGAAGAGGGCAAGTGAAGTATTCACTAAACCTTGGGGGAGTTTTTGAAATTCTCCCAAAAAAAAGAGTTGCCAATACCTTTTGTTTAAGTCCTCAAGTTCCAGCGGCATCGTGCACCCAGTTCTGGTCACTTGGTTATGATGTTAAGAGAACTATCACAGATTGTAAACACTGAGGCAAGACCTAATACATATACATAAAAAATATTTAGTGTGAGAAACCTGTTCTTAAATTACAGTGAACCAACAAAAGCATGGGTCGATAAAAAAACAAAACAAAACAAAACAAAAGCATGGGACACCAGTTACTCGTTTAACACTTCAGTAACAAACAAATAGACAACGCGCCTAAAGTTGTCTGCAGTCCTACAAAGAGTACCATCCATGTCACCGGGGCCGGATGATTTGACCAATAACAAGTTCATGTTCTGCAGCTGATTTTATAAGCGGCTATCTCGTATAGATATAAGTCCCAATCTTGAAACTCGCAGAAAGAACAAGGACCCAAAAGAACATCAAGAAGTACCACCCTCGTGAGACAGTCTTGCCAGATAGTAGACCAACCATTGGTGCAATACTGCTGATATCATCTTGAGACCAGTTGAATGAAAGGATGATGTTGACGTTTCCATGCTTGTTATACGGCCAGTCTGTTCCATTGCCAGCCAAGGTTTCATCCGATATTCTTATCATCCCAGCTGTAACATGCACTGAACTGGATGACTGTCCCATAGAATTCAGGCGGCGAACTGCATCCTTAGTCGGAAACTCAGAAGCAAATGCAGGAGGAGCAGGAAGACTGCCCAACATCTGACTAGCTTGATTGATGAAGGGAAATTTAATATCTGTTTTCACAAACACACGACCAAAAAAAGAACAATTAGCCCAGATAACTGACACGCAACAGTATTCTCCACTCTCAGACTCAGTTCTGTGCCAAGACAACAAAAGTCATGGATTACATCACCTGGTTTGAAGATTGACATGTCTGTCTTCTGCTCAGAGGAAGATGCCTCATCTTTGCCAGTTCCATCAATCACACACTTATTTTCCATGAACAGTTGCTCCTCCTTGCCATTCGTATTCTGTCAAAGTGTGACAAATTAGTAGTCTAACTCAATAAGTCAATTGGAAGAAGAAAAAAAGGTCTGATCCAACATAATATATAGACTAAAAGTTGAAAGAAGAATGTACCTCTTGGGCAAGAGGTTCTTGGTCAGTAAATGGAAGCTGAATTCCAGTTGCAGAATCAGGCATAAGCTCAGCATCAGCATCAACGAATGTAAGAAAATCATCAAGGTCAAAACCAGCTGAATCTAACTCCAGTTGGTTGGAAAGATCATCAGCTTCAAGGAATAAACCGTCACTAACTTCAGGATCATCAGCAGCATCCAGAACAGATGCATCAAAGAAGCAGTCATCATTAGCATCAATCACGTATTCATCTTTAACTGGTTTTGTGTCCACGTCTTGCTGCTGTGAATCATAATATATTTGCTCACAAGGCTCTGTATCAAATTCATTGCCCTTCATATGTAATTTAGGCTGCATGTCCGCAAAAGGCTTCTGATAATCTTCACTTGAGTAGTCAATCTGGTTGCTTGACTCGCCATAGTAGAAGTTTGATGTATAGACATTCTCAGATGGATTCAAGTCATCAAGATTCTTCAAAGTGAAACAGAAAGACAATGTCACAAATTCATTTATTTCAGGCTTGTTGCTCTCCTTTAAGAGGCAAGGAAAATTACACAGAAAACCAAGAGAATGCAAACTGAAAATGGAACAGCTTCCAGCTCATTGTATACATCTATACAGCATATTATCATCCAAGTGAAGCAGATGAACAAACCATTGATACACCGTGTCAGTAGGCTCCTTGATCTATATATGGTTTTTCGGAGGCAAAGAAACATTTTCTTCTGTGCTGCTAGAAAATCACAAGATTCATAGTGATTCACATAAACATTCTGTAACCAAGCAACAAACAACAAAAAACTCCAAATCCAGACTTGGCAGGATCACATCTTATGGTCAGACTTAGTAACCTATGCAGCACCTTTTTCAAATGATACTTTTTTTGACATTTGGCAGTGTCTTGGACGTGCCCAGCTAAACCTGGACTATTGTTAATTCAAGAATTCAAAGTTTTGGAAGAAAAAAACATTTCCCCCCTGGAGGATGTGGGGTGTTTTACAAACTGAAAATTAGCATTAATAGATCGCATTCTCTGGAGTAGGATTAAATCTCATGTCCCTCATCAGTTTCAATTTAGTCGTTGCCTAATGGAGGTTTCAACAGCTGATTTGTTGAGAGTTTGGGCAAATTGCACAAAATAAAACCTCAGAATTCCCCTTGTTTTCTCCTTCCCAGCAGACATATTCAAATCTCTTAAACAGAACTTCTATAGAGTAACTCCAAAAATTCCATAAGAGATGTTTGCAAGTAGTTAACATTTGAAACATGAAATGCTGAAATAACGAAAAACATGACAGGATTACATCCACTAAACAATAATGAGAAATGTGTTTATGAATTTCTGAATGGTCGAAAGCTAAAGGTAGCTGCTGGTAAGCCCAAGTATAAAACACTAGCTCCACTGCTAGAGTGTCAACTTTATAAAGCTGGTAGGCTCCAAGCACTGTCTGGCATATGCTCTTTTCTTGTAGTGCCAAGGATTCTAGATATTTTAGCACAAAGCCAAGTTTCAGCATAAAAATTGACATCCTGACAAATATTATGGAGTGATGGTATGTTTTCAAGAGGTGAAAAACTAGAGTATGGAGGAAAGAATGGATTATTAGCTGCGCTACAAGTTACGAAAGCATGTAGAAGATAAATAAAGTTCATGACAAATCACTAGAGGTAGCTACCAGTCGCTATCTCCCTAGAAATGGTAAATGAAGTGTCCAAGTTAAGAGAAAACATGACATGAAGCAGACAGCCAACTAGAATCTTTGGTAGAATGGATAGTGCATCTCCACATTAAGTTCAACAAATTCCACAAAGAAATACCAAAGACACCACTTACTGAGTTCACAGGCTATCAAGGACACCTTGGTCCAAGATCCAGTTTACTTGTTTACAATAGATTGAAAAGATTTTTTTTTCTTTTATTTTGTAGGAAAATGGATAGAAGAGACTTATCCTACATGAAAACATATCTGGGTGGAATTAAGAATACATCAATAGTATGCTTGAAAGAAAAGAAAATAAGAACTAAAATCCATGAGACTCTCGGACATTGTTTGTGTGCCTTCCTTACTGCTATACAGAGATCCATTGGGAAATTCCGCAATACAATGTGGTTATTTTGTGCCTATAGTGAAGGTCACTAAATCACAAAACAGTAGAATTACTTCTGCAGGAAGTAACTGTAGTTGCTGGCTTAAATTACAAATTGGTAAAATAACAACTAGTTATTTTGATATTGTGATGGATGGAGTTGTTACTAAAAATGCAATGTGCTGCTTAAATATGCATTATGAGAGCTCATCAATTGTTATTGATGAATGGATTGGATATGAGTATTGGGCACCAATTGAAATAACTTAAAGCTTTCCTGTTAAGATAGTTGACTACATGGGTCCTCACTGTATTAGCGCAAACTTAATCATTAAGTGATCTATTTTGAGGAAATTGGAGTACCTAATCAAAGTGCTGATCAATTTATAAGGATCTAATATGTTTTTAAATGCTAAGTCAAACTATGATTGAATTCAGATCTCCCTTGTGCAACATATAGTAGATCCACTATCTTCCCGCCCAACTATTATCTACTCTTCCTCACCGTTTCAGTTTCAGTTCTCATGAAAGAGAGTGAAACATGCATGGCAACTGATTGGAGAAGAGATATGAAGGGCTATTGAGAAGGAAATTTTTTTTAGGGGGCTGTAATTTCAACTGGAGTTAATTTATCAGAATCTTGAGGATTAAGGCAAAGAGAGAAAAGTGCAGGGGTCGAGGCTTGAGAATGAGAAAACTAATGCTAATCTAATATGTTAATGGAGATCAGAACATTAATGGTAAGGCATTCGTCTGTCCTCTTGTTTCACTGAGCTTACTCAACATGCAACTTGACTATTAAGTTACTGACTCATAGACTAAACTCAGGAGCTGAAACTTCCCTGTCAACTGAACTGCAGTAAATTTTGTCCAGAAAGAAGCCTAGGCCTTTAATGCATGCAAGGAGACTGAATCTAGATCAACTGATGAGTATTCTTCAACTGCAACTTATAGAGCCACCAAACTAACAGCTGACAAACATGGTTACGAAGTAAAGTGTAGACAGAGAGCTGCAGTAAAGGATAGATAAATTGCCCATAACTTTGTACTTTCTATTTGAACTCATTATTACTAAAGCTTGTTGCTGGTGCTATTACTATTAGTACTTATAATAGCTGCTGCAATACTTTGGGAATCAAGTGCCCCACTCTACTAATTTGTTACAGATGCTACTGCCACTGAAACTGATGAATCTAACTGATTTCTTTTTCTTTATTGTTAAAACCCATCTTTTGCAAAGTACAATTATGGTTCTTTGCATATGTATGCCTATGCTAAAGTGTGTGAGGCTATGCAAACGCAATGCTCCAGAGCTAGAGAAGTGAGTCTGTGGAAAACTTGTTCTCAAGACCAGCTCCGTCACTCTTGCTGGTAGTGTAATGCAAAGACTGTCCTCTCAGGTAGCTCTAACATAAATATGAAGCTGGGTTAAGAGCTTTTAAACTCTGGAACTAGGATGCTTCTGCTGTAAATCTACCTAATGGTTTGTTACTACTTTACGTATCCTCTGATAACTGCGGGACCTCCAGTCAAAGCAGTTGGTTGTTTAAACTTTGCGGTTGCTCCTAATTGAAATGGGTTAAGTTCCTTGTCCTGGAGTATGCTTTATCGAAATTAAATCCTCTAAGTCTGTTCCTAAAAAGTCCAGAAGTCTTTACAGTAAGTAATAAGCAACTGAATCCTTCAATAACAACCTTTCAGTGATGTGCACTTGATATTTTGGGCATAATGCGATGAAATTACTGAAATTAAAGTCTGGAGTGTGCATTACGTATAAATATATTACATTCTCATTCCCACAAAATGATCTGAAATTTGGGAAACTTATGTAGAAGTGTCTATGAATTTCAGAATATGTAACAATTGCTCAAACATTATTTCACAAGTATGGGGTGTTCAGAAGATGCACATACTAAGGTGAATATGAGCAGACATATTAATGGAAAATGGTGTAATTTATTCGTATACTGCAGAGAGATAACTAACCTGATCAATATCGTTCACATCACTGTAAGCCACTTGCTCTGCCACAACAGCTTGACCTGGTGCAACCAGCAAATCGTCATCCTCCCATTCCTCCTCAATAAATGGTGCACCATATTTCTCCCCGTTCTTTGGCCCCGGCCCACTCTTCTGAAATATCCTACACAACACAAAAGCATCCTTCCCCACCCAATCCCCAAAATGCAGTCATCATGATCAGCAAGATCTGATTAACACTAAAATATTTAGAATGGAAAAACATCTGGCCAAAGGGGGTTTATTCATGGCTAGAAAGTAACAAAAGGTTCCCTAGGTCTCACTTGTTGAATTCCTTGTTTCTCCAGTTCCTCGTCAGCAAGTTTATACTCGTGCATTACCCAGTTGGTCCTCTCGCCTCGCGGCGCTCTGCCATTATGATAAACGAGGGTCTTCTTCATGCCAACTGTCCGAGAATTATAGCAAATTGGACGGTCCTTTCCTGTCGTCTTCCAATATCCTCTCTCTGTCGCCCGATTGGTCCTCCACCCATTCCCGTACTTCTTATCAAGTGCGCTGAAGAAGTACCACTCCATATCCCTAGTCTTCAGCTTCGACTTGCCTATAGCAAACAAACATACTCACTTTGTAAAAGTCTGTCGTTACGACCTAAATCTGCTTTAATTTAAACTTTAAATTTGAAATCATCTCAAGAAAAGGAAAAGAAAAAGAAGAAAAAGAAACCAGTCCCCCACAAACTAATGACTAATTAGCACTTTAGAGAAAATCAATCCAAGAAACAAAAAGAAATCGAAGATTTCCCAATCGACTACAAACTAATGACTTCCATACAACTACCACAGAAACAAAAAAAAAACATCGATTCACTCACCCGGAAGGTCCCAAGGCTCGGATTTGTATATGTCAACAACAGAGATGGGATCGAAGCGGAAGGGCTTGTTGCAGATTTTGCGCTTCAGATAGTAGCGGACGAGTTCTTCGTCGGTGGGGTGGAATCGGAACCCAGGAGCAAGTGAGGTCGGCGAATCACGCCCCATGAATCGATCTCCAATCAACAGCAAAGAAAAAGAGAGATTAGGGGTTTTTGTTAAATTAGGAATTCGAGATTCAGGGCTAGGGTTTCGCGCGCGTCTGAATCTGAAGATTCAGGGAAGTACAGACATCGAGGAAAGTCTTGGGTAGAAGCTAAGGAGTATTGGTTCCGGTCGCGTTTATGATTTTGCTGTTTGAATAGTTCCGCTACATGTAGGTAGAGGTGGGAACCGGGTCGGCCCGGCCCGGGACCGGCCGGTCCTGGGTTTGAAAACTGAGGCCCGGGCACGGACCGATTCCCGGCAGGGCGGTTCCGAGCCGGGCCCGGGGCAGGGAGGGGCGGGGCGGGTTTGGAGTTTTTTTTAAAAAAAAAATTAAAAACATAATTAATTATATATGTCATAAATATTTTTAAGAAAAAACACTATATCCGGTGTAAGTTTTATTAAGTTAAAAAACCAAACGGCACGTACAAATAATCGGAATGGACCTTACATTTTGAAATGGCAAAAACATTTCGGAAATGATGAATAATAGAAACCTGTGATCTGTGCTGAACAACATAATCAGATCAAATACAAACTACATGTATAATAGAAACCTACGGGGCGGGGCGGGGCGGTCATGCAGGCCGGGTCCTAGTCCGGGGCGGTCCGTTTTGCACAACTTCCTCCTTTCAGGCCCATATTCGGCCGATATCTTAGCGGGCTTTTGCCGGGGCGGGCCGTGCCGGGTTTGACTTTCGAGCCGGTCAACCCGGCCCAGGTCCTACCTCTACATGTAGGTGACATAAAACCTATCACAAATCACTCTGTACTATTTTTCCACCTTTTTCTTGGAAAACTCATAATTACCTTCTATGTTTACCGTAACCTACAGTTTGTCCCTTTATTTTTTAAAATTGACACTTTACCCCTTATTTTTTTTATATTGTCTAATAATAACTTCTGAAATTTTAATTTAAACTGTATGATAATTATCTTCTAGTAATTTTGTTCTCTCCAATATTTTCTTATAGTTAATAGACATTTTAAATTATCAATTTTTCCTAAATATAAATATATTTTTCTCCATGCTAAATGCATATTAGTATTTTCTTAAAGGTCAGTTAGCTATGAAAAAAATATCAAAAATCTTAAAATTACTAGAACATAGGTATTAGATAGTTTAAATTAGGATTTTAGAAGTTATTATCAGACATTATAAATAAAATAAGGGGTAAAGTATAGGTTTTCAAAATAGAGAGTACAAAGTGTAAGTTATACCAAACTATAAGAGAGTTTTTGTAAGTTTTTCTTTTCAGTTCCCATATGTTTATTTTTATTGTCATTTTTACTTTGATTGTTTTTATTTGGAGCACCAACAAAAAAAAATCACTATATTTTTCAACTGAAAATGTATTACTATTACTTTTTCAGCTAAAATATACCATTTATATTTTTAAATTTGGCCGAATTGACCATTTTCTAGGAAACTCAATAATCAATTCAGTGTTAATAGATTGCTTCTAATGTGTGACGAATATGAATCACTTTTGGAATATATTTTCTTTATTTTTACATGATAATTTCCACATCATTGCATAGTTTCTACTACATTCAATGAGGTATAATCTATAATTTTTTCCCTAATTTGTAACAAAGTATGCTCATTTCACACATAATATTATCATGCAAGACTTTTTCACAAAATTTGCTCATTTAACACTAAAATATTCTCGCAAATTAATAGAGAATAGTCAATTTAACTCCTTTCGAAACATGAGAGGTATATTTAAGCTAAAAAAAATACTGACAAATTTGGACTTAAAATATAAACAACGGTGGTTTTTTGTGATTTTACCTTATTATTTTATTTCATTTTTTTCTTTTACAGGTAACTTCACTCCAAAACAAATTAGTGCTAAAAAAATAAGCCATAACCACCCATTACACCCTAAAACTATGTTGACTCGGACACTTTGCTCCTAAACTACCTGCTGACACACTTTGATCCCTGAGCTATCAACATCATGATATTTTCTTTTATCTAGTAACTCAACCACATGTTTTCGTCAATTACATAACAAAATTGTCATCTAATTGCATGATTTAAACTTTAACCTCCAATTGCACAAACCTATAAACTTGGGATTCAAATTTCAATTAAACGTAATCATATTAATTTTTTATTTCAATTATTTGCACCTACGAGTTTAGCATTCACCCCTCCAATCCCTAATCCTCAACATATAATTAAACATTGACCAAGGGTCCTTGATAGTTGACTCAAAATCCAACTAAGTACCCATTTAGATCTAAACTTTGTGTCGTCATCCTCTATTTCTTCGTCCCCTAATCATTACATTGCACTTCCTCTTTATCTTTCTCTTTATGAACACAACTTTTGTCATTGTAGTACAGATTCATCTTCTAGGCTTGGAAGAAATTGTCTTATGCTTTCTTTATTTTTGTTCCAGTTTCAACTTTAAGATTATAATCAAGGTGGTGATGGTGTTGTTTCTATTGTCCTTTCTAAATGAAATATTTGAAATCTCGCAAATTAGGTTCTGGGTGATGAAAGGGGACTATATTCAAAGAATAATAGATGGTGGAGCTTCAATAAAAAAATGGACCATTTGAGGATGCAATAATGATTGGGAATAGGCAAAGAGATACTAGAGACGGAGAATATATGGGGGAGCTTGGAATTAGTGACGGTACGAAGAGGAGTGAATGGAAGCGTTGGAGGGGCAAGGAGGGAGAAGCAAGGTTTTGAATATCGTGTCGATTGTCATACTACTTTTCCAATGATACAATACAGTACCGGGTCTCAGTACCATATCAGAGGTAGATCTTGGATGTATCAATTTTCAATAAATTTTAAGCATACATACGTATATTAAAATCGCACACATTTATGTGTGTCTGTGATTTTAATATATACATGTATGCTTAAAATCTCAAGTTCAACACATTGACACTTTAAAAGCTTCAAGTTCAATTACATAAAAATCTTACTTCAAATAAAGTTCAACATAAAAAGAAAAGAAGAACAATTTTCAAACAAAAAAGCAAAACTATATCTGCCACTCTCTGACAATTTTTTTCTCTATCTAATTCTGAGAAAGAACCACTTACTCTTTTATTTAGAATATCCTCTCCTTCCTAGACCTAGACTCTAGTTTTCTCATCTTTGTTGTCCCTTCATCTTCTTTTTTCTCTTATTGTTCTTTGTTCTAGTTCTCTATTTCTGTGTCCCTTCATCTTCTTTCTTTTTTTTAGTTCTTCAAGCATCATTTGTGTTTATTTATATTTGTTTCTTTTTCTTTTATTAGCTCCAACCAATTCTTTTTATTTTTTACCATCATGGTGGGTCTACTGGTAATAGTGTTGCCCATCTCATTTCTTGATTCTTTTTTGTTTTTTTCTTCCCCTATATACCACCCAAATTCCTTATACCACTAATATGGTAAGATGTATTTGCTGGCCGGTACAATGTGTCGCAAAAAGGGTGTAACAGTATTAGCCTACTTTGAATTATTCTGTTGTTGATACCAAGATATCTCGTTTGTACTAAATACTACGAGACAATTTTCAAAACCCCGGTAAAATGCGAAATACATTAGGAAAGATAGGATTGGTGAAAGGCGGGTTATTGACATTAACGATGACTAGGGTTTCATGGGAGAATAAAAGGGGTTCACTGTTAGCGAAGGTGAAAACAGATGGAGACAATGAGGTAGAGAAAGTGACAATAGTCAGTGTGAGAAATATGAGTTATAAATGGTGGCCTAAGTGATGAAGATAAATATTATGGTGCAAAAAAGATAAAAATTACAAAACTTTAACAATTGTTTTCAATTTTTCTTTTTTATAAATAGACAAAAGTTAAGTTTGTCTACCATTACATGACCGAGCTACCAAGTCAAAGGCAAAATGTTTAAGTCATAATAATTCAAGGATTGAAGTATGTTAGCTGAAAGTTCAAGGCAAAGTGTTCAAGTCAACATAGTTCAAAGGTGTAATGGGTAATTAAGCCAAGAAATAACCAAAACCTTCAAATTAAGTAATGTGGTTGTTGCCAAAAAATCCAAGGTTCAAACTCTATTCATTCATTGGCTTTCTTCTAGAGATATCAATGAGTTGAGCTTGGGAAAGTTATAGTGATTCTTGAACCACACCCATGATACAATAACCATATCCAATTCCTCCCTATAACCCACAATGGATATAATTTTCTCACCAAAGCCATCCCCTCATTAGCACAGTTAGAGTCACATATCATACCCGCAATATCCACCTAATTATATTACATAATACAAAATAAATTAAAAGCATGTGAACTACTATAATTTTACCATAATCAATATTAACCATGATTAAACTTAAAGGAATTATCACATACAAATACAATATCAAAATATATCTAGAAAGTTTTTTAAATAAAATTGAAAAAAAATAATCAATGAAAAATAAAGTTTAAGTTAGGTGCCAAACAACACTATTGCCTCATGACTTTTAGCTTTAAGGTTCCTTAATATTATTAGATTGAATTGGTTGGGAATCTACATGTAAAATGTACATATTGTTTTATGTATACCCCTATATTTTAAATTACATGAAGATAAGGGCTTTTGATACCAATAATCAAAATTAGACTTGAAGAACTGGGTTATTGAACCTGAAAATCAATTGATGATAGAGGCATATGATAACCTCTATAGGCTTGAAAACTAAGGCACATGTCTACTAAGCCCATTATTTGGCTATTTATACAAAGAGTATTTCTTCACATTTCCATAAGTTGTATGCTACTGTCATTATTGATATGAGCGTCAAAAGGGTTCCCCAGAGTGCCATTCGTGGGGTTTTCCTAACCCTGCTGCCTTTATATGCAAGTAACAAAAGCTAGATGGGTACCTTCACATGTCCACTACTTGTTAGACCTTAACGTACTTCAATTATCAAAATTTATGCAATATGATTAGTTAATCATCCAGTTATGTTTATTCATTGATCATTTGATGGGTAGTTTTTTTTTTAGTAAAAGTTTAATAGTTTAATTGCTGGATTTTAAAGGGGAAGTTACAAAAACTCTATTAAGATATGTCTTAACCTATAATTGTTCATTCTAATTATGAGAAATATATTATTACCCTAAACTTAAGTTTTCTAAAACCTACACTTACACATTTTTCATTTATTTTTTATGTTAAAAGTCAACTATTTCGTTACAAGAATGTTAGACGAAAACTTTTTTTTGACCAAAAAGTATTTTTAGATAGATACAAAAGATTGAATATAATGATTGACTAAGTATATATGACTAAATATGATGATTTTATAAAGGAGATTAATTTTAAATCATCACATTAATCCGTTGTGTTGGCTAGACACCACTTCTAGTAAAAAATATATATTTTCTTTTTGAAAATTTTAATAACTGATTACCTAATTTTAATGTTCAAGATGAAAAACATACGCGAAATGGTAGGTTTCAAGAAATTTGATGGGATAATAATATATTTATTAAAATAAGATGGGACAACTGTAAGTTATGACAAACTTTGGGTGTTTTATAAATTTTCCAATTAAAAAAATTTGGTTACCAAATCAAAACAATTAAGTAAACTTGAGTATGAGGAATGACAGTTTGACCTAAGCTTATTACAAATAAGTATGGGTGATCATGGTTCGAGTTGGTTTGGATTTCTAGTGAAACCAAACTAACCTGAAATAAATTTGATTCAAATTTTTTTTTACCCAACCTGAGTTATTGGTTTTTTTGTTTATACTATATACCTATAACAAAATAAACATCCAATAAAATTACACCCACAACCCTTTCCCAACAATGGTCTACAAAATTTGGAATGAGTTTGTGCAATGGGATTAGGATAGTTAAGAATTAGGTAGGTTTAAAAATAAATGACTAAAAACCTCTTATAACATAATTTTGGCAAAAGGGGCAAATTGCCAACTCAACTTTTTGCCCTAAAAAACATCAGCCACTAAAGTTTTTTTTTTAGTTAAAAAGACCACTAAAGTTTTCGTCGGTAACGATATGACCAATAAAGTTTTGAATGTGGACACACTAGTCGCTTACAAAATTAATGGAGAGAATATTTCATTAAATTTGTTGAATAATAGAAATAAAAAAATAACATAATTATCATTTTCATAGGTAAATTATAACATTTATACCCAAACTATATTCATTGATACATATTGGTCCCCAAATTTTGTAGGACAAGAACTAGATGAAGAAATTCATCAAATAGGTGTTGTGCAAGTTGAAGCTTAAGCCCTGCTTGCCAAACTTAGGTCTTGCTTGCTAAAATTCTTTCAAAGCCCAAGCAACTAATACAAACCAAGGAATAACTAGCACTGGATAACATCACATACCACAAACAACATTCAAAACCTATGTCCAACATTAAACCAGGATCCTTAAGACCTAATAGAGTACATAAGCGCTCTAGACATCTACTTTGTTTCTTCGCTTTTCCTCAGTCTTCCCTTATGAGCAAAATCAACTCTGGATTCTTTTACTAATGCTTCCTTACATGTACTTAACCTAAATAATTCTGCAAAACCACGAATAAACAAAACATACAACCACAAACTCGTTAACAACACAACATATAGCTTACAAAACTCAGTCCCACCAGCAAACTTTTAATGCTGGTTAGTAGCCCGAACATGGACATGGCAAAACCAATTGAAGGCCCAGAGGGCAACTAGCGATGGCCGATAATGAAGAAGACATGATTTTATTGAGGCATTTTGTAGAACATGTAAAGGGCAAGTTGGATGAGGCTAAACCAGTTCATGGTTGCTACATTTAGGTTAGATGGGGCTAGACATATGGGCTAAGTAATTTAGTTTTTTCAATTTATATAGTATCCTCACTCATTGATTCTTACAAATTGAAAGCCAAAATGAGTTCAACCGTTGCTTTTGTGATTGCACTGATCTGCATTGTCATTGCCAATGGCAGCGGACAACCTCAAGCAGCTTGGGATGGGCGTTGATGGCTTTGATCTTTTAAGAAGATGTGTATTTTGTTCCATGTTGATTATTTATTTATTTAATTTTTATCCTCAAATTGTATGTCTATGGATAAATTTTGCTTTAATGGTTTGTTTCCTTCAAAACATTTGTTTTCATTCATTTGTACAAGTTTAAGGAAGATGATGGTGACAGAGTGAAGAAATAAAGTTTAGAAGAAATTTGTAATATGCATAAAAAGTTTAGGGTTAAGTTAGGAAAAAATATACCATGCCACCATCCACATAAGGTTGCCACGTAAACTAAATTTGTCACATCATTATCCACCATGAAGACTATAACAGGAGTAGGCTATTTCTTCCAAAAGATAATGTTGATGATGGATTTAACCATAAAAAAATAATAGTAGCTAATCCATCTATCATAAAAAGTTGAGTGGATAATTTGCCTCATTTGCCTATAATTTTTAATAAATAATTATATATAAAAAATTATAAATTTTATAATATATTAATACATATACCTGGAGTTAGTTTCATATGGAATTGAAACTAACTAACAAACCGATTATTTTTATAGAGATAGAACCAATCTGTGAACCATAATGAATTTTCAACTAACCCAACCCAACCCACATTTATTAGGTTGGATAAACCTATGGTTCTACCCGACTCATGCTTAACCTTAAAGGGAAGAGATAAAATTTATTTGTCATCCTTAGCCTTTTTGTGTTGTCCTAAATAGGTTCCTAACCTTCATTTTGTTCTCTTAAAGTCTCTAACCTTTATATTTTTATCTCAAACATGGTCTTTTTGTCAATTTCATGGTAAAAGTTAATGGAATCTTGATGCAAAATACCCACTTTAGTCATACTTTTTTTTTTTCCACTTAAAGCTCCCTTAAGCTAGTAAAATCCACACTTTAACCACCATCTTTGTTCCATTTCTCTTACCTCCTCTGATCTCATCCTTCCCTCATAGCAACCACCTGAAAAATGAGCATATCGCTCTTCTCACCGTTTTTCTCTCTTTATTGTTTTTTAACCAAATAATGTAAATCCCATAAAAGGCCAAGTAGGACTTTGCTTCGGTTGGGTTTTCTGAGGGTCAGCAGGACTTTGCTTCAGTTGGATTTTTTTGCAAAAATGGCATATGGCTAATCTTTAGCTTTGGTTTTACTATCTTGGCTTGCTCGCTACCTCCTATTTCACCGACTATAGAGATGAAAGATTGATTAATTTTGCTAGAGCAATAATCCAATCCCAAGGTGTTCCTAAATCCTACAATCAAAGAAGACTAAGTATCCAAGACGAAAATCAGAGGGGAATGACTCACTGAGGACTCATATTAATCTTTTTTGCATACGAACCTAAAGTTTTTGCCTCAAAGCCGCCCTAATTAGTAAGGGAAACTAATTAGCCAAATACATTAATGGAGGTCATATGCCTTTCCATTTCATCATTCATTCTTCTTTCGAATGGAGTTAATAAAAGAATAATAACATGATAATAACAACAATTCTAAATCAAAAGAAAAAAAAGGCAAAGAATACCAATTGCTGTTGAATTGAGGGATGTTACAAGTGAAACAGGGGGTGGGAGATCAAAGGTTGGATTAATACCCTCATTGCTAATCGGAGCTCCCAATCTACGACGCCATAACCGCCGACCCATCGGAACCATGAAGACCATAAAGATAGAGAGGAGAAAGGTTACAATAAAATGACTAAAGAAGATTGATATTAGAGGGATTGGAAGAAGACAACATCATTGGTGAATGGATCGAACCACCATGACGATGGATCAAAATGGGAGCAGATTGAGTTGAGCGATGGACTTCCTTGGCCACCGCCCAATCCTCATCCAATGACATAATTGGCACAACGCTATTTTTTGCCTCCCTGAATAATGTCTCCAACACTGGAGGTGGTGGACCCTATGGTGGTGGCAGACCTGTTTAGGATAATGCAAAAGGTTAGGGCCCACAAATGAATTTTACCCTAGTAAAAAATAACTGACCAATTTGCAATAGAAAAGTTAGAGAGGAATAGTGTAATTTAGCCAAATAAAAAATAGGCCAAAATACTTCTTTAGCCTCTGAACTCGGTTGACTAGGACACTTATCCCCAGACTTTAACTCGGGCCAACTCAGCCCCCAAATTTGCTTAAGTGGGTCAGTCAACCTCTTTGACTGACCCATGTTAGTCATGTAATGTGAGACTGTTACCACTGTTTGCCTCTTTGACTAATCCATAATGTTTCAATTTTCTCTTGTGTCAAACAGTTAGAAGCTTGACAAGTTCTTCTTCTTCAACAATAGGGCAAAAACTACAAGAAATGTAAGCATCTAAACAAGAACATGAAATCGAGAAAGAGGAAGAGGTGGAAAAAGGAAACTGTGAAATGTCCCTTTTGGAATTCCCAGGTGGATTTGAGGTATTTGAGATTGAGGCATCAAAATCTACCTTTTCGGTCTCCACCATCGTGCTCATTTGTTGCGCTGTTGAGTTCATTAAGATGATGGAGGCATTTTCTCTTTGGTTTGTTCAGAACAACAAATATACTAAAAATTTGTGAATCTTTCAAAGCTTTTTTGTTTTTGAAAAGTCAAAGCCAGCCATCATAATCATTTACATTTTCATGTGATGTAAGGTAAACAAGCAAACAATCTAGCATTCACAAATTCTTAACCTTCCCAAATCACAAATTCCAATAGCATAAAAACACAAAAATAGAGTAAAGAAGTTCATCTCTATCAATCAACCTTTGTCGAAGTTCTAATTATTAGGAAAAGATTCCATACCCCCCATAACTGACCAAATTGATAACCTTAATTACTATATTTCTACCTAAACAATCTTAATTTTTGTACAATACCACTTTGGTATAAATTAAATATATATTGCCAGCATCACACGTGAATATGATTTAGCTGAGTAGTAGCAGGGCAAGAAACAACCTAGAATTGTTCTCACCAAGCACTGCAACATTGAGTCCATTACTTCATGGCAAAAGAATTGTTAAAGTTTATTTGGCAAGTTATAAGTCTTCTTTAAGAACTTTGAAGTTGTTTCATCACAACAGAAGCACAAGACTCGCAAATTTGTGTTAGGTTTAATTAGACTCCACCTTTCAGTGGTTGAAGGCACTGAAAGCTTGGATTTAGCTTAAAAGAGCTAGATATCTCAAGAATGGAGGTTCTAAACCTTTTAATTAGGCTCTTGGTGTCTCCAAAAAATAAGGGGAAGATACCTCTAATTGTGGTTGATAACTTATCTATTAATTTAGTTGGCAATCCATCACCGTTGGACCAAAATAAGTTTGTCAAGAGCTTAAAATCCTTATCTATTATATTATAGTCATGCATAGTGAATTTCTGTGAAGGACCTCTTCTAATATGACTGGTAAGAAACTTGCAAAAGAAGTTTTCATCACATCAGTAATAATATGTGTACTTACTATGTCATGTACTATTGAGGAAATAGCCTCTAAATGTTGCTCGAGCTCTTGAAGAAATGGTTCAATCTTAAAAATAAAACTTCACTAACATAGAGACCATTCTAGAGCACATGTTTGAGATCATAGAAAATGACCTTGTATGCTGTTAACTAATAAAGTTGTTGAACCCCTCTATACAAGAGGCAAAAGAAAGTTGAAAAACTTTACCATTACTGACACGGCCGCCCGTGCCTCTGCCCAGGAAGCCTTATGAGAGCTGGTCTCACGGTGGATTGCAATTGGCTAGTTGTGTATGTGTGCGGATTAAATCCCGTGATACTAGTTGATTATCCTAGAATATGCAATATGCATGCTCTTCATGCTTTGACTTGGTTTATTAAAACCATAAAACATTAACTCGGCCGAGTAATTTTCTACACAAAATAAATACAAATAGCCAAAACATATAAAATCAACATTTATATGAGTTTACTACATATAACAACTCGTGAGAACATTCATATATAAAGTAGACTAATGCCCTCACCCAAGAGTAATCCTAGAGTCGAGGACTCCTTATAACATAGACTATGGAGGCAACTAAAATTGCTGTATAAATACAAGCCTCTACTAAGATCTCTTTGACTTAACTCCCACCTTGGGTACATGTCCCAGTGGCGAGTCTCGAAAGTCATTTGCCAAGTGCTACTAGGCTCTATAGCCAAAGGAAGATACTAGTTAGTACTGTTACTTGACCAACAAGCCAACTAAGTACTTATGTAGACTAGAATCACAAGGATTCTCAACTGCCATACCTGTACACACAAAAGAGTACTACCGCGATAATCCTCAACGATTACCCGGTTCAGCAACTTCAGTCTCTGCATAACAAAACTAGAGAGTGAGAATTCAACGATTCTCAGTAAGGGGTCTTCAGTGTACCTGCAAGAAAATTACTGGGACTTTTGCTGCGAGCTCAGACAGCATGAAGGTCTGATATATGCACATATAACTAAGCCAGAAAGACCTCTCCTCAACTAGTCCTTCTCACGGTACATTACTCTGTGCCTAGCGAGTTCTGATCATTAACTCGCTCCTAGCAAGTCGAAGCTTACTGGATGCAATCATGTAGCCTTCCCATAGTTGTTATGCAGGGGAATTATGGTGGAACTTTGTAGACTAGGCCGCAGAGCCTCGTTGTTGTAGACTAGATGAACAAGGTTTCACCTTGTGACCTCGTGGCTACGGCACGGCTAGGCCAACAAGGGTTCTAAACCTTTCACCTGAGCTAGTGGTGCTAGTTATGTTTGTTTGCAACTTAGTTTCCTTGCTTGTTGCACAAACAACCTTAAAACTCTACAAAACTCAAGGAAACTCTTATATTTTGTGGGACTTTCAGAAGTTTCAGAGTACCCCTGGAATCCTTAGACCCATAGGCACGCTAAGAACCCCCTTAGGTCTCACTTGGATCATTTGAGCAAAATGTGAAAAATTCAGCATTTCTGTCTGTGGCGACGCGTTGCCACAGTTGGTAACGTTCTAAGACACTTTTCTGGATTGGCGACACGTCGTTGGGGTCGACATGTAATTGGCAACGCGTCGCCAATCTACAGAAATGCAGAAATTGGTGCATTTTGCTGCTATGAACTTTGGACGATTCCTACACATATCAAACATGCATGGAATGCCTCCAAGTTTTATACACATATAGAACATGTTGCATAGAACATAACCAACTATCACAAGCTAAGCTATGATGTCTTGTAACTTCAATCCAATCCTCTCAATTCCTCTAGTCCACCACAATTCAACCAAAATGTTTAACTAATGCCATAGCTAAAACCACTCGAATTCTTCAAGCAAACTCAAGCTAATGGCATTAAATGAACTTCAAAACATATCTCCCTTACCTCAACTCCAAGTAACAAGCAATAAACAATCCCCTTTTCGTTCAACCAAGCTCACCAAAGTTCTACACAAGTTCCAATCAAAAAACAAAGCACTAATCAACAAAACTTCACTCTCTAACCAAAACCCAATCTTCAAACTAACTAACAAACATGAATTCAATTAGGGGTGAAATTAAAACCCGCAACCCGAATTCCGACCCGAATCCGATCCGAAAAAATCGGGTTAGGGTCGGTTTCTTTTGAGGAAAAGGTGTATTTGAACCCGACCCGACCCGACCCGATTAGTTGTTGCCGACAGCAATTTCGGTTCGGGTGAAACCCGACTAACCCGACTAACCCGACTACTAAGGTATGCCCTTCTTCTTACAAAGTCCTTTAAATTTAATCTTTGAATCTTGTGGTTCTTGATTTCCTATTTTTCTGTAAGCTGGTTTAACAATATATTTCTTCAAAAATTCAAATCTGACCTAAGAATAACTTTATACCTTGTAAAACTGTTTCTGATTATAAAAAAAAAAACCGATGTTATATCCTGCTCCAAAATTTATAAAATGGCCTAAAAATAATACCGTTGAAACTTAATTTAATAATGCTATTGTTTCATTTTTCCTATGCTTTTTCTATTGTTAACACAATGAATACTTTATTTTGACCTTAGTTTCTACATTGGTTATAATATTCAGAAACAGTCATTCCTATATGTATTTATGAATTTGGTTTTGGTGCTTGGTTGCTGTTGCCATATGAGCTCAAATAAGTACGTTTCAGTAATTTTTATGTATTTTTTGGAGTATGTGCTCTCGCTTTTAACATAAAGAGATGCTCGTGAAATAATATTGAACAATTTGAAAATATAATCAACATTATATGAAATGCTCATGTTTGTTGAATATTTGCTTAAATTTTTTTTGTTGCAAGTAATTTTTTTTTTCGTTCCAGGTGATTCCGCAGCTGTAAAATAAATCGGGTTAACCCGATTATATTCATCCTAACCCGACTTTTTCGGGTTCGGGTTCGGGTCGGTTTTTTGGAATAGTCGGGTCGGGTTCGGTTAACATATTTAGGAAAGAAGTATGCATAATTCGGGTCGGGTTGAACCCGAACCCGAAATTTTCGACCCGACTTTCACCCCTAAATTCAATCAAGAACACATTTCTTACCTCGTTCAAAAACAGGGGATGAGGAAAAATGTCCTTCCAAGCTTCAAAATCATGATTCCAAGCTTGAAATTGACTTCTCCAAGCTTATACACCTTGAATTGCACCTATTGACACCAAGATCACTTGATTTCAAGCTTAATTTAAGAGAGAAATGAGTGAGGGAAGGTTGAAAACGTGGTTATGGCAGCCTCTCCTTCTCTTTCCCTTCTTAAACCCTTACTTAGCATCAAGGTCACCAAGGTTTCAAGTTTAATGCAATTAAGTCCCCCATCTCTGTAACTTAGTGATTCTTGATTAAATCCTTGTCTATTCTTTAAGTTTGAGTTAAGGTTGAAAGTTAAGTTATAAAAAATTATTCTAAAACACTCGGGACTCATCCCGGCTATTCAGGATGTAAAATTATCATTTTACCCCTGAATTTCATTCAGTGCTTTATTTTTTTCGGAACTTAGTGAACTTTGCCAAACTTCTTTATTCTTGCTATGTAAACTTGAATTAAGGTTCTAAACTTAATTTGGAACACTTTAACTTCCTCAATTGCGCTCTCCACTAGAAGGGCCATAACAATTACTACTTAAGGCATCATTTACAACTGAGGAACCTGAATTTCTAAGATAACCATATATCCTTTTTACCAAAACTTCCAACTTTATCTAGATATGGTGTAGAGTATTGATTCGACAACATAGCTATGGTACCCCAACAGAGTTACCGTTATTCGCAATCCTAACATGGGACTTCCCTCTATGCTGTTGTTGTAACCTGTCTTTTTTTTAAAAAAAAAAATACACCATTCAATTTTGACCTTGTTGAGATTGAGTCAGAGTAAGCATCGATGGAGTGAAGGTGCTTCGAGTTCCACAACCAGGCATTGAATCTTTTAAAATTGTGGCCAAGAAGAAAATTGGAACACAAGTCTATATCTAAGTACTTATTGACCTTTTCTCTCATAGTTCAATTTGAATCCTTTAATTTGTCAGCAGATTAGGATGAGTAAGAAAATCCATGTGCCATCCACTATTGCTGACATAGTCCTTCTTCCCAAAAGTGTTCTTGTTGTTGTGCATCCAAACATTGAAAACCGCTCTAACAATGCCAATTTTTTTGTAGAATTCTTGAACATGATCATCGTCTCGCTTCTACAATTTCCACCCAACTTTCTCAGCAAATTGGAACATCTTTTTCTTTTGCATCAGGTTAAATTTTGTTTTGAACTGCTTATTCTAACCATTTCTTTCCATGCCATTTGAATCAAATCGAATAAAATAAAAGCTAAATTGGAATTTGTTGTTGCATGATAGAGTTCAGAATTGGACAACACTAGCATGCTTTAGTTGGAATTAGAACATGAGTTAGGAAAAGTTAGGAAGAGTGTTAATGGGCTGCAAACAGAGCGAACAACATTAATGGTTTCACATCACGTGATGGGCACGGGGTTAGTCAAAGGGGTTGACTAACCCACTTAAGCAAGTTCAGGGGCCGAGTTGGCTCGATTTGAAGTTCAAGGAGGTAAGTGTCCTGTTCAACCGAGTTTAGGGGCTAAAGAGGTATTTTGGCCTAAAAAAGATGAAGCACAGCAACCCGAAACGAACACGAATAGACCAGCGCGTCAGTATCTTTATCCATCCATCCGTTACTTCTGCAGTGAAGGTTGCAGAAAAACTCGCATTTCCTGCCATGGCAGCTCTTTTCTCGTTCTCCACCAAACCCCCGAGCAGAATCTCATTCCTTTCCGACTCTTCTTTCAAGGCAAGCACACATCTCTCTCTCTCTCTCAATCATCTGATTTCATTTCAATTTGGGGCTAATTTTGCTCTGACAGGGAAGCTTGAGAAATTTGAAGCCAAACCCATGTCGACTTCTGATTCAAACCCGTAAACAAGCAAAGCCACTGGTGGTGGTGTGCCAAGCCCAGGAAGCCGCCGCCCCTGCGCGGTTCCGGTTGGATAATTTGGGACCTCAGCCGGGCTCCAGGAAGAAGGGGAAGAGAAAGGGGAGAGGGATTTCTGCAGGGCAAGGGGCGAGTTGCGGCTTCGGAATGAGGGGCCAAAAGTCGCGCTCTGGTCCTGGAGTTAGAAAGGGCTTTGAGGGTGGCCAGATGCCTTTGTATCGCCGCCTTCCCAAATTGAGAGGGATTGCTGGAGGTATTTTCATCTTGTACCAGCTAGCTATATTTAACTTGGAGCATTCTGGTCTGGTGCTTTAGACCAAGGTTGTCTGGATTTTGTTCTTGGATCGTTTTTCGTCTCCTGAGGATTGTAGCGTTGAATCGTATAAAGTAATCCTACAAGAAATCTAGTATTCAGTGCCTTCAGGCTGGACAGAAGCCTGAAACGTTGACCTCCAGGGAGAAGTTGTCGGAATGAAACTTAGCCGTCTAAGCATAATCTTGTTTTAATGCTTTGGCATGTTTGTTGTTTAATCTACTCTTACCAAGCTTTGCCAGTTGACAATGGAAATTTCTGTTCATTTCAGAAGTTGCCCCTTGTTTTCAATTAATTACTGATGAGAAGGATGCATGTCATTCTGGGCTGAACTATGAAATGCTTCTGCTTCCTCTCATGTGTGCCATTAGTTAAAGAAGTAATCCCTTTCCCAAAAAAAAACCAAAAAACTCTCAGTCACTGCTTTTCCTTTCAAGTCTTGATTCTGTATATGCTGTTACGTGCGTATGTCATAGCTTATTCTGGTATATTTCTTGTTTTCTGGTGTTCACTAGGTATGCATGCGGGATTACCAAAGTACGTTCCAGTTAACTTGAAAGACATAGAAATAGCCGGATTTCAGGACGGGGATGAAGTATCCTTGGAGACTTTAAAGCAAAAAGGTTTGATCAAACCATCAGGAAGAGAAAGGAAGCTGCCTCTAAAGGTACATGGTCTCTTAGATTTGTTTGACTTGAATGCTATGTTCTACCAAACACTTCCGATTATGTCTCTAGCCCCTGCCCCCTCCTGCAGTTATTTGCCTGAAGTTATACGGCAATCTGGGGGAAGAGCCACTGTATTTCCCTGTTAACATTTGACGCTTTTGTTATCTAGCTGCTTAATTGATGATTGTACGAATTTTTAGAGTCGGCACTAAACAATTGCAAGGGAAATAGTTCAAAAGGAAAGGCCTTTCTTTTCTGCTTCTGTTTATCCTAAAAGTAAATAAGAAACACGTGGGATTGGCTCAGCTGTTATATGTATGTCTGTTTGCACCTTTAGGTGCAGAGAGTCAAAATATATTTAATGGCCTCGTTGTCCTGGAGTTATGATAGGGAATTTGGTGCTACTTCTCATTATTAGAAAATTTTAACTTAGAGCATACAAGTTCTTGTTTAATGTGCGAATGCATTATTCTCCTGGCTCATTTGTCTCTCGTATTTAGTTGAAATGCGTTCGATATACCCAACCATGTTCTAGGACTTCCATAAGCTGGGGTGATGAATGCAACCATAACTTTTGCTTATTGGCTCTGACATGGTTTTGTCGTCCTTTTTTAGTCCAAGAGGAAGAACTTAGGTCAGTTCAGTTTTGTTGTCTAGAGCTGGACCAGGTTTGAAACAATCTTGGTTGTGATTGATTTTCTGGAATGGTGATACAGATTCTGGGTGATGGGGATGTGACTTTGAAGCTGAACATAAAGGCTCGTGCATTCTCTACTGCAGCGAAGGAGAAGCTTGAAGCTGCAGGATGCTCTCTAACAATACTTCCGGGACGAAAGAAGTGGGTTAAGCCGTCAGTAGCAAAGAATCTTGCTAGAGCCGAAGAATACTTTGCCAGGAAACGGGCTGCTGCTGCTGCTGCTGCTGGAGCATCTGAGCCAGCATCTGCTTGATATGATCTTAATTTGATTCATTTGAGCACAAAATGTAGGGAGTAGGATATGGGCCAACCTGCAAATGTATCTCTCTCTCACAAAATCTTTTTTTTAAAAAAAAGAAAAGGAAACAGAGAAAAGTAATTTCCATTATTTTCGGCTTAAATTCCTATTGGTCCTCTGGATTATAATGATTCGGACAGTTTGCTTACTGAATTATAAAGTAGACCAATTTAAACCTTAAACTTTAATGAATCGGGCACTTTGGTCCTTTAGCTGGAGATAGCAAAATTCGACCTAATTTGAAGACATGACCCAATCCACCCGAATCCAAACTCGACATGACTGTACCCAACCTAACATGAATTTGAGCCCGATGAAAGTAAAATTTGAGAAAACCCGAACCCCAACCTGACCCGACTTGAACCCGAAATGACTTGATGACTAAATCCGACAATACTCGATTTTAACTTAAATCAATATAAAATGTATGGTCAACAAAGACTTTTAAAAAATTATGATTTAAAATATATGAATTAGTTTTTTCTATTTTGCTGATTTGTTTTATGTTGTATAGCGAGCGAGTGAGATCTATAGGAAATAATTAGTTAAATAGTGATAGAGAGATAAAAATAATTAGATTTTAGAAATTATAGTACCTCTTTTATCTCATATGCTTTGAAATATTTGACTTTTTCAAAGAGTTTGAATTGAATTTATTTATATTACTCCTTATATCTCAAATTATTGGTACTATTCATATTTTAACAATTAATATATAGTTTTTTGTTTTCAACCTTTTAATATATAAATAAACAATTTTATACATGAATAACAAATCAAGACCTAAAATTTTTAAATATATTTTTTTAATTTTTTAATAAAAAATAATTGGACGGAAAGAGATTATTTATTAGAAAAAATTTAAAAAGTATATATTTAGAAACTATAGGTCTTTGTTTATTATTTAATATAATCATTTTTCATTTATACATTAAAATGTTGAAAATAAAAAAATCATAGATTAATTGTTGAATAATGAATATTACAAAGAACTTGACATAGAAAGAGTATTTTATTAAATAAATTATATATTAATATATCTTCATAAATTTTATATTATTTTTATGTCTAGTTAAATTAAATTTTAATCAAAAATAAATAAAAAATTGAATCAATTTAGCGATTTCGGCTTATGCATTAGTAAACCGAGTAAACCTGACAAGTAAGTTGAATTTGAGCTAAGACCAAATAACCTGACCTAATTGGATCTGAACCCAAATAAACTTGGCTTGACTAAACCCGAACACGAAATCTACTCAACCCGAAATAAATTCAAACCCAAATAACCCGACATGGACCCAAATACATGCTAACTTGATTAAACCTCAACCTGAATGACATGACCCAAACCTGACTTGACCCACCCAATTGTCATCCCTGCCTTTAGCTCAGCCTAATCCTCATGTGCGCACACGTGATCATAATGTCGGAAGATTCTAAAATATAGGTGGGGTATTGGTGCCCCCCAGTTTCCACCATCTGATTGAAAGAATGGAGTCTGGTCCAAAATCACTCTTTGCCACTAAATTTTTACATAGCCCCCCAGTTTTAGGCCAAAATGTTTATTTTCTTTTTCCTAGACCATTATATTCAGATCAAAGAAGAATAAGGTTTGTAGCAACCTGCCTTCGCAAGTTACTGGTGGTCAGCTCCCATCCGTGACGCCATGAACCCCAACCACCAATCATGAATCTGATGCCTTCGATCGCATTGCCATCAATCGCACCACCAAGCCCAGTCGTGAATCTGATGTCAATCACGAATCGATCGCAGCACCAACCCCAGTCCGAATTCGATCGCGAATCCCATGCCAATCGTGAATTCCAAGCCGCGCCGTCGTCCTTCCTGCACGATGCACCCCTAGAAGTCACTAGTCACCGCTAAAGATACAAGTGTGATTTGCGGTGACCCCGAACTGAAAATACACCATTGTTGTGCTACTGAACTTGTCAGAGATAAGCCGTTGAACGCTCAGCCATGGCTGTCGACCAAGATCACTCTTACTTATTGGTAAAACTTGCATTTTAGCCCCTCTTATTTCTATGTTAGTTTGTTTTCATCCTAAATACTTTTATGCTCGAATAATAGGCACTGACAGCATTTGTAATATGTATTTTTATTTGATTTTTGTTTATTTGTTGTTTTAGCCATGAATTCATTTAAATAATTCAATATACTTAATCTTTTTAAAACTCTAAAAATTAATTAAATTAAGACTCTAAAATGCTTAATAAATCTAAAAGTAAATTGTTCTTGTTGGACTTGGTAAAGTCTGAACAGAGATTTATTTTGTTCAACTATGATTGGTCTTGAAGACCATATAAAGTGTCCAATTAGCTAAAAAAACTTGATTGGTGATGACTCTTAAAAATACATCGCTACAAAAAAATTTTAGTTTTTTAAAAGGCAAGATAAACATATGGATTAGCCGAGTAAATATAGCATAAATCTAACATAACCCTAAAACCTAAAAGGATAACTTTAAATGATAAACCTAAAACCTAATCCCGATACCACTTAAACCTAAACCTACCATTGAACCTTAACCCTAAACCTTAATTCTAACCCTAAACCTTAACCCTCATACTAAACCCTAACCCTAATAACCCTAAACCTTAACCTTATTCCCTACCTAACCCTACCCTATACCCTAAGCCTAAGCCTAACCCTAACCCTAACCATAACCTTAACCCTAAACCTAAAACTAACCCTAATCCATAAGCCTAAACCATTATCCCAAATTTTGACCCTAAACCTAAATGTAATGTGAAAAAAATACTAAATAAAAATTTAACCATAACATAACTCTAACATAATCCTAAAACCTACAAGTGTGACTCTAAACTATAAACCTAAACCCCTAACCATAGATCCTAGACTTAACCCTAACCCTAAAAACCTTACCTTAATTTATAAACCTAAACCTAATACTAAGCCCTAACATTAAAAATAAACCATAAACCTTAAACTATAAACATAAATCTTAACCCTAAACCCTAAACCCTAAACTTTAAGCCCTAAATCTTACTTATAAATCCTAAACCCTTAACTCTTAACCCTAAACCTTAAACCCTAAGTTTCTTCCTAGTTTTTCAATTTTATTAGCATAGATTAGGTTTTCTACTTGCATTTAGCTACCCATATGGTTGTTTTATGAAAAATATTTTTTGCCATATTTTATTTTATGATATAATTGTATTTAATGGTAGGCCTTAGATTTTGTAGATATTGATTTGGCAAATTTTTAAAAATAAATTTGAATAAAATTTTATTTGAAATAATCCATTAATTGTAATATTTATATTATACTGTTAATTTTTTTTATGAATTTTTATTTTTTAAATATTAAAAAATATAAATTCATTGAAATTTAATAATATCATAAAAATATTTCAAATTTTATTAATTATACTTTTTACTAAATACATATTATTATTATTATTATTATTATTATTATTATTATTATTATTATTATTATTATTATTATTATTATTATTATTATTATTATGATTCTTGCAAAAAATAATAATAAGAACAAATCGTCTCAATCATATATTCCAATTTTTTTTGATAAGAAATTAACTAGTACTGATGAAAAATTATTTATTTCATTTTTGGAAAAAAAATATGCACATATTTTAAGCAAAAACCCCTTTTTGGTAAACAAAAATAAAAAAAGTAATATACATATCCTAATATACATATCCTGATGAAAAAAATACTCTAGGAATCTATGTAATTTTCTTACTATACATTTCAGTCCACAATGGTACTTAAAATTCAAAAAAGGGTAACGGTGTTATGGAATATTAGGTGGTTGGATTAACTCTTGATAAGTTACAAAGTTAGATAACCAACAGAGACTAAGTCTAAATTAATAGACTAACTCATATGAGTTAACCAAACAAAAAGGCCCCTAGGGTGATTAGGCCAAATTATAATAACAATCATAATTTAATCTTGTCAAGTTTAGGTTTTTAGTTTCAGGTTGATTTTGGATTAAGTAAATTTTATGTTCGGTTTTTTTTGTTCGAGTTCAATACAAGCCAGTTTAATATAGTCACAACTTCATCACCCTTTTTTGAATGTTTAGAAACATTGGGGACTAAAATACAAAATAAAGAAAATAACAAGGATTAGTGTAATATTTAGCAAAGAGAGCCTAATTGATGAATTTTTTTTAAATCCAACTAATGATTTTTTTAATCCAAGCTAAAGGAAAAAAAAATCTAAATATAAAATTTTTATACCACTAAGTTATCATTTCAAGTTTTATTTTCATTTTTTTAATTTTTGAGCAAAAGTATAGGAAAAAAGTAAAAATAGAACATAATTTTTCTCATCCTTCTTAATTTATGTACAATTTACAAATGGTGAAAACAACCTAGATATATGGAGTAATATTTATTTTATATAATTGTATACATTTTTATATATTTATTTAATAATTAAATTTTTTAGGCCTAAAAAATGATTTATTGTTTTCAAGATATTTAATTATATATATAATGATTACATTTAAAAAATTTAATATCATTTAACCTGAATTCTATACCATATGAACCTGAATTCTATACCACAATAACCTGAATCTCATACTATAACAACCTGAATCTCATACCACTTAACCTAAATTCCAAACCTCAACAACCAAAATCTTATACCATATGAACCTGAATCATATACCACTTAACCTAAATCTCATAGCACTTAACTTGAATCTTATACCACAAGCACCTAAATCGCATACCATTTAACCTGAATCTCACACCACTTAACTTGAATCTCATACAATTTAACTTGAATCGCATACTAGTTAATTTGAATATCATACCATACAAACCATAATATCATACTACATGAACCTGAATCTCATACCACTTAACTTAAATCTCATACCACAAGCACCTGAATCTCATACTATTGAATCTGAATCTCATACCACTTAACTTAAATCTCATATCACAAGCACCTAAAACTCATACCATTTAACCTGAATCTCATACCACTTAACCTGAGTTACATATCACTTAACCTTAATCCTACACCACAACCTGAATCTCATACCATACTAGTTAACTTGAATCGCATACCACTTAACCTAAATCATATACCACAACAACTAAGAATCTTATACCATTTACTTGAATCATATACCACAACAATCAGAATCTCATACCACATAACCTGAATCTCAACCTCAATCCTATATCATAACCTGAATCTCATATCATACCAGTTAGCCTAAATCGGATACCAGTTAACTTGAATCTTATACCATAACAACCAAATCTCATATCATTTTACCTGATTCTTATACTACAACAACCAGAATTTCATACCACATAACCTGAATCTCACACCACTTAACATCAATCTTATACCACAGCCTGAATCTTATACCATACTAGTTAACTTGAATTGTATACCACTTAACCTGAATCTCATACCACTTAACCTTAATGCAATACGGCAATAACTTGAATTTTATACCACTTAACCTGAATTCGTTACCACAATAACTTGAATCTTATACCATTTAACTTGAATCATATACCATAATAACCTGAATCTCATACTATATGAACTTGAATCTCATAGTAGTTAACTTGAATCTTATACTACAATAACCAGAATTTAATACCACATATATACCATATAACTAGGATTTAAAAAATAATCAGGTTGAAGGGAGTATTTTTATATTACCAATAAATTATCATTTTAAGTTTTATTTTCATCTTTTTATTTTATTTCCAGGCAAAAGAACAAGAAAAAAGTTAAAATAATACATTTTTTTCATCTTTCTTAATTTATGTACTATTTACAAATGGTGATATATGTAGTAATATATTTTATATAATTATATAATTATTGTTTTGGCCTAAAAAGAAATGATTTATTGGTTTCAAGATATTTAATTATATATGTGATGCTTACATTTAATAAACTGAATATCATGAAATATTTAATAAACTGAATAACCTGAATCTCATACTATAGGAACTTGAATCTCATACCATTTAGCTTGAATCACATACTAATTAACCAGAATCTTATATTATTTAACCTTAATCTTATATCATGTGAACTTGAATCTCATACCACTTAGCCTAAATCACATACCATAATAACTTGAATCTCATACCACTTAACTTGAATCTCATACCACTTAAGCTGAATCCTATGCCACAACAACATCAATCTCATGCCATAAGAACCTGAATGTCATACCATTTAACCTAAATCTCATACCAATTAACCTGAATTTCATACCACAATAACCTGAATCTCATACCACATCAACCTGATTCTCATACTATCTGAATTTGATATCACATTAACCTGAATCTAATACCATTTAACTTGAATCTGATACCACCTAACCTAAATATTATACCATTTAACCTGAATTACATATCATATAACCTGTAACTTGCTGTTCAGGTTACATTATGATTTTTTTATTTTGTATATTTTTGTTGCATTTCTAAACTTAGGTCCTTAACTGATCAAAAAGCAAAAGTCTGGGGATGAGCCATGAAAAGGGACATCGGCTCCCCGCATGTATTTTAGAACGCTCCCATAAGCTCTGTTTGGATATTATCATTAAGGGGAAGGGAGGGGAGGGGAAGGTGTCATGACCTTACCCTTGTTTGGATAGACTTAGTAAATGAAAGAAAGGGAAGTTTACCCCTCCTTATTTGGATACATTCATTAAAGGATGGGGAGGGAAAGAATTTAAATATGATTACAATTTTACCCTTTGTTTAGCTTGTAAATTCATTTTATTCTTTTTTCTTAATAATGTGATAAATTGCTTATACTAACAAAATTTCCATATATAGATCCAATAAAATTGGTTGATTTGAAGAACATATTTATCCAATAAAAAGAAAAGTAAAACATTTTTGTGAAGCAAACTTGTTTAACTAAAAAAATAAGTGAAAGTTTGTAAAGTATGAGAACTTTTCATAATTATTCTCCTAAGTACAATATAAGTACGAACTTATTGAAAAGCATAACCAACATAATTTCAGATGTTGAATCCATGTAATAATAAAAGTGTCTAACTTATTCCATCTAACTACAAAATAAACCATTTAGGAATATCATGGACCAAAATGTCCAAAGACTAATCGCATGACAATGTCCTTCCGCCTATGTTGAGGACATCCTAATAAAGCTCGTATTTTCTCGGGATGTGCAATTAAGTGAACATATGCGTCAGTTAGTACGTGCGGCTCAAGCGATATTTCTTCCAAAAGAGTCCACAGTTGTTCTTCAGGAATTGGAAGTCATTGCATCACTTTCTCAAGTACTAGATTTCATCGTTCCATCACTTGAGCAACATTATCAATTGCTTCTTTAATTAACATCCCATCATCGTTATCATTCTTTGCTCCCTTAGCCTTCTTAGTTTTACGAGCTCGTGCCTTAAAGAAATGTTGTTCTGCATCATCAGACGGATCACAACTTTCCAAATTCACTTCATTTTCTGAGACAAGATGATCAATCTCATCAATAGTCTCCACCTGCTCAAAAGATTGACGACGCCTTACTTCTTTCGCAGCTCCACTTTCATCACCCGTAGCTCTATCATTTCCATACAATATCAGCATCTTATCATAATGGGGAATAGGTTTTGTCATCCATTCACGAGCTGCAGGCTTATCCTGAGAAAACAAAAAACAAACACAAAAATATAAAACACCTCTCATATAAAAAAATAATAAATTAAAAATGATTTTTTGGTATTTGTTACTAGAAGATGCTAACCTTGATTAGACTCTCCCAAACTTCAGGTTCTGCACTCCAAAGCTTAGTCGTAGGATTCCAAGCAAATCCACTCATATCATTCCTCCAAAAATCATAGCACTTCGCAAAATTACTTTTCAAGGTCTTCCACCTATTTTTGACCTTGTCCTTGGTTATATCGCCTCCAATTTTTTCTTTCAGTTCTATGACAATATTGTCATAGGCTTGTGAGATAAAACTCCCATTCTGCTTGAAGCCTTTCTCCTGTTGCTGCATTAATGCATCCAATAAAGCTTCATCCATCAAAGGTGTCCACACCACTGCATTTCTTATGCCATAATTTTCAGCACCACTCGAACTTCATCCCTCTATTCTAGTGACATGATCAAAACAATTAATTACAAATTTTATTAAATTAATCTATGTGATAATATTAAAGAACTTCAAGCAATTTTAAACAATAAATAAATTTTCATATGATGGCAAGCAATTCTGTACTTTATTCGACAATGTAGTCATAGAAATCAATCTCACAAATCAAATCTAATGCTACATAGTTTAGGTACGACGACTATAATCAATCCACATAGCACTAGCTAAAGAATCTCTGACCAACTCTCCCCTATGTTCGTCATCTTCATCTGTTGTAGGACAACGACGGCGACGTCGATTCCTAATTCGTTTGTAAACCTCTGCTAGAAGGCTCTCATCTGGATCAATACCCAACAAATAATTATGCAAGATACAACATGCTAAAACAATTAACTTATGTGTTTTAACCTCATATGTTGGTTCATTGGCACTTGATATGATGACAAATCTTTTTTTTAATAGCCCAAAAGCTCATTCAATTGCATTTTGTAAAGATGCATAACGATGGTTAAATAACTCTCGTACGGTTCTCGGCGGGTTACTCGAGAACTCATACAAATGATATCGGACACATTTGTAAGGTGTGATAAATTCAGCTTTCAGCCCGAACCCAGCATCCGCAATATAATATTTTCCTAAAATAAAATAAAACCCTATTATAAATTGAAATATTGGAAATAATAAATAATTAAATAATTAACAGTTTAATAGTTGTAAATATGTTACCTTCCGGAACCTCAAGTTTATCTTCTCTAGATAGTGCATCTTTCAGAATTCATGAGTCAGATGCAGTACCCTCCCACCCAGAGAGAACGTAAGTGAACTTCAAATCAAACGAACAAGCATATAGTACGTTCATTGTTGGGTAGTCTTTTCTTCCACAGTATCATGGAGCAACTCGAGTAGGCACTTTAGCTCGAATATGTGTGCCATCAATCGCCCCTATGCAATCCTATTATGTTATAATCAAGAAAGTTATATGTCAGTCAACCGTTATTTATAAACATGTTATGACTACTACAATCTTAATAAATTTTACCTTAAAATATGGGAAGAATTTACTATTCTGCTCAATCTTTGGTGGGGTTACAAATCCATTAGGCTGCTTGATGAATCTTTTCTCTAACTCTATAATAGCTTTTAAAACCCGATGAAAGTGACGACTTGTTGTTTTTCCAGAACGCTTGAACCAAAAGTTAACCGCACGATTTTTGGCATGATGGGTCAAAATGTATAAGGACTTAGCAACTTGTTCTTCAACACTAGCACGCCGTGTTGGTCGAAGACCACCCTCCGTTTTGAGTAATTCACATAATTGTATAAAAGTCGTAGGGCTCATTCTAACTATATCACGACCTGTCGGTCCCAATCTGTCATGCATAACTTGAGCTCTAATTCTCTCTCTTCTTTCAAAGTTAATTCTATTATTACCTATTGATAACCTATGTTTTCGTTTCTTAGAGAAATACCAATAAACAACAATCATTAACAAATATGACATTCCTATTCGGCGAGTGTGCATCCACCAAAATATTGCAAAGATTGTATCTTTTCCCTCATTGTCCATATAAATAATAAAATACAAGTTGTAACATGCATACAAAAGTAAACATAACCTCAAAGACATATATATGACTTTATCAATGAGCACTTTCCAATATAATTTTAGATTTTTGTTTTCATTTAACTAACTATGACGTATCATAAGAAAAAAAAAAGTCAAAAAAAAGACTACACATGCATACAAAACAGAACTGAATTACATACATCCATAAGTTATATTAAAATTAATAGTAAATACCTTTTCCGCTTGTATCCTTTTTTAGCAAACCCCAAAAATAAGTTCAAAAATGACAACCTAAACATTCACAAATAAAAGACAGTGTTAGAAAAATTAAAGGAAGAAAACATTTTGTTTTTAAAGTTGATATAACCACAAGTAGCATTAATATCTAAAGGGAGCAAACTCACACTTTCCAGAATAATATAATTACAACAAGAATCATTAGTATATAATTTTTTTTTCGTGAAGAGTTGCATAAAAAGAAGAAAAGCTTCATCCATCAAATGCCTGCAGTTTTCTCTCTCGAACACAACAAGTATGTTGTTTCGTAGTACAATACAATACTTGTTTTAGTAGGTATCTCATCTAGATGACATAAGAAATTGGAATCTATGGATTTGCTAAAGTAAACCAAAATGTCCGATGATGATTACCCATATAGGTTGCATCACTAAACACCACAAGGTTTAATAAAACAGGTGCCTTGTCTCGAGCTATTACTGAGTCATCTTATTTGTCTCAGGATGAAGGGCAGTCAACTAATACATGTAGACCTAGTGTGAAGAGGCTCATTGAAGAAGAAATGTTGGTTGAGAAGGCTAGCAAGAATGAGAAATGTAATGCTGGAAAAGAAATGAAACAACAGAGTTCAGGAAATGGGGATAAAAAACAGAATAATAGCAAAAAGAAGAAAAAAGGGCGTTCGAAAAGCTTAGATAATATCTACGACTTGGATGCTGCTGGAGCAATGGGATCTGAAGGCGCTTGTCATCATCGATCACCAAAGGCAAATTCAAATAGGTTGGATATTGACATTCTAATGGAAGAACTCTGTAGCAACATTTATCAGAGAAGTATGGATTGCTTGAAGCATGGCCAACAGAAACTGGGCAGGTTATTTCAACTTTTTCAACTGGAAAGATCCCTTACGTGGTTAAGCTGAATCCAGATGAGGACAAGCAGAATATTCTGTTAGCAGGAATGAGTGATAAGAAGATTGTGCAGTGGGATATTAACACAGGACAGATAACTCAAGAGTATGATCAACATTTAGGTGCAGTCAATACCATCACATTTGTTGACAACAACCGGAGGTTTGTCATTTCAAGTGATGACAAATCATTTCGAGTGTGGGAGTTTGGAATTCCTGTTGTTATAAAGTATATCAGTGAACCTCATATGCACTCTATGCCTTCCATCTCGCTCCATCCTAACATGAATTGGCTTGCAACACAGAGCTTAGATAATCAGATTCTTATCTATAGCACAAGGGAAAGTTTTCACCTTAATAAGAAGAAAAGGTTTGCTGGGCACATTGTAGCAGGTTATGCTTGTCAAGTCAATTTTTCACCTGATGGACGCTTTGTACTTTCTGGAGATGGTGAAGGCAAGTGCTGGTTTTGGGACTGGAAGAGCTGCAAAGTCTTCAGAACTCTCAAGTGTCATGAGGGAGTGTGCATTGGATGCGAGTGGCATCCTCTGGAACAAAGTAAAGTCGCTACTTGTGGCTGGGATGGTCTTATTAAATACTGGTGAGTTTGCATCTGATAGAGACCATAGTAACTTGTGTGATTCCCTTTCTAGAACTTTATTACTGATTATTTCAATCTGTGTGCAGGGACTAGCTTTTTCCAGACACAAGCCTGGGTCTCATAATGGTGAACTAAGCTGCACGATTGTTGCCTTTTTAACATACAAATTTTGGAGAAACAAAGCCAGATGTATGAGAAACTTGTACAAAATCTCTTCCTTGTAGCCTTGTGTGCTTGAATTGAACTCTATCTGTTTTAAATGTTGTTGGAAGAGAATGATTCCTGCTATGCTTACATCGGTCGAGATGATGCTGGAAAAATGGAGGAAATATGAGGACAAGGAAATTGAAGTATTCCAAGAAATGAAGTTCTTGACATCAGAAATAATATCAAGGACAGCTTTTGGGAGCAGTTACTTGGAAGGAGAGAAAATATTCAGTATGATGGAGAAAATGGTTCTCATCATTGCAAGGAACGCTTATAAAGGAAGTGTCGCTGAATTATTCAGGTATGCCTTCCCCACAAGTTTGAGTTTTTGAAACAGTTTTGAATTATATTCAACGGGAAAAAAAAGTTGTCTCTCTGGTGCAGCAAGTTTGTGAAAACACCTGATGAAATTGAGTCAGACAAAATTGCTGAAGAAATACAGAACTCCATCTTGAAGATTGTGAAGAAAAGAGAGGAGGAAACATGTAGAGGGGAATCCAAGCACTGCTGCAACGACTTTCTTGGATTGCTTTTGAAGGCATACAGAGATACTGATGGAACCTATCAATGCTATTACTGTCGTCTACCTTCCCTACATTCTCTAGTTCAGTAATGTCCTCCAGGCGTTCTCCTCAGGGACCAATTTTCCATCACAGTGAAACTGTAATTTTTGCATATATTTGTTACAAAAGAAATACAAGTGAAGCGAGAAACAGGACCTTTTGAGTCAATTTCTGTAGCAAACTACATCACAGAACACAAGAAGTGGCTGGCTACTCCGAAATGCTAAAGTAATCTAGACCAGCAAGTGCTAAAATGGCATAAAAGAGGAGTTTATGAACCTGATAAATGGCCACCGTTGGTACTGTTTCCGCCGCCGCCTCCAACGATTGCCACTGCTAGTGAATTCTCTGTGCTTCTTCATCGGTTCTTCACCAGATATAAGATGAAGCAAAAGGGTAGTATTGTAACGCTCAAAATCACTGATTTAGTTGGCGTATCTTGCCTCCATTTCTGCCCGATTTGGGGGGATTATAGAAATAGCTTGTACGAGGGATATCCGGGGAAGAGTCTTACCCCTTTTCAACCTCTCCCTCCTATTTTCTCTCACCCAAACGCGCAAAGGAAGGGGCTCGTCCTCCCCCTTCCACGCTCTCCCTCGTATCCAAACAGAGCGATAATGTCGTCCGCCTGATAGAATGACAACTCTGCTTATTTCCTTGCTGCCCCTTTTTTGGGACTCGATCGCACCTTGCACTAACCCAATTGCAACTATGCATCAGCGGTTCCTCCCATCGTCGTGTCCCCATTTCTTGAACTTCTGAGCACTTTGACAAGTCCAACCTGTTGGCAGCGTAGCAGATTCTAATCAGAACCTCATGAACTTTCAATGACGCTTCCAGGATCCTCAGTGTTGTGATCCTTTCAATCCCGTTGCTCCGGTTCTCAACACACCAATATTGGATCATTCGGCAGAAGGTGTGGCTGGGGATCTGATCGAAGTTCAAGAGGGCAAAGTTAGTAACCGGGAATGTGAAGTTGTTGGAATCAAGCCATTTCTCGGTTGATTCATGGCTGTAGGTGCTTCTAATGTTACAGAGGTAATGGCTATTCGTGAGGTACCTAGTATGGTTTCCAATAGGTGTGGATTTTGGGTTGAAAGTGATTCTAAGAATGTTGTTTGATGGGTGTAATGTCCGAAAGAGAGACCACAGAGACTGTCTGTGTGTTTTTGCCGAGATTGATAGCCTTTTAAGGAATGGACTTGTCTGTGAGGTGGCACATTTAAACAGGGAAGGCAACAGCGATGTCGATAGCTTGGCAAAGCAGGGGCTAAGGGGTGAATGTATCTGTTCCTTTTGAATTTTGTTTTGGGGATATTAATTCTGGTTTAGTTGGCCTGAAAATATGGTATTTTCTTCTAACTGTGTTCTGCTAGTTTCCTGGTTGGCCGTCCTTTTTTCTTTTTTTGCTGCAATGTTGGTCGCTGTACATGGATTGCTTTGTTATAAATAAAATTCATTCTTCTTTAAAAAAAAAATTGCAGCCCCTTTCATTCTTTTTCTTTCGCTTTTGAAGTTAAGGAAGTACCATGCTATAGCAAATTATTGATTACCAAGTCCTGGTCTATTCCCAATATATTCTATAATTAATCTTCAAGAAGTCCCAACTTCTTTAATTCTCCTAGAGAAAATAACAACAAAAAAAAGGTCCTTGATTTTTGTATCAACAGAAAAAGTTTAGGTATTGACGGAATCCTCAAGTACAAGTCCAATCTCTTGGTGATGTGAACAGGGGAAGACGAAAAAGAAAAGAAACGTTCTTCGCTTTGGATCTCAATAGTAGGAATATCATGGAAAATAAATGAATTGTGCGATGGTGGAGGTTCCAGTTGGGGTGGCAGCTATGGCGGATCTCCAGTGAGTTGAGGAAGATGAGTTGACGATGGTGGCTTGGGTATTATAGATGAAAGATTAGGGTGAAAAATAGAATAAATAAGAATTTTAGTGACTATTACATAGTTTTCCCTTTTTATCATTGGACAGACATTAAGGTCACATGCTATCACGTGACGATATTACTTAGTTGAGGCGTTTTCTTAATAGTTTAAAGCGAAATTTACAATTACACCCCTGAGGTATTCTCTAACTTACAGTTTGCCCCATTTATTTTGAGAAACCGATATTTGCTCCCTATATTTTTTACACTGCCTGATAACAACTTTTGAAACTGTATTTAAACTATACGATAATCATCTTCCAATAATTTTAATATCTTTAATATTTTTTTTTATAGTTAATAGACATTTTTAACTATCATTGATTGTGAAAAAAATATAAAAAATCTTAAAATTATTGAAAAATTATTATCATATAGTTTAAATTAGGGTTTCAGAAGTTGTTGTCAGACACTGTAAAACAAACAGAGGATAAAATGTAGGTTTTTTTAAAACAAAACAAAGTGTAGCTTAGACCAAACTACAAGGGGGTTTTTGTAATTTTTTCTTAGTTTAAAGGATGAGTTGATCCATTTTATAGTTTAGTGGGCAAATTGTCCTAGTCACTATAGTTCAGGGACCAATAGGCATTTAGACCTTTATTTTCTGAAGGGAAGATTTTAACTCGAAGAGCACATAACTTTAAAAAGAAAAAAATATGTCAATTTAGGAAAACAACAAAAAGTTCACGTAATTTTGAAAGAGATTCAATTCGCTTTAACTTAAATTAATTGATTTATTTTTATTTTTACATATTTTTTACCTGAAATCGATTTTATTTGAAAGCCAATATTATATAGATATAATAATTCATTTGAAAGTAAATTTTTAGAATGTTATTAAACTTTTATGAATTTTCTTTTTTAATGCATTAAACTAGAAAATTCATAAAAATTTAGTAAGATTACAAAAATTGTATTTTCAATAAATTATTAAAATTACATAACATTGGCTTTTAATTAAAATTAGTTCTGGATAAAAATGATGTAAGAATAAAAATAAGTCATTTTGAAGTCAATTGACTTAAATTAAAATGAATTGGGTGTTGCTATTTCCTTCTATATGCTCTAGAAAACGTATTATATTTTCTTTTCTAAGAATAGTATTTTTTTTTGTACACAGAAATATCTTTACAAGTATTAGGATAATGGAAATATATAATATAGGTAGAGAGGAAAATGCCTGCTTTTTTAGGACCTAGAAGACACTTAAATCAACTTTAAATGGTATTGTATTAAGAAGTAATGAAGGAAGGAATTAAATCACTTCCTGTGGTGTCCCTTAACCACTTTACCAAAGTGATTGGGACCTAAAGATCGTATCTAACTTTAAGGAGGTTGGGGACCAATGGTACATTTTACCACATAAAAAATTAAGCCGTAGGGCTAATTCGTTTTAATTTAAGTCAATTAGCTTATTTTTATTTTGATATTTTTTTACCTAAAAGTAATTTTATTTGAAAGCTAATATTATGTAGATGCAATAATCTATTTGAAAGTAAATTTTCATGATATTATTGAATTTTTATGAATTTTTCTTTTTAAATGTCTTAAACTAGAAAAATTCATAAAAAATTAGTAAGATTACAAAAATTGTATTTTCAATAGATTATTGCATCTACATAATGTTGTCTTTTAATTAAAATTATTATGGGTAAAAAATACATAAGAATACAAATAAGTCATTTGAAATTCAATTGGGTATTAGTTTTTTTTAACTTAAATCAACTTAACCTAAAATTGATTATTTTTATTTTTAAATTTTTTTTATCTATAATCATATATGTATAATAATCTAGTGAAAATATAATTTTTATAATCTTATTAAATTTTTATATATTTTTGTCATCTACATAATAGTGGTTTTTAAATGAAATTGGTCTCATCTAAAAAAGATATAAAAATAAAAATAAGCCATTTTGGATTAATTTAACTGAAGTTAAAACAAATTGGCTCTAAAATTTTCATTCTTTGCTATATGTGAACCAAACATAAGAAAATTAGAATAGTTTTTTTATATATTTCTCACACTCTATAAATCTTACTTTCTTATAGTCTACTCTCTAAGGATTTTAAAAATCCTTGAACCAAAGGTCCCAAGGGGTAAAATCATAGAAAGAAACAAACAACTATTGGAAAAGAAAAATAAGTTCTTTTCAACACAATTTTGAACAAGGAACAATCGTTCTTTGAAAAATTTAAAAGTCTCCAAGTTAAAAGTTAGCACTTGTCTGAATCTCCATATGTTGGGGGGCATTTTAAATCTCCTTTAAAAAAGGAAGGTTTTTCAAGAATTTAAAAATAGCTTCTTAAAATGATGGCGATTGACAATGGTTGTAACTTTCTAGGACCTCTGTTCCATTTGTTCCAACCTCCTCAGAACTTTGCCCATCTCAGTGGAATCATGCTCCTCTCCTATCCACTGGAGTTATCTTACTATGGCCTTCCTACCCATCTTACTAGCCAGGGCCTCACAGAATTCATCACACACCTATCATGTAGCCTTTTCACCCTTTCATTAGACTTTGCTGGGGGTGGAGCAACTGCTTGTTAGGGAACAAGGTGGGATCTTTCCTTTCATTTGAGGCACATGAGGCTTTTGTGGTTCATGTTGATTACATCCTAGTTGTTCTTCCATGTGTTTATGGTCATTGTCATCACTGCTATTAGGTAGAGATCTAGTCGTCACGGTCATGGCTTGATGTTGTTGCCATAAACGGCTTTAAATTGATAAAAAACTACCAAGAAAAGTGATGTAGATTTAAGCGAGACCCTTACTAAAATCCTACAATGAATCCTCTTGTGATTCTGCAGCGATAGTGAACATGAACCAAGGCCCCTAAAATTATTTGTCTAAAGAGGATTCTACGATACTCGCGTCAGTTCAATTATTTTTGGAAATTCTAGTGTAAATATGGATAATAGTGGCTCAACTTAACACACCTTTCCCTTGTTGTTGATGGTGGCTTATATAGAGGATCGAACTTGTTCCTGATTCGTTAATCTCCTTCAATGATCTAACTAATTAATCCTCATTGATATTTACCTATTCTCTTGTAATTTCTGTACATGATTAGATCCTCTAAATTAAGATTCATAAACAGTAGGATTACCTTTTGGCTTCTGACACGAAGTGACAAAAGCCCGGTGACGACAATATGAGGAAAAGATCCTTGGTGGAAGCCTATCGGAACACTGAGCCCCATCACAACATTAATTTGATAGTTTTGCTATCATTTGCTAAAATTTGATTCAATCCTATGCTTGGCAGATTTGAAGACAACAAAACTCATGCTTTAACCATTTCCTTGACATTCTTACTAACGTAGTTTGGATTTGTTTTAGAATATTTTTGAATCATTAAAAATGTGTAGTGTGTGATATATACTTATTTTTTTTAATCAAACTTGTGCACCAATTAAAATGCAGCACTTTAAGATGTTCAAAAAATTCCTCCTCCTCCTCCTATTATTATTATTATTATTATTATTTATTGCAAAAAAATATGCATTTCGCCTGAAAATTCATTGATTAAATAAGATCACTGAACTAGGAAAACAATATAAGATACTCATAAAATACAAAATAATACTTAATGCTATCTGAACAATTAGATTGAAAACAATCTATGTTAGGAAAAAAGAGTAATGTAACAAAAAAGCTATATGCTAAACTGAATATAAGGTATTAGTAATGGTAATATTAGATTATTTGGGTTGGAGGTATGAAATCAATCCTTAATTTCTTATCAGTCGCTTGATAGTTTTCAGCCATTTTTTACCTTTATTAAGTCCTTTTGTTATCTTTGGCTACTAGATCTGAGGAAAATTGCAATAAAATTTTTACTATATATAAGTTAGCTATATAAAGGTCTTATCTATATAAAAACAAAAATTAGCAATGTATAGAGAAGTGATAGAATTTTTCAAAAATTTGGTAGAATAGAACAAAAAAGTCAATTTATAATTCTTAGTAGAGGTTGGGGATCTTCAAGAACACAAAAAATAAGTTTAATAAGGATTTACAATAAGAAATGAAGGTTATGGACTTGTGGCACAATTTACCTGGTAATAATGGAGTATGTAGTAATTATACACCATTATAATAATAAAGTTTGTGGTAAATGTTTTCATAATGTTGTGATATAGAAAAACAATTATAACAACTTAAAAATTTTTCTTTGCTAACTAGAAAGATAATAGATAATAGTGTACTAATATCATAACAACATGAAATTATGACATGGAAATTCTTTAAAAATGTAAGTGAAAAATATAGAATATGAGAGATTTATCTTATGTATTTTTCAATTAACCAATAAATAAATTTAACATTTGAGTGCTAAAACTAGTCCATTAATTAGTGGCCTTTTTATGTTTCAGAAAATTTATTTGAGGATATTTTGTTCTACATAAAAGTTGACTGGGAAACAAGAACAAATTTTACAAAATATGAACTTCCCTTGAGTTCTACCTTTACTTATTATGCTACAAGTAAATTACTCCAATATTGTTGGAAATAAGAAAGTGTTCTATATAAAGGTTGAGGATAAAAAAGATAAAGTAGCATTTTGACACTAGTATTTTTTTTTTGTAAATTATCCTTATACCTTATAATTTATTTTTTCCAAAATTGTTGGGGTGTCACCACATCTCCCCACAACCCTTAGCTACGCCTCCGAAGGTAAGTGTGGTTTGTGTTAACACTAGTGTGGTTGTATGCTTGTATTTACTCCATCCGTCCCAAATTTTTTGCTTCATTTGAGTTTTTATTGTATTTTAACTTGAATTTATTTATACTATTGTTTGTTAGAAAAAAAATTTTAAAAAATATATTTAGAAACTAAATGTCTTGATTTATCATTCATATATAAAGAATTTTCATTTATATATTAAAATATTGAAAATAAAAAATTCTCGATTAATTGCCAAAAATAAATGGAGCAAAAATTTTATGATGGAGGGAGTATAATATTAGTTCTTTTTTTTTTTTTTTTTACTTAGAATCTCTACACTACAGGTTAAAGGTTTTTAACAGGGAAAATGAGGGAAGAAAGGCTTGAACCTGGGACACACGAGTGGTAAAAGCTCGTGTTCCTGTACTTTCACCAATTCACTTGGCAGTGCGGGACAATGTTAGTTTTATTGCCATTGCATTACATTTAGGAAAACTCTGAACCCATTGTCAGTGATAATGATGGACCCTGAAGGTCTCCTCCAACTTCTTAAAGGTTTTGGTGGGCTTAAAATTAATGATCTTTGACTGTTTAATCAAATTCTTTTTGCGAAGACCTTTTAGTGCATTTTTACTGGTGACAGTAACACTTTTGGTTATCAAGTGCTTACTACTAAATATGAGAAATTGCATTTTGTCTAGTCAACTAAGGCTATAAGAAATGAATTTACTACATGGCGAAGTCTACTGTATGGACTGGATCTTCTTAAAGGCCATCTACTCTAGAACATGGGTGATGGGAAAATAATTCGGGTTCAGGAGGATGCATTACTTCTAGGAATTTCACCAGATTACTTAGGTCCTCTTTCTAAAGATATTTTTAAAAACCCTAATATTTGACTCTCAAATCTTTATACATTAGAAAAGCACTATTGGAGGATCACAATTCTAAATAGCCCCTTTCCTCCACAAATAGTAAATTTGATTTTACAAATTCTTTCCCCATAATCATGGATGATCTTGATGCTATATCTTGGTTGGCAAATGCTTCAGGAACCTTTGCTGTTAGATAATGTTATAATTTGGAGCTTCGGAAGAAGTCGACTGCTTAATTTTCTTAATCTTACAGGAAACTTTGTAAATTGTGCTTTTCACTCGGAGTTTTTGGCTGTCCTTAAGTTTATTTGGGCATCTCATATCCCATAAAAAGATAAATATTTTTTGTGTAAATGCTTATCGTGAGTGTTACCGACACAAGAAAATCTTACTTTGCATGGTGATTGGATGAACCCTTTTTGCCCCTGTTGCCATGCTACTTCAGAATCAATGACTCATCTATTCTGGGATTGCCCTGGCTCAAAGGATTTATGGGGTAATTTTTGCACTTCCCCTTCAGCCTCTTTGTCATTTGAGATCTAGCTTGCAAATATGTTGTATCATTAAAAACAATTCCCACCAGACTAGATTCGCTTTCTTGTGTCCACTATTTGAATTTTCTGGGTTGGCAGGAAGGAGTACATTTTCCAAAATGCTTATTTCCCTGTTTTTTTACTAAGAATAGGATGAGATGATCTTCTCCTCCAACCCTTTTTTGCTAAAGATTTCCAACAGAAAATTTCCCTTTTCCCTTTCAACCCCCTTTTACTTTATATTGTACTTGGGGTCACTCTAGAAACTAGTATGCTCATGCTAAACCGGATATCTTCATTATTGATGGAGCCTGGCATAAATCCAATAGCCTAGGTGCAGCTGCTTGGGTATGGTTGGGCTTAGATGCTCCTCATAGACAGCGTAAAGGCATTATTATTTGTTGGTGTGAATTTGATCTGGGGGTTGAACTATGAGCAATCTATGAAGCTCTATTATTCACGTCAACCAATAACATCACCTCTGTAATGATCCCCACAAACTATTCTCAAGCTCTACATACATTATTTGTTGCTCTGTTTGTCAATGCTCCCATTACAACTTCCATACACAATATGGTGTGCCTGATAAACTCTAGGCAGTATTGCTTGGTGATCGTGGCTCCAAGATCTCGGGTTTCTATTGCACATAATATTGCTACTTCTATATTTCCATAACTTCTTTCCTATGCATTTATTTCTGATTACCAAAAAAAAAAATAATGATGGACCGTGAGCATAGTAAAACCGCTGCATGCACATACCTAACTTATACCTTCGGTTGTAAGTGTCTTTTCAGAACTTTGTTGGCAAAAGTATATTTCCAGTTAACTTTGGGGAAGGAAAAAGTCCTTTTTCCTTTTCTGTGGAACTAAGCCAAGCGGGCCCGACCACTATTTAATTTATAATATTCCAGTTTAGCCAAATCGGGCGTCATCGAAATCCAATCTTACTCCACTAACGCTCTTCTGAACTCCATGGCCCTCGTTTCCTCCTCCTCCTCATCTCTTCCATGGCCCGTCTCATTTCCTTCTAGAAACCCCCAACCTTCCCACGCCCTCTCCATCAAGCGTCTTATCTTCAATAATTCTTCCTCGCCCATCGACGATTCGCATTCCCAGCGGCCCTCGCTTCGGGTCTCCGCCGTTGATTCTGGGACAAAAGCTCGCTTCCTGGCTCGCCGGCGAGAGTCCGTTTCAGTTCAGCAGCTCCAACGCCCATTAAGTAATGCTCGAAATAGGTTCTGGGTTTTCCCATTTTGATCCTTTTCGCATGTGTGTTCTTGGTTTTGCGGTTTTAACTTTTAATTGTGAATGGGTAATGCTGCAGGTGAGTATATGAGCTTGCCGGCAAGCCAATACTCGGTGTTAGACGCTGAAAGGATCGAGAGAGTTGATGCCAACACCTTCAGGTGCTATGTTTATAGGCTTAAGTTTTTCAACTTCGAAGTTTGCCCTGTTCTGCTTGTTCGAGTCGAAGAACAGCCCAATGGTTGCTGCATTAATCTCTTGTCCTGCAAGGTACCCTTACCTTTTCTAATTTGGGTTGCACTTTATACATAAATACACGTTGGAGTTGGAAAAATGTGTCTTAGCATTTGTAGGACAATATTTTCCTCCGTACCTGGAGGGAGGAAATTTCTGTTGCTTGTATATGCGGCATTATATGGCATTATATGTCGTTTCTAAATTAATTTGTTGAGATAAATGCCACATATAAAAGGAGGACAAGTTTCCTCTTACTCAGTTTGGATGAAAACATTTTCCTTTTTTATATGGCAGTTCAGCGGTTTTAGCCAAAAGCAATGTTTGAACTTCAGCTAGTTACTGACCAATCATTTCCATTTCCAGTTTTAGCGTACTTGAGGATAATTTTTCCTTTTAATGGTTAATTTGGTTTTAAACTACACTAACATAACTATGATATAGCCTGGTTGTTACAAATAGTTGTATAGTTTCTGATTTTTCATCTTCTTTTTCAGCTTGAGGGCTCGCCGATTGTTGTTGCTCAGAATGATAAATTTGATGGTATGTGCCACTTGCTGTTTCTGGAGCTAAGAACTCCTTGCAACTTATAATAACACAAGTTAGCTTTAAGTTTTAGCTTTTGAGTATTGGTGTTTTGCCTTGATTCTTGAGCATTTTTTATTTGTTACTTGAACTGGCTTAATCTGTTCACGCTGATTATCTTATATATTCTTAGTGGCATCAGTTTCAAATGTTTAGTGGCAATAAGTGTTTTGTTTCAAACATTTTTATATGTCCCATGTTTAGAAAAACCTGTCATTGTTTGATATTGCATTACTCAATCAAAATGCTGCTTCTTTCGCAATTGGTTTGATATTGCTGTAATTTGGAAATGCAGCATCTATGGTCAATCGAGTATCATGCAACACTAGGTCAAGCAACTCATCAGTTCAACAACTAACTTCAGAAGCAGTCATTCAGGTAGTTCTGGAAAATTATTGTCTGTAAAGTACTCATATTATTTTTGACAGGCAATTATGTATTAGTTCTAGCTTCCCTAAAAAATTAAATAAAATAAATGAATAAAAATAAAAATGTTTTAGTTCTAGCTAGAGCACTTTATCACTCCTAATTATTTCATTGATGCAAACTATATTTGATTTCACTGATCTAGGTTAGCATTGAGATCCCTTCTGCTTTTAGACTGATTCCCATGCAAGCAATAGAGTCAACTGGGACTCAAATACTCGAACAAACGTTGAGGCTGATGCTCCCTCGCTTCATGGCCCAGGTCTGGCAGAGTGTCATTGATTTCGGTTTTGCATTTGGTTCAGTTGTTGTTTCCTATTCTCCCTGATCTCTGTGATCAGTCTTAATTAATTCTTCAACGAGTTTCAGTTTAAAGTAATAAGATTCAAGTCAAACTAAAATGAGAAGATTGGGGAGGAGGTTAAAACTCTTTTTTGTTAATTGTAAGACACCCTAAATAAATATAACATCAATTATTATTAGATGAGGTAGCAGGGCTGTGACCCCTGCCGCCCTTCTTCAATGCAGGCCCTAATCGGATAGTTCATGAAAGGCTAGTGTGGGTGAGGATTAGGTTATGCAACTGGGAAGGCTGTCTAATTATATATCAGTTGACTTCCAGTGTGGCTTTGGTAGATTGTCTTCTGTGCCCTGGTTTCTTATTAAATTGTCTTTTTCAATTTCAAGGTCACTTCATTTACAAGCCTTCTCTGTGCCATCGTATCTTGTGCTTGTTGATTATTGAAAACCACTCCATTGTGTGGTTAACTGTACTTGTATGCCTGTTATTGTAACAGACTCGCATACCAATACTCCCCAAGATCAAGAATACCACACCCTTTAATTTCTTTAAGGTATTGGGTGGTTACAATTATCAAATTGCTAAATGGCAAGTCAAGCAGTAAAATTAGAGGAGATCACCTCCATGGAGAAGAATTGGAGATTCAAAGACTGCAGTTAAGAAACTGAAATATTGTTCTTATGGTTCTGCTGAAAACGCTCTTTTCTCAAAGTCGATTCAAATGGTGCTAATTCTATGTTTTATGAATTCAAGCAAGTGTTGATTAAGCGAACAAAGAAACTTGAATTGATAAGTGGTCGGAAGAAACATCAGGGTCCAGAATTCACTAGTTCAGTACTGAAGACCAAAATTTGCAGAAAACCATGATTACCTGCCATGTAGTCCAGCACAAAATGCGGTTAGAGCACTTCAGAAGCATGCCTTGCCAGACACCAGCTGCTAAATTTACATCTTAGTCATATGAAAGAACAGTGTAGTTGCAGCTCTAAGACATTACATTCTTTTAAGCACCAGTTCAGGTCTAGAGAAGCTTGCAGTTTTGACCCTCCACAATATGCTCCTACACCCATAATAGGACACAAGAACATCAAATTAAGCATATTTAGCCCCAGAATAACCCCTGAGATAAGTATCTGCAGCTTACCTGATAGTGACACAAGATTTACAAAATGCAGTTATACTAGTTTTCACTGGACATTATCTTCATCTATGATGCAAGTTCATAAATGGCTAAGACTATTGTCTTAGTAAGGATAGGCTTAGTAAGGCTCTTTATCAAGACTTATTGTAATTAAACTCCTCTACACCACATCTATCCTAGTACCTCGTTCAGATTCAAACAATGGAAGCCCATCTACATTTCATTTATAAGACCTCTATTAGAAAGCTAAGGAAGAAGCTGATCAGTGTTAAACGCTAGTCTTGTTTAAATGCAGAACTGGATTGAGCTTGGAACATCAATTTTCTTGCTTGGCAGACAATCTGGGCCAAAACGTGTTATCAGAAACACAGAATCCTTACTAGTTGAGTTGTTTTTTATGACATGCAACTGCTAGCACCCCTAGAGCCAGAATAGGAACATGCTTTAACCGAAAACTGAAACAGATTTGGTTATCCTCCAGAAGAATCCAATGAGAAGCCTCTTCTCCTTTCTACTACACAATCATGGTTGGAAACATCTGGACTAATTGCTAGAGTCAAAAGTTTCCTTTTTTTCAAGAACTTAGTGGTTTCTGTTCGGTCTGGTGCTATAAGGGAAGAAGATGAAAGGCGAGCTTGGTTTTTGGCTACTCAGGGAGTAGTATTGGGAAGGTTCTGCCAATAGTGGGTTGAACAGCAGGGTTTTCTATTAACTCGTGCTCCATGAATGAAATGTTTTCAGACGTGGACACCTGAACTTTATAACTGAGCATATGGACTATAACCTCTGGTTACTAAAGTGTCAAATTTGTCAAATTAAGCTTTTCTTTCTTTCTTTTTTCCCCCTTTTTCTTTCTTCCTTTTCTTTTTGTCTTTTTAACCTACAGAAGTATGATTAAGCCTACTAGCCTTAACTCAGAATTAAACAGTTATTTCATGCTACTTGTCATAATCCTGCAGTTACTTGTCTGCAGAGCTTAAGAATTTGAATTCATTTTACTTTCCATTTTGGTATTTTTCTTTACAAGTATTCCCAAAAGATTATCTTTAATACTCCTGTCCCATTTTGGTTGATACATTTGGTGTGCCATGGAGATTAGGGTGTGTAGAATCTTTTAATTCTTTTTCTATTTCTCTCCCTATGAAATGTCAGTCACTAAATTGTCACTTTCAAATTTTAGTCAATTAATTGGAAATTTTGTCAAAGTTCTGGGGCCACTTTTGTACCTTTTTTGAAATATAAGGACAAAATGAAAATTTTTGGAAAGTTCAAGGTCCAAATTGTAATTTTTAAAAAAGTTTAGGGGCTAAATTGTAATTTTATGTGAGAGTTGAAGCTAGGGTATTATGGTAAGTTGATTGTAAAATTTTTTCCAAATATAGAAATGTTGTAAGGATTTTGATACTGTCCAAAATAGTATGTGTTGCATCCTTTTTTGGATGGAGAGTAGCGTAATTTTATAATATAGTAACTTCCTGCACAATAAAAACTTTCTTTCTGAATTACTATAATTGCACAATACAGTAGCTTCAATACATAAAACTAATCATTACTGCAGTAATTCAGAAAGAAAGTAATTTTTCCTTGTGCAGGAAGTTACCTTAAGTTTCATAATTCTCTACTGTCTTGTGGGCCTCTTTAATTCTAGGAATTGTCTTTTAAATTAATTCGTGCTTTCTTGGGCAGAAAGTAATGTGGTTTCTCATATAGGTGTCGCAGTTAGCTCCTCATGTTTCTTCACTTCTGAAATTTATGAACTTTGTAGGTACAGGGAAACCGATGGCCTGTAAGGGGTCAAGTTTAATTAAAATTTATGTTACTGTCACTTCAGTTAGCTCCTAGTCTGAAGCTTTTCTTTTTCACTAGTTCCCATTTTCTATTACTTAGTTCAATAGTTGATGTACATATATACTTATACATTAGAGACAGAGAGAGTGAACGAGAGAAGACCTCTGATGTTGGGCACACATCTCTATCCCCCTCACTCAATTCCAAAATTAATCTAAAGCTCAGAAATCCATCTACAAACAGCTTTTGACCTTTGTTTGATCATTTTAATTTATTGATATTCGTTGTTTTGGGCTGTCATTGATATTTTGATACAAAGTTGAATTTATCTCTGAGACATTAAACAAAGCATATAGAAAGAAACTAAGAAAAGGGTTTAAATAAGTTATGAACATTGATTGGGAGAAATCAACAACAACAACAGTAGACAGAGCTATAATTCCCATGGGAGCATCAAGAGGATGCATGTCTATGGTCTACCAGATACAGAGGTTGCTGTTATTGAAGCCTTATGTATGCTGAGAGTTTGAGTCTCTTATCTTGTAAACATTCTTTTAGGCATCTCCTTGTTGCCTTTTCAGTAAAGATTGCTTTCCTTGTCAAAAAGAGAGAGTGAGGCAAGATGGTAACATACAGAAGAAAATATTGGGTGGAGAAATAAGATGCTCACACTTTAAGAAAGGACAAAGAACATACATTCTCTAAGATCATTTTATATAAACTGAATTGTGATCTTGCCCATATTAACTGAAAACAATGTCTCAAGTTCGAATGATGAGTAATGCAAAAATGAGAACAGAGGTCTGAAATCTATTTCTTTTTTGACTATTCACTTTGGATTTGTGACCTAACTGTGATGCAATGGCGCTCCCAGACCCTTTTCATTTCTTTCCTATTTTTTCTGAAAAAGCTCAGGGTTAGGGGACTAGCTTTGACAATTTACTAACCTGACAGCATTCTCTTTGGACTATTCACGTCCTCTTAAATGATAAAGTGCCTACTGGATAAAGAGCTATGGAAGAGGCGTTATTGGCCAGTCTTTTCCTTGACAATTATTCACTTGTGTGTCTTTTTCATTTTTGGTCCTTCCAGGTATTCTGAAGTTGGAAATCTGCAGAATCGACTAAACATGTTGTGATAACATATTGCTCGCTTCATTGCAAAATGATTACTACTTTCTTTGAATTTTTGAACTTAAATTTCACTAGAAGTTTTCAATATTATTTTTTGATTTTTTTTTTCAAAAATAAATTAGAAAACTGCGAGATTTTATCCATCATTTGCATATAAAATCTATGTATTCATGTCTTGTGTATACAAACTTATCAGGTCAACTTTGAGGGAAAAAAAGTCAAAACTGACATGCTTTCTGTGACGGAGGAGAGTAATATGCTCCTTGAACTATTAATATTTGAAATAATAATTATTTTATGTATAGGCTCTATAGAATAAGTAATATGCCTTGGAGTGGATTGATTAATAAGTGAACTGCTCAAATAATTTTTTATGGGATTGGGAGGGTTTGGAATTGCAGGGTTAAGGCCTGCAGTTAATTCAAACGCTACTGTTGGATCTAAAGGAATATCTGATTTTGCCTTGGTGTTCATCATACGAGTGTGTTTGGTAAATTTGGCTTGTATAGACTAGTATTTGGTTCTGAAATTAATTCTTCCTATCCTATTGTAGCTGGTCCAACAAAAAGGAGAATTGTCTTGTCATTGATCTTCTGTTCTCTCTCTCTCTCTATCTGGGAATATAAAAATTGTCATATCTGTGAGCATGTATCCTGTACATATTTTAGCTGCGGCAGCCCCTGCTAGTGACATGCTACCCTGGGTGTAACTAGAATAAATGGATATTGTTTAGAGCTTGTGGAAAAACTTTCATCCAATCGATTATAATGGAAACACAGATTCACATAGTTGACAACTAGGTAAGATTGAAATGTGGTTGATTGATCGGTTTGGTTGTGAAAATTCCTTCTGGGTGTTCAATGTACCAATGTGTGTTATAACATTAATGCAAAATCAGATCTTTTGCTTATATAGAGAAACTAGAATGTAAAAGAAAAAAAATGTATGGAACTTCTAAGCTATAAATCTCTTTTGCTGCAGACTTTTTGTTCTTAATTATTATAGTCAAGCAATAACAAAGTTGAAACAAGAGTTTATGCTTTGGGGTTTAGATGGCCCATGGAATTTGTAATTTTTGTTCGCTGCCTGCATACATGGTGAAATATTCTCCTACCAGGACTAAAGAAGACCATGATTGTTCCTTCTCCAGTCCTTTTGTTCCTTCTCTCTTTAGCCTGATCCAGCTCTTGCATTTACAGTCATTCTCCATTATTCTGCAGCTTGTAAAAGACTACAGAGCATGGGCGTCGGGCGATACCTCTAGACAGCCTCTTGGAACAGGTGAAATTTGAGCGGCCTACCAAAAAAAAAGCAGCCCCTTTGTAGTTTGAACTTTTTGGCTTCTCTCATTTTAAGTAGGTGTATATTTTCTAGCACATGGTCTCTAGATTAGTATTGTATATTGGTAAAATGTTCTGCTATTGTGGTCAACGAATCTCTGGTGGTTACTTCCCCTACTCCCATTAAATCTAACCTTCCTGTAATCTCTCATTCCACCACCGTAGGTTTGCAGTGATGAACAAACCTCTGTGATTTTGAACTATAAAATTGGATATCATTATCTCTCAAAAGGATCATTCTACTTGGGGCAATTGTCAGACATTCACTGTTTGTACGTACGGGTGAACATTCAGTTAGTTTGGTTTTGAACTGATTCAAACTTAATGATCCGATTAATTTTCAGTTTTTACAAAGTATATCCGAATTGTCCTAATTACATTTCAGAATCGATTTGAATTGTTTGAATTATATTTTTATTTATTCGATTCAGTATATTTGGTTTTCTTTCTAAGACCTAAACATATAGTAAATGAAAAAAAAAAATGATACATATTAAAATTTTTACCTCTCGTATCCAAAATTAAAGAAAGATAGACAATATATTGTCTAAAATTAGTAGGCAATAATTTTATATATGTAGGGTCAATATGGATAATGATAAAAATTAGTGGGAAATAACTTTATATATGTAGGGTCAATATGGATAATGATAAAAATTAGTGGGAAATAATTTTGTATATGTATGGTTATTATGGATAATGATAAAATATTTATTATTATTATTTTTGTTTAATTTATTCAATTTTAAGTGTATGATCTAATAGCTGAATATAAAATTTAGTTTTGATTCAAACCAATTAAACTAGAAAAGAAATTAAACCATTTTATCTAAATGTAATCGGTCATTTTGGTTTTTCTGGTTTTGTCCGAATAATACTCACCACTATTCATATGTCATCTTTTGCAATTAGAGGTAGAATGCTTGTTTCATTCGAAGTTCTCAACATATATCAACATATTTCTATTTTGGAGAATTACAAAAACCTCCATTAGATGTGTTCTAACCAACATTTGCTCCATTCTATTTTGGTAAATAAATTAATATTCTTTTCAGATTTTCTGAAATTTACAGTTACATCTCTATTAGTTTGGATGTTAAAAGTTTACAGTTTACATCATGGAATGCAAAACAAAAAAAGATTATTAACTAATGGGCTTTTAGCCAAATTACAGATAATTAGATATAATGATTTACCGAATACAAATGACTGAATATGATGATTTAAAAAAAAAAAAGTAATTATGTTTTTACCACTGGAAAACAACTCTCTTTGTTCCTTGCGTTTTTCACAAACCTAGGGGATCTATGATTTCCTTTTGTTTTAGTCAGCTATACTGTTGGTCTTTGACGTTTATTCTTTTATCAACATATACCAATAATGAAGTCTTAAGATTTGTTTGGGAAGAAAGTTTTAGTAGATTAGTGTTAGAGTTTTTAATAGTTTATTGACAGTAGATACTAAACTGCTAAAATTAAAAACTATCCTTATATAACTTTTTTGCAACCATTAGTGATAATCATTTGCCGCTCTTAACATGATGAAATCATAATATCTCTGCTTTTCTTGTTATAAACTCTTTTGTCAATTCACATCACAAAATGAGAATAACTCTCATTGCTTTGGTATTATTTATAGGTGTGAAAGGTTTTAACCCTAACTCAAAACTCAACCCAAAACCTAACGTACAGGGTTGGGTCAGTGAAGAAGAAAACGTGTATTTCGGCCAGCTCGAACTTGACCTTATTAAAATATGCAAAAGTCGGGTTGATTCAGGTTAAACCCGAAACCAACCCGATTGACTTGAATGTTAAGCCTGTCTCAAAATTCCTTAATACTTATACCCAGCCCAGCCCAGCCTAACCCTAAACATTCCCTAAGCCTAACCTTAAGCATTCCCTAAGCCTAACCCTAAACTAAGCGACCTCCCCCTAGCCCCCACTACCTCTCGCCTCCTGCTGGCTGCTGCTGCTCTGCTTTCGCCCTTCACCCCTCGTTTTGTGCCTCTGTTTGACTCCACCCTTTTCAACTCACCTCTTGTCCCAACTTCCTCGCGCCTCCTCCCTTACTTTGCCTTGCTGTCTAGCTGGCCTTACCTTATCCTGCCCTTGCATCGTCGTCCTGCCTTGGCCGTTGACTTCTTGCAATTCTCCATCATCCCTCACATTGTCATCCTTTGCATTGTCTATTCCTCCTTCTTCCTTCCATCGCACGTCCTCCTCCTTCCTCATCTTTACATCACACCGCCTCCTCCTTCCTCTCACGTTGAGCCATCGCACCTCACCTCTCCTTGCTCGCCTGTCACCTGTCACATTTCTTGCTCGGCTCGCTGTTGATCTCTTTCTTTGCCTTGACCGCCGTCACCTATCAACTTCCTTGCTCGGCCCATTGTCGATCTCTTCACCAGAGCACATCACAAAATAGGTTGGTCAGGTTAACCCGAATGCAACCCTAAAAAATTTGGTTTAAGGTCAGTTCGGTCCTCCCTCAATTTCAGGTTGGTTCGGGTTTGTATTTTCAGATCATAAAAGAACTCATTTATTTCGGGTTTTGGCCCGAACCCAAAACTTTCACCCTTAGTCATTTGTTTACCTTTAGTCACCTTTCATAGACATTAGAAAATACCAAATTATTATATTAACTAAATCAACAAGGGTTGATTTGACACTAGGAACAATCACCCTCCCTCCTACAGTAATTGCTGTTTTTTTCCCCTAAATTCCTATTACTCCCCCGAACTTTAATGGCTTGGACACTTAACCCCCTGAATTATGAATTGCATCAACTCAAACTCGAAACTTTGAGAAAGTGGTCACTTTAGTCCTTTGACTCAGTAATCTAACGGCAGTGATCTAACTTTTATCAATTAGTAACAGGAAAAACTTTGTACTAGTCATTAAAATTTATTTTTGTTCTCTTTTTCATCTTAATCTTTCATCTCAAACACTCAAGCCACCATTCCTAGAGCTAACCTTCAATTTTGGTTTAGCTTCTCTTTACCGTCTCTTTTCTTCAATATCCCTCCTTATGCTACCGTTATCACTTATTCTGACAAAGTCCCATTGTAGATGAATGGCGGCTCCACCATCAACTATGGTGGCTTTCTCTTTTCTCAGGAATGGAGCATTTTGATGGCACCCTTGTCTAGGATTTAGCTAGTGCTGGTCATGCTATCTCCTCGGTATCCTTGGATGATTTCGACAACCTCTAATTGCTAAGAAACCAAACCGTTTCAATCTAGTCATTTGCGAAACATTCAACCTTTTTTCACCTTCATTCATCATCGCCAACGAGCCTAGTCAATTTGCGTCCCCTCGATGTTATGATCAAGCCAAATCACATCTAACCTTCTCGTCGTGTCGCTCCCAACTCGCCTAGCCCTGTTTGACCTCTGATTGTCACCAGAAGGACAAAACTTAAGATTAGACCCATCAACCAACTCTTTTCTATTTGTGAACTGTCAAATGCAATTCAGTTTCACTTAATCACACTTTGAAGTCGCTAAGGTCATGTCCTTTAGTAAATTTGTCTCTGGTGTTTAACGTTTGTGCAATTAGATGCTAGTAATATTCTAAAATTGATGGAATAGATGTTATGTGATGGCACATGACTGAGTTACAAAGTTAAAGGACCAGAGTAACCACTTTCTCAAAGTTTGGGGTTTGAGTTGATATAGTTCGTAATTTAGGGGATTAAGTGTCCGAGTCACTAAAGTTCAAGGGAACAATAAGTATTTAGGCTTTTTATTTTTTTTGCTGAATTTTGCTTCTGTTTTTTTTCTTTCATTTGTTATTTGCAGCTTGTGATTCTTGCCCTTATTTTTTTTGCTTTGTCCACCCGACATACTTTCCTGTAGCAACAATAACTACATTTTTTTTTACCTCCTTTGCTAATTTTTTTTTTCTTTTTGCTTTTAGTTGCTGTTTTTATCCTTGGCCTAAAAATAGCGCTGCCTCTGCTACGGTAGTTTTTTTTTTTTTTTTGCATTTGGGTTGTTTTTTTTTCCAATTTTTTTTTTTTTGCATTTTGGTTTTTTTGGCCAAAAATTGTTTTTTTTTTTTTGCAGTTTTTTTTGTTGTGTTTGGGATTTTTTTTTTTGCAGTTTTTTTTTGTTGTGTTTGGGATTTTTTCCACAGTTCTTTTTTAGCTTTTTTTATGTGATAAAAAGGATAAATTACAAAATTGGTTTTCTATTTGTTTACAGTAATATCTTCTTGTCCTCAGATTTTGAAAGTAGGTATTTTATCACTTTTTCATAAACTTTTGATTATTGTGTTTTAGGCCACCAATCTATAAATAGATATGAAAACAGGTAACTTGGCTAAATAGTCCTTTTATATTGTTTTAATAATTGAAAATTTTTGAGCAGATGACACATGTATTCCGCAATTTAGCATAGAGTGACATGTGGCAATTTCCAAAATTACCCTTAACAAATTACACGTGTCTAGCGAGAATTGGTTCTTTGTTTGACTTCATCCTATTTTACATTTATTTACACTACTACCACACTTTCTATGAGTTTGCCACATATAACCATATTCCCTTAATTTTTTTTCTTTATAATATATTTAAGCTCACGTTCCTCAAATTACCTGGGATTTTTTTTTTTTGCATATTTATTTATCTATTTTTTAGTCCACATTTTCTTACCAGTTACTTTTTTTAGTTTTTGAGGCAGTTAAGGCGGGGCCTTTTAACCTACTTCTACTTCTATCCATTATGTTAGTTACCATCTATTAACTGTCCACTAAAGAAAGCAGATATATATTTCATAGTTATTTACATTTTTTCCCTTCCCACAATCCAATGATAAATGTTCTGAAGTAGAGGCTTTCTTGGTTTTCCAATAGGCGCTGTGCTCACCCGCCTTAATTCTTGGTTCTACACCATCCACCTGCACTAGTAATAGAATATACAGTTTCATATTTGCTTCCTACTTTTGTAACATTAATGATATATGTAACTTGCAATACTAACTCAGACAAACATCCCATTTTTAGTTGACACAGGTAACTGCAACATGAAGGAAGATGAAAATTCAAACCAAGTAATTTAGTTCCTTTTTTATATCTAATTACCTTTTTCACTGTAGTTATTTACAAATCGTTTACTATGCATTCATGGCATGAGAATCACCAGTGAGGGACACATAGTAGAAACGACAACAACTAGCATAAAAACAAACAGGTTTCATTCCAATTTAATTCTTTTCATGTGTGTTTTTGTGCTTTGTTTATATGCAAATTTAGACTGTTAGTATTTGCTATATGGAAGATTTTAATGTGCGTAACATGCATTTCTATTAACTATTTCACCATTTTGTAGATAACCACAAATCATTATACTAATTGATATCTTCTAATTTGGTGAATTAACATACAATTTCCAATTTGCAATAGACACGAGGAAATACAACAAGAAGTAGTAGCAAATCTCAACACAAGTATTTGAATTTCATTTTATTGTTTGATTTCGCGCTACCTTTTTCTATTTATAGATTTTTTTCACTTTTACTTACATATCTCATTCATATTTCAAACTTATACAAAACATTGTACCAGCAAATTGCAATGAATAATTATACCAGAAAATTTCCAAATCACAACAGGTATTCTACTTAATTTTTATTTTCAATTTAGGCCATTATTATGGTTACTTAACAAATTTCAAAATACATTCATAACAGCAAAAAATGATCCACCATAATCTACCTTTCAGTATATTTAAAATGATTTACCATGCATTCATGGCAAGAGCAAGAAAACACATTTCACATCACCAGAATCATCAACAGCAAGCAGCAAAAGAAACAAGTTTCAATTTCATAATTCGAACATCTTATGCAGTATCTTTATGTCATGGGTTATCTTTATTATATGTTTTATTAATTGGAAAACTTTTGCTAATTAACTTATACTTTAAAAATTATTATACAGAAGATTTTTTATACTAACATTCATTTCTTAATACTAACAAAGACGCATGCATATTTACATACAAGGTACCGGGAAACAAAATTTTGAATTAACTTAGATATATAATGTGTGAACTAATTAAAAGACATGATACACTTATCTTGGGGTCATCTTATCATCCATATACATATTCCGTTTGAGTATCCTAGCAATTAGTCCCAGAGGTGTCCTGGTTAACATGTAACAGAAGAAGAAAGTAAATGGCATCAAAGTTCAAGGAAATATAGGAAAAAAATATAGCCATGCATAAAGGAAAAAGAAAACTAGAGGACAACACATTTTTACCTTCCCAATGTAACCTCACCTTCCACGAAGGCGTGTTGAACACATTTCGATCATGCAGCAGAGCACGGGCCATAGCCATGTTCTTATACTCCTTTTTCATGGATGTATCAAGTTATGAACAAAACAATCACATTAAATCAAGAACAAACTAAAGAAGGAAAGACAATACCTAGGGTTTCAGATCTTGTCAGAATTTTTTCATTAATTGTTTGATTTTTCAGAAAATGCCTTTCATAAAGGATAATGATGATAGAAAGACGACTAGAACTGTGTAAACGTCCTATGTTCTCTGTGAAAATAATGACTCTTGAACACTTTCAAACCCGATTTACAAAAAAATGGACTGTTTTTTAGAAAAAAATTTTTAGAGAAAGTTAAAGAGGAAGTAAAGCTTTATTAAATGATGTGAGTTTCTAAATATTCTGAAAAAAATTTCACCAATAGGGCAGCATTGCCACTGGGAAATTCATAGCAGCGGTAGCTATTGCCTGACAAATTCATTGTCACAGTTGTGGACCATCGGGTAACTCATACACCTGGCAGCTCCACTATAAAAAAACTCAATCAGCTGTGCGACCCATTCCAAAAAAATCAGAAGTTAGAGAGAAGAGAGAGCAAGATGGAGTAGAGTGAGTGATAAAAGACGACTGAAAATGAAATCTTGCCCTAATTTGGCTTTTTGTACTCACAATAATTACACCCAAGTCCCTTATGTTTGTTCTTATTTTCTTAGTATCCCTTATCTTCTTAGCTCCTGCCATATATTCCCTAACTTTACCAATGTTACAGATTATGCACTCATTGTAATGGCTTCAACTTTTTCTTATGGATTGGGCCTAGTTTTTATTTCTTTTTCCCATGTTCCGAACGTATTAAATTATTGGCTCATTTATTATACTCGTTAAATTTAACTAAACTCTTACATTTATTAGTACCAAATGCGGGCCAATGAACTTTTAGGCCTGGTTTGTCAAAGTCAACAAATATAATTTTTCCCCTTTCATTTCTGTTTCTATTTCTTCTATTTGATGATAATTTTTTTTCATTATCAAGAATATAAATCCTAAAAGTTGCTAGAGTTAAAAGCAATTATTTGACAGTTAGTGAATTGACACCAACTTCTTGAAAATAGTTTCATCCAAATACAACTATATATTATCTGTAAAGATTTCTAAATTAAAAGAACAACCGCACCTCCAATAACTTGAATTGAAATTGAAATGAAATATGCCATCATGGTTATGGGTTGAGTGTGTGTCGTATTATTGAAGCTCCTTGTATTAATAATTGGCTTCAGGGTTAATATAAGATTAATGATCCAGGGTTGTATGATGAATATGTTGTAGTTGACAAGCTACATTTCTTAGTTGCAATACTTCCTACATTTGAATAGATTGTTATATTATATTGTTGCTTATCATCTTAGGTTTACTGTCATAAAACATGTGACATGGTTTCATTAGTTGCGAATATTGTTTAACATTACATTTTCGCTTCAAACTTAATACTTACGATCTTGTGCATGCATTGAGTATAACAAATATTTTGTATGAACTACTGTCCCGTCCATTAGGCGGGTTATAAAACTAGTTTTCATGAATGAAACTTAAGACTCTGATTTCTCCTGAAAACCCAAATTCACTACATTCATCTTCTATAATATATTTTTTCTATTTACCAAATTGATTGCCAGCATCTTCTAATAATTTAAATTTTTTTTACCTCTTTTGGATTGATGATATCTTATTTTTTTGAATTCATATATTTTTTTAATATTTTCCCTATAAATATAAGGGATATAAAAAATTGTATGTTAATTGGTCATCTCACAACAACGTGCGAATTGCAATCTAGTAATAACTAAAATGCTGAAGGGTGATGGGACATTAGGAACAGTGGCTGTTCTATAATAGTTTTTTTTTGTTTGGGTTAGACCCATTTGGGTATTTTATTGGCCAAAAATATATCCAAAACAAAAAAGGATAATATTATATAGGCAAAAATAATGGAAAAAAAACTACCAATATTTACAATGGGAAAAAATTACCAATATTTATAATGGGGCCCAAATAGCCCACTAATATTTTTTTTTTTTTGCTAAAAAAATCATCAATGTTTCTAAGTCAGGCCGGTTGTCCCACTACCGTTAAAATTAATCCAATGTGACTAGAGGAAAGCCACATAAGATTAGTTTTCCATTTAAAAGTTGATTTACTCCTTTAGATTGGGTTAGAAGCTTGGCAAAGGCTTTCTTCTTGGCATGTCTATCCCTCTTTGGCTTTCCTTTACTTGCTCTCTCCCTAAGCCCCACAAAAACTGCAGCCCTATGCCTAGCCTTACCCTTTAGTTGTTCAAGGTGAATTGGATTAAGGCGGCCCACTGGGTGTAGCGGATCTGGTGATGAGTCATGGCTGAGCAGAGGTTAAATGACTGCGTTTATTGTGCAAGGGTGGAGGTTTAGCAACTACGTGTTGGGCCTTATTGTCTTCAGGGTCGGTTTTCGAGATCCATATGCCAGGCTTCAATCCTGGCTTCTCTCTTGGCTTCAATATTGGATCATGTTGGTTTCTCTTTCCGAGCTTTGCTTTTTTGGCTCCTCTCTTGGATCATGTTGGCTACGGCTTCCTATGCCTATAATTTCTCCAAAGCCTTCACCTTTCTGATAACAACTTTATCAAGACCATAAATCCTAAGTTTTCTCACGTGGGCAGCTTGTGATCTGTTGATTTCGGTGAAAATAGTCACTAGGTCTATTAATTTTTTGTTTAATCAATTTCTCTACTAACAAACTATATAGGCAAATCCCAGAGGATATTGGAATCTGTTCTTCATTGAAATTGATTAAGTTTATTAACATGTTCTATGGCATATCAAAGCGAGCAAGGAGAAATAGAAAGATAAAATGTACTAAAGCCATTGTTAAAGGTGTAGTTGTCGCACCTGTAGGTGAAGGTTTCGTTGGAGGAATGGAGCATTTTGAGGCATTGAGTGGTGATGGCTATCAAATTGCCAAAGAAGTCAGTGTTCTCAACCAAAACTACCATCCCTCTGGTGATGAAGGCGTAGATCAGAGACCGTTGCCCAATGGAGAAACTGTGTTCGCTAAAACCCTGTAGCAAAGATGGGAAATGAACAATGGGAATTGGAGATGATTGGATTTTGTTGCAAGGATGTTGTTCAATGGTTAGAGCTTCCTTTGAAAATACTAGAGGATTGAGTTTAGTCATTTAGAGCAACGTTGTCCATGCTAGACTTTCCTTTTTTCCACATAATCATCTATTGACAGAATATTCTTTATTTTAACAGTATATTTGCATATTTAATGAAGAATGGTCTATTTGAGCAGATTTTAAAACAGTAATGGTTTATTTGGCTCAAAAAAAATATTAGTCGCCGATTTGAGCCAACCTAAAAACATTAGTGGTTTTTTTATTATTTTTTTTCCTATTATATAATAAATACTCTATTTGTTTATGATAATATCTTTTCATCTTTGTTGGCCCAAAATATGTCCAAAATAGAAAAAAGTAAATATTACATAATAGATATTCTATTTGTGTAGGATAATATCTTTTGGTTCTTAAATTTTGAAATTAGACATTTTTACCCCTTTATCCTAATAAATACAAAAGATGCTTTAAAATTTTGAATTTTACATTTTTAGCCCCCATACTAGCATGAGTTATAATCAAGAACCATTTTTATGCTTAAATTCCAAAATAAATTGGTTATCAATAATATTAAAACATTTCAATTTTTCCAAAATCTTTAAATTGATTATGACTTAATTTTAAATTGATAACTTTTTAATAGTTTTTTTAATACAAATGTATTTGGTATGAAAAATTTGTATCTTTGTTGATCGACCCGTAACGAAGTGCAGCTTTATGTAACCTTTGCCCATATATCTATACATCTTTCATGTATTTTAAAATCAATCATTTTTTATATTTTCATTGTGTCGGTCATGTTCCTTTGAGATTATTAATTTATGAATTTGACAAGTAATTCAATTATGAAAAATCTTTCTTTGTTGCTATAAAATAATGTATGCCCCAAACAATGCACGAGCTTACATATAGTCTTAAACTAAAGAATAGCCTATCGACTAAAGTAACCAAACTAGAGAAAATTAGTTTAAAAGAGACAAAACGTAAGAACAGATCAAAGGACATTAAAACACATAGCTGAAAGACCAAACCAATTAAATGAATGGCTTGGCAAATAAGCATATGTATGCCCAAGTGACTTTTCTAAAGTTGGACCCTACGATCAGTTCACCAAATTGTTATACTTAATGGTGGATATTTGATTTAGTGTGGCATTATAGGCTATATTCACCTGAGCTAAATGAACAAGCAGTTATGAAGAAATGGAAACATTCATTTATCTTAACTAGAGAAGGTTCTACTTCATTCTAGAGACCTTATGCCCAAAAATTCAATTATGGATCTCATTAAACATTGGATGGGATAGATGTGTTAGTATGTGTATGTTTTTCTAAACTTTGAGTATTTTCGCAATAGCATCATGTTGATGCTCATTGTTGTCTCTATCTACACTATTAGTTGTCTTGGATCTTGTAATCACCAAGATCTCAGTTTTCCTTTTTGAAATATGACACCAATTTGATAACTTAAATATCAAATATTAAGACAAAGATAAATCTAAGTAGCTTCAAAAAGCATTAATCTAGGTTTTGAATCAGCCTAGGCAAGAAAAAAGTTAGAGGACCTCTAGATTTTTTCGTCGAGAAGGATCCTCTAATAATCAAGTCAAGTAATAGTTTTTCATGAGGCATAGTAATTGAGAGGATATGATGAGAACATACTGCCTTCCATCATTGTTAAATTACTACTTATGCAATACGTATTGAGGAGGAGCTTCCCCTTCCCAAGGGGCTTTAGACCTAATAAAGGGCCTTTTAACTAGCCGCATGCCTTTTCGGCCGGTTGGGATACTTTAATTCTTTAGGCTTATACCGAACTTAAAGTGAGCCTAGTGTATTAACCAAAAATCTCTTTTGTAGCTAGATTTCCATTCCTCTCATATTGTTTGTATAATTAATTATGAGTATAAAATTGTTTAAAAATTAAATTTAATAATAGACAATAAAAATGTGCCAAATCATGATTATTTTATTCCTAAGATTGTTTATTAATAGATAATAAATGTAATTTTCCTTTTTCATTAGAGGAAGAGGGTTTATCACTTCTATATGTTGGTTTTGGTTACATTGTACCAAGCAATAAGCTATTAGAGTTTTTTAGATGATTGTAAGTAATGTTTTCATTTTGAAACACACTCAATCTACCTTATTTTGTTAATTCTGGCTCACTAGATCTAGCAAATTGGTTGCTAACTTTATTCTAGCAAATTGGATGTTAGCTTTCTTCTTTCTTTTTTTCCCCATGAAAATGCTAGTGACTAAACTGTCACTGTCATGAAATTTCTTGTTACTTGTGGGGGCAATTTGTTTTAACTTAAGTTAGATTAATATAAAATTACTTATTTTTATTTTTATAATTTTTTATCGGAAATCAATGTCATTTGAAAGTTAATATTGTATAGGTATAATAGTTTATTGAATAGCATGTTTTATAATCTAATTAAATTTTAATAAATTTTTTATTTACTCAACCTAAAAAAAAGGAAACATCAATAAAAATTCAATTACACTTAGAAAAGGCTATTCAACAATTTTTATAACTATATGGTATTAACTTTTAAATGATATTGACTCTGGACAAAAAAACCATAAATCTAATTGAAGTTAAAATAAATTGGGCTCTACAACTTGCAATTTTTAAAAGATATAAGAACTAAAATGAAACTTTTTTAAAAATTAGAGACCATATTGTAATTTGAAGTGAATCTAAAATGATATAGGTATGGTAAAAAGAATTACTAAATAAAAAATATTAAAAATATTTTAGAAATATAAAAAATAGTAATTATTGTAAAGAATTTGTTAACTATTATTATATTTAATGGTTAAGAGGTCTTAGTAAATTAAAATTTAAAACATCATTAAGGGTAAATGTTGAGTTTAAGATAAAAATTTGATATGACATTCGATTACGTTGTCAATTAACTCAACAATTGCCTAATCAACTTAACTTCTTCTTTATAATATATACATGTCTATTTGATTTTCTTTAAGCATTAGCTATGACACAAAATTAATATGCAACCTTTTCTATCTTTAATTTTCTTAATACAATTTATTATTAAACCCCAATAAAAAAATCAGTGGCCAAATTTTCAAATTTTATAATTTTGGAAATGTACAAACCCCTATTCCCGAGGTATGACCTCGCCTAAACACTTTCCTATCTTATTTTTAGAAACCTACAATTATCCCCTTAAATGTAAACTTTATCATTTTGTCTGTTATGATGGTGGACTTAAATGCTCTCAATACTCTTTAAGGTTTTAAAATCATCAACCCAATGACTTATCTCAAGCCACCTCTACTCCAATTTTCTCATGAAATTTAGATTGAGTGGGTTGGGTTTTTGGTCTCAATTCTCTTCTCTTCCCTGATTCTGGTGATGGCAGAATTTCTAGCAAGTGGAGAGTAGGGTTCTGCAACACCCAATTGTAGCATTTTTCAAAGGGAATGACATTAAAGAATATTTTTGGTGGGTTTTATTCATTTGCTTTATTTTTTTTGGTTGGGATGATGTTGAGGTTATGGTCTTTTGAGACTCCTGGAGTTTCAAGTTTTTTTTTTTGGATTTTGTTTTACTTAAGAGACATTATTGGAATCGTGGTATGCTCTCTCGATTAATTGAGGTTAAGAATATTCTATTATAGGATTTGATAATTTTAGTTGTTATTGATCTTCGATTAATATGAAAATTTGCATTATACAGGGATTCATGAAAAAGCTGTTGTAGTGGTGTTTATATGTTGGAGTAGATTGTTCATAACCAAAAGTTTTTCCTTGGCCTTGGGTCCTTTTGCTTTCCCTTCTATGCTCAAATTCAGGAATGATGGGACACAAGGGCTCATGTCTGGTAGTGAGAAAAGTGGTGGTGGTGATGGTTTAAAGTATAGAGCAATGACGAATCCACGGTGGTTTGTGGCGAGAGTTGCATCATGAGCTACAACGACAACGAAGTGAAAAATGCAATTGATTTTGACCTCCTCTGGTTCTCATTGCCATTGGAGAAAAACATATGTGTTGCTGCAAATGATGTAGGGAAAAAAGGCCCCATGGTAATTTGGCATTATCATCTCCTTACATAATCAATTTTGAGGATAAATTCACATGGTAAGATTGGCTAATTGAGGACAATGTGTATTTCGTTAGACACAAAAATATAGGGGACATAGCTTCCATGTGGAGAAAATTAGTGCAAAGGTTGAGTTTCTCCCATTATTTTGTCTGTAATGAGTAAATTGCACCATTGGCTCCTAACATTTTATTATTGTACCGTTTTGGACCTAAATCTTAAAATCTTGCATGGGAAGTCCTAAATCTCAATTTATTGTTCCATTTTAGACCTTTCATAAATATAAAACATTAATGTAGATGAAAAATGTGATGTGGCATGAAAACATGGGTGATTTGCCATAGTGGCACGTTTGACACTTCAGAACTGGCCTACAATTGGCCATGTTAGAAATTTAGGGTCTATGTTACAAAAAATAAAGAAATTTAGGGCCTATATGGGGTTAGCCCAAAGTCAAACATGTCCCCTCTCTCCCTCAGTTGATCAACCTCCATAACCACCAAAGTTATCAGCCGTCACCATGGCCTGAGGTGTAGGAGATTCTGGTGAGGGTTCCAATTGGCGTGGTTGGTTGGAATCAAAAAACTGTGGTGGTCGACCGAAATCTGAAATAGCGAAGGTTGGCTGGAATTTGAAAATCGTGGTGGACGATGTCTCTGATGATGGTGCGAGTTTGCTTAGGCTCCGATTAAAAAACGCATCAGACATCTGGTCTTGTGCCTAGTCCAAATTCACCTTATTCATTAGCCATTTTTGTCCCATCTGAATCTCGCGACCTCGATCCTTAATCGCCACCCAAATCTCGCCAGCCTCTAGGGGAATGAATCTCGTGGGGGAAGGGGAGAGTTCTAATTGGAACCCCATGCCTCAGGCAACGACGACGGGCAGGAATGACTAGAATGGTTGGAATCTCCCACATTGGAATCTTGGCTGGAATGGTGTCGGGTAGGGGAAGCGGTAGTCCAAGAGTGGCAGTGGTAGTTGAGCAAAAGTTATGGTTTTGGGAGAGGGTAGCAAAAAATTAGGAACCTAGGTTGTTGTTTTTTCCTTTTCCATATCATTACTAGAGGTGGTTCATTGTGTCACCACGGCAAATCATCCCATGCTGGCATGTCAAGTGACTTGTTTTGTCAATTTTAACTTTTTTTTATCTCAAAGGTTTAAAATAGAATAATAAGTTGAGGTTGAAAACTTTTCATGCAAGATTTTAAGGTTAGGGTCTAAAATGGTATAATAATAAAAGATTAGGGGCCATAGATGTAATTTACTCTTGAATGCAATGGAGCTTATTCTGAGATTCGGGATGATTATAGGTTATTTTTGTAATTTTAAAGCTTAAGAGCCTTTTTGTAATTTTATCCGGTAACCCAATGACATGGCAAGTAAAATTGGATGAGAAAATTTGGACATGTGGGGGGAGGCAATGCAAACGAAAGAAGATGAGGTGGCGGAGAATGGCGAATCGGCGCGTTCTCCTTCTTTCCCCCCTCTTTTGCTCCTACCCCTTCCCTCCCCTCCCCTTCCCTCCCCTTCAGATGCGCAGTCCTTTCTTCCATTAAAACCACAAATAAATTACTAACATTTCTCCTTTCCCCCCTTCTTCGTTTTCAGTCATAACAATTCATAATTCCCCTTTCCTCTTTCATCTCTCTTTCTCTCCACCGTCAAATTTCCCAACTTTTGGAAAATCCAGAGCTCTGATCGCGGTTTTTCAAGAAACGGTTGGTGGGAACTTCGAAGCCCCTCGGAGGTACGTTGTTTAGGCATTCGCTTTTTGATGATTTTCATATGGTTGGTTCGTTTTATGTTCGTCCTGTTCCTCGTGAATTCGCTTCGCTTCTTTCTAGGGTTTGAATTTCGTTTTTAACTGTTATCAGGTCTTATGGACTGAGTCACCTGGTTATAATCCGTTCTGGTTATAGGTTTGATTCTGATTATTTTTGCTTAGGGATTGTGTTTCGGGGTTTGAACCGATCCGGGGTGATGGGCTGTGTTTGTGTCCCTTGGTGAGCGGTAGGGAGTGGTTTTTGCGAGGATGACCGATGTTCGACCATTACAACCAAAGCCTGAATCCGCCATTGGTGCCCGGGCTGAATTCGAGCGGGGTTTCCAGGACTTGATGCGCGGCCACCTAGATGATTGTATGTCATGCGGCTCCTGTAGCTCGCCCCATAATGCGGATGATGAGGATGAGGAGGGTGATCAACTTGTCCGCAGGAGGAGAAGGTCTGATTTGGAAGGTGATGACTTGGCTGAGTCTTCAGCTGCAAGGCGCCGCCACTCACGGATTTTGAGCCGGTGGGCTGCCCGGCAGGCACAGGAGATGATAACGACAATTGAGCGGAGGAATCGTGAGTCGGAATTGATGGCTTTGGCAGGCCTGCACACTGTCTCTATGCTCGACTCTTCATTCCTGAGGGAGTCACAGTCACCCACTTCAAGGCGGCAGGGGGCAGTGGAGAGGCCAAGTACTCGAGCTTCTGCAATTCTGCAGATGTGGAGAGAGTTGGAGGATGAACATATGTTAAGCAGGGCTCGGGATAGGGTGAGAGAAAGGTTGAGGCGGCAGCGAAGTACTGAAAGTGGGACAAATATGTCCACAACTACTGTGTCTGAGAGTCGGGGAAGTGAGAATTTGGGGAGTGTGGTTGATGTCAATGAGGGTGAGAATGACTATGGGACATGGTCGCAACACCAGGGTGGACCACAGAATGATAACAGGGGTACTATTGCATCCAGTAGAGAGCAGTCTCCTGATCTTGGTGAAATTGAGAGGGAGAGGGTGAGACAGATTGTTCGGGGATGGATGGAGAGTGGTGTGAATGATCGTTCTGCTAATGTTACCCAGAGGAGTGGTACCCCTAGGGCAGAGTGGCTTGGAGAAACTGAGCGTGAGAGAGTTAGAATTGTGAGGGAGTGGGTGCAAATGACAAGCCAGCAACGAGGAGCCCGTGGACGAAGGGAAGATCGAACATCTGGAGATGTACCGCAAGTTGAGCAAGTTAGTGAAGGATCTGTCGTTGACCATGATCAAGGACAATCAGAGCATATCAGGCGGGACTTGCTGAGGCTGCGTGGTAGGCAAGCTTTAATTGACTTGCTTATCAGGATTGAGAGGGAAAGGCAGAGGGAATTACAAGGGTTGCTGGAACACCGTGCTGTCTCAGATTTTGCTCATCGCAACCGCATTCAGGTAACAAATTGGTAATAATTCTTCCCATCTCATATATTTTATTTTAGCTTGCATAATGGATGACAATTGTGACTATCTTTTTGTTTTTCTAACTTAATATGAAAGTCTGTCTCTGGGTTATCTGACTTGAACGAGTATTATAGTGTACTATAAGGGTTTGATAGGACTATCTCTTTATTTATTTATTTATTTATTTATTATTATTATTATTATTATTATTATTTTGGGTACTTTTAGAAAGGAACATAATCTAGAGTACTTTAGGACCGGTGTTTGGGTTTTATATTTTTATGGGTTAAAGTTTCTCCATGTGCTTGTTATGGGCTTCTCAACTTACTGGATATTTAGTAGTTTTCTTTAGGACTCAACTGTGTCCAAGTATTTCTTTTATTAGTTGGTTTGCTTGATTAGATCTTCTGCACAGTGCTTAATGTTAAATGATTATGTATATATCCAATGTAAGTTGCTTCTTCATCATAAAAGGAAGGAAAGGAAAATCGAACGAAACGGGGTTAAGAGACAGAATATCATTATGGTTGTCTTATAATTGGAAAGGCTGAGTTCCAATTGGTTCGCTTTTGCTTTTGCTACACTTGATGAAACATAAGGATGGAAGTTCGAAGTTAGGGTACATATTAAATACATATGTATATAGCTCTATGTTGAATTAAGATATAACCTCACTGGTTAATTTGATGCATGATATTTTGATATCATGCTATTTAGCTTCTGGGGGACTAGAACCAGAAGCTAAACTTGCAATTATCTTTGAAAACGAATGGAAAAGAATCAAGCCAGCCAATTTTTTGGAAAAGAGAAGATTTCTTTGTCTTAATACTTGTAGATTAACATTTTGGCAATATGCCTCATCAATCTGATGCCACTTGAATTAGCTCTTACAAATCTCTTCTCTAGTTTTTTCATTTTTCATTCTTCTTTTCTGGTCATCTGGCCATTTTCAAGAGTGCTGATTATGGACTTTGTAATTATCTCCAGTCCTTACTAAGAGGTAGATTTTTGAGAAATGAAAGACCCCTTGAAGATGACCGACCAGCTTCTATGGCAGCAAGTGAACTAGTTCAGTTGAGACAACGACACACTGTATCAGGATTGAGGTGTGTGCAATTTGTTCTTAATTTAATCCACCTTTTCTCCTTTTTGCCACCTTGTTCTTCCTTGTGTATGGGGCGTTCTCATGCATGTGTCCTTACATGCACAAAACAGTTGATTGGACAAATTTTTGGGCAACTGATGCCCTCAGTTTTCTTTTTTGGCGGATGTTACATTTGTGTTGCCTTTGCCTTCTGCCTTCTCTTTTTCTCCTCCTTTTATTATTATTGTTGTTGTTGTTGTTGTTGTTGTTGTTGTTGTTGTCATCATCATCATCATCATCATCTATGAGGCGGCGGATTCCATGGCTTGAGGCTATGGTTCTTTGCAGTTCCTCCCCTTGTCCTATAAAGTCAATTAGTGGTAGAATTGTCCTGTTAATTGCTTTTCAAGTCTCAATGGCCAAGGGCAATATTAATAGCGTGAATCTTCTCTTTGAACCTATTGTCTGTCGACCAATGGCCAGCAATTTTCATAACATCTAACAATAACGTAAATGATTCTAGAAATGAATGGTCCCAAGCAGAGCCTTTACATGAAATTCAACGTGAGCACACTGAGGACTCACAACCTAGCGGTCTGGAAAATGGCATCCCAGTGTTGCCTGATCAAACATCCAGTGCTGACAGCAGTCCAACAGTTGAGAGTGTGAATTTGCAAGAAAATGCTGGCCAACAAAGTGACTGGGGGCAACAGACAGCAAATGATGAGGAAAGTTGGCAACAACCCCCTTATGCCCAGTATGATGAATGGAGAGAGGGCAATGCTGAAGAAATGAGAGCAACTTGGCAAGAAAGCTCTGGTGGTGATTATCGACAAGAAGGTTCTGGAAATGTAAATCTTGAAGAAGTTAATCCTCAAGAAGCTCAGAGAGTTTGGCCTCAGGGTGGCTCACATGCTGCTATTGATAATTGGTCAGAAGGGCCTTCTGATCCTCTTAGAGCCAGGCGTGCTGTTCCATTCAGAAGATTCAACAGGTTCCATCCACCAGATGATGGCAATGTGTACAGCATGGAACTCAGGGAACTCCTAAGCAGGTACTTCAAATATGATTTTGTTTTGCCCGTTCTTTTTAATGGTGAAGGCAGTCTTCTGAAAATTTCTCCAAAACAATTAGGAGAAGTGTTTCAACTCTTCTTCAAAGTGGTTTTCGAGAAAGTCTGGACCAGTTAATACAATCTTATGTTGAAAGACAAGGCCGGGCACCCATTGACTGGGATGTGCATAGAAACCTTCCAACTCCAGCTTCACCTGAGCAGGATTTGGAACAACAGCAGATGGCTGAAGCCAATGAGAATCAGAATGCTACCATTAGCAGACCTTCACTTGTGCTACCTTCACCACCAGTTCCACCACCACAGCCCCTATGGCATCAACATTTACATCATCCTAGCTGGCCCAGGCACAACATGCATCGATCAGAGCTTGTGAGCCTTCTTTCTAAATCTTTTAAATCTCTGAACGTATTTTTTTTTTCCTTATCTTTTATGAAAAGAAGATGAAGATCCAAATTTATTAATAGACAAAGCCTGGCGGCACTTATAAATGCTGACCAGCACCTTGCAAAATTAAACTGGTTAGAAGATAAAACACAAGCTGCACAAAAAAGAAAGCAAACTTTAAAAGTAAAACAAAACTGCAACAAAGGCAACAGACACAAAACTAACTGTCTAGAACCAAAACTAGCTACACTGGTGGTCCCAGGGGTGTCCTCCAATTCATCCACGTCTTCAGGTTTCCTAACTTTTATCATCCAAAAAAGCCTCTGATTTTAGACATTTATTTATATCTGGGAATTTGCTGGGACATTCCAAAGTACTCCCTCCGTCCCAAGTTTTCTGCTCCATTTGCCATTTTGAGCCGTCCTAAATTCTTTGCTCCATTTCCCTTTTTAGTAAGTTTTAGTAGACAACTTTACAATTATACCCCCATCTACTACATCTACTACTGTCAGTTCGTTTTTTTTTGTTTTGCTTCGTCGATACCTTGCTGGCCACCACCGGCGTTGCTGCGACGGGCAATCGGGGCGGTGAGCGATGGGAGGAGGAGGTCGGGCTGGTGAGCGATGGGGTAAGGAGGTTAGGGAGGCAAGGCGATGAGGTGAAAAGATCGAGGTAAGGAGATCGGGGCGACGAGGTGAGAAGATCGGGCTGACGAGGTCAGCACGGCGAGCAACGAGGTGAGAAGATCTGGGCAAGGAGGTTGGGGTGGTGGGCGGTGGGCGACGGTTTGAGAAGATCAGGGCGAGGAGGCCAGGGCGGTTGGCGGCGAGCAATGGGTCGAGAGATTGGACCCGAAGAACGCGATTCGACGCGAGGACGAGTGGACGGCGAAATTGGAGCGCAAAGTTTCAAGTTTGGCAAAATTGGGTTCGAGATTCGGGACGGAGGGTGATGTAGGGACGGAGGAGGCGACAGAAGGTGCAGGCAGCATGTGATGAGGATGGCGTGGAGACAACAGAACGTGCGACGGTGGCCGGCGGGGATGGCGGCGAATCTGGGTTTGATGGTGGTTGCTGTGCACATTTGTTTTGTGCTGTGGCTGACTGAGAAGAAAAAAATTGGGAGTAAAATTGGAAAAATGTACATATTTTCATCATTTCTTAATCTCCGTGTCAAACACAAATGGAGCAGAAAACATGAGACGGAGGGAGTACCATTTTTCGTACTTAATTTTAGACAATTGTCAATTTATTAGATAATGATTCCATCTATGTTTTGCATTTAATTTTGACCAGGAATGGGAGATGATAAATGACATAAGAGCTGATATGGCAAGACTTCAGCAAGGCATGAGTCACATGCAGCGGATGTTGGAGGCATGCATGGATATGCAGCTGGAACTGCAGCGTTCTGTGAGGCAGGAAGTCTCTGCAGCTTTGAACCGTTCTGTTGGTGAAAAATGTATGTTATTTGTTGCTATATCTGTATACTCCTTGTTCTATCCGTTATTCTGTCAGTTCTGAAATATTTGGAGTTGAACTGTAACTTTGTCGATCTTTTGCTATGCTGCAGGTTTTAATGCAGGAACCTCAGAGGATGGATCTAATTGGGGTCATGTAAGGAAAGGCACTTGCTGTGTTTGTTGTGATAACCATATTGATTCACTATTGTACAGGTTCGGTTTCTCAATCTAAAATATCTGCTCCTCTTTAGAAAATATAACTGGTTTCGTTAATTAGTTGGCATACAATATTAGTTTCCTGAATAGTCCAGTTAATTAGGTGGCATACAATAATAAGAATGGATTGGGTAAATCTACCTAATATTTAAATTTAGACTTGAGTTTGAATTTGACTTTGTGCTGTTTGTTTAATTTGAAATTGGAAGTCTGGAGCGTCGGTGCTTTTTATATATGCAATGTACCATCTATGTAGTTTTTAGTTTCTGCAACTCAGAAAAACTTGGTTGCAGATGTGGGCACATGTGCACGTGTTCCAAATGCGCGAATGAGTTGGTTCGTGGTGGAGGAAAATGTCCGCTGTGCCGAGCACCCATAGTTGAGGTAATCCGAGCATATTCCATACTGTAAAGAAGCTAAAGATGGGGAGATAGCTGCAACAGAATGACCGGTACATTGTAGTTCGGGTCTCTATATGCAGAATGCTTTGTTGGTTGACACTGTTCTGGTGATTATACGGTGGTTCGCAACGGTCAGTGTATAGTTTGCTACAAGAATTGGCACCACAATTTAATTCATCATTCATGCGTAAATAAAAAGAGGGTCCACTTAATTCTTTGTCCTTCCGTGCTTTCTCTTTCTACACTTGCATTTTGTTATGGGATCATCATCCACTTTGCTCTGTCTCAGTTCTTACCTCAAGTGTTTATATTTCCCGGTGGAGACTAGGAAGCCAGTTATTGTAGCATGTCCTCTTCAAAACAATCCATTGACTACGAGCAATTAAAGGCTTCCATCTCTAAGTTGAACTCAGACGTAGCTCGCTTCTATCCTGAGCAATTGTAATAATTGGGTTCATTGATGTTCCTGGTATAGTGGATGCTATCACACATACATTTGGTGGTCAAAGGCAAATTGAAAGTTCAAGGGTCCACATTTTTTTATGGTTATGGTGCGTGCATCACATTATCTTTTTCTAGAAACATAAAGAAAAAAAAAAACTCAAGTGACACAAAGCGGCTTGAAAGTGGGAGTGGAAGCCAGAAAAAGGTCACTTTTTAATATTTAAGTAGGTAGAAGTATTGTAAAAATGAGATTGAAAGTGAGAATAAGAGCAAGAGAGTGAAAGCGATAACTTAAAATAAAAGGATTATGTCACTTAGATTTTACCTATTAAGTTATTATTTTTATTGGTGTTTTTTACCTTTACCTTATTTATGGATTTAAAACTAAACTATTCTGACTCTAGATATTTGAATCTGAGGTGGTTTATCCTAGCGACTAACCTTCATGTACCAAGGATATGGTAGACATATGTCTAATTAGACATACTATTGATTTTACATTTTTACCCCTACCCTATTTTTTTTTCAAACGTTTATCTCTCTCTGTCTCTTTCACGCCGTTGCTCTGTTTATCTCTCTACCCTCCTCTCATTGCCGCCGCCGCCGCCGCCGTTATCATCGCTGATCCCCGCTGTTGACTTTGATCGGACGATCGGTGAAGCGAATCGACAATTTGAAGAGGTGAAGCGGCAAGGCGAGTCTCAGGCGAGGGTTGAGGTGAAGTGGCGAGGTGAAGCCAGATACGACGCTAGGCGGCGCTTATCTGAGGCGAGGCGCGAGGGGCGAAGTGGCGAGATGATCGTAGGAGCTCTAATCGGAGGAAGCAAAGGAAGTGAAGAGGTGCGAGGGAGGAGGAAATCGGTGATGCGAATTGTCGATCCGAGGAGTCGAAGGAAGCGAGGCGATGCGAGGGAGGAGGAGAAGGGGCGAGGCAAGTCCGATGAGGCGAAGGGGCTAGGTGAACAGGTGTTGGGGGATGGAAGACTTTGGCGAGATGTGAAGGCGGCGGTTGTGGAGGATTGCTTCAGGCATATGGCAACTGCAATTTTGTTATTATTTACATATTGCTACAGAAATTTTGTAATTTTTTAAATGGTTATTTAGACACTTTTAAATATTGATTTAGACACTTTTAAATTTTTATGTAGACGCTTCTTTTATTATTTCATATACATTTTTTTATCATAAAAATAAATTGTTTGTGTATTGCTTTAGACATTTTGTCACTTTTCTTTAGACACTTTTACATATTTATTCAGACACATTTTTATTGTTTCAATTAGTTATTTTTTTAAGAGAGTAAATTGTCTACGTATTGGTCAGACACTTCTAAATATTTCTTTAAACACTTTTTAGCATCCATTCAGACACTTTTTTATTGTTTCAATTAATTATTTTTTAAGAGAGTAAATTGGCTATGTATTAGTTAGACACTTCTAAATATTTTTTTAGACACTTTTCGGTATTCATTCAGACACTTTTCATTTTTCCGAACTTGACATGACGTATACGGTGAGATCATGATGTATGACAGTTCGGTGGCGGCACTAGCGCCGACGCTAGTACTAACACTGGAGAAGATGGCAGTAGCAAGCTAGGGTTTTTTTTAGAAAAGAATATTTTAATTAAGGATATTTTTATCAATTTTTTTGATAATTTATGCCTTATATATAGAAAATTAAGGAATGGGTTAGTATGTGTAATTAGACATATGTGCATGATAAAAGAACTAACCTTCATATGTGTTTTTCTTGCTCCGCTTTCTAGAAGTTAGGGACTTGAAAGTTTGTTAAAAGGTCTCTTCTATATTCTCTTTGTTTTCCCATTATTTTAGCGCCCTTTCTCCTTTGGGTTAATCAAATCAGAGTTGCATTTATTTCTGAATATGAATTTCAAGCGAGACAATGATGAGCTGAGGGGGCAACACAACAGGGAAAAAAAGGCTCACATTATTCATAATCCAGTAACTCACACTCTTCATAGTTCACAATGAGAATAGAAGAATTATATTTTCTAACACTATTCCTTTGTAGAGGCGGCAGGGATTAGGATAGTTCACAATGAAAATAGAAGAATTAGGAATAGTTGTGTTTCGGGTTCTTTGCCGTGGAGACAAAATCTCCTTTAGAATTCGATCATCCTGATTTTAGGGTGCATATTCTAGACCTTCCATAGGACTGGATGAGTAACAATCTCTTGGGGAGCCGTTTGCGAGTGGTCTGTGTAGTGGACTTGTCGGCACTGACAATGCCGAATTCGAGTTTTGGTGGACATTATGAAGCCACCTGGGAGGATCTTCCCTGCTACTTACGAAGGGGTGCATTGACCGGCTCTATTTCCAGTATGAAAGGCTCCTTCGTTTGTGTTCTCTATGTGGCATGTTTGATCATATTCAAAGAGATTGCATAGAGAGTACTATGATCATTGGTTTAAGCATTCCAGGATACCTTCTTGGATTAAGCCTTGTAGAAATATTGCTAAGAATTCTGGTTTGGAGGAGGGGAACTCTTTTGCTTCCTGATCATCGGTTGTGCACACTATTCCTAGGAAAGATGGTTAGGATGGAAGTCCTCATCAAAATCCTGTAGAAGGGAATATTGATGGTAATATGGTGGAGGAGACTGCTGCTCTTGTGCATATGACTAACCAAGTAGCTGATTAGGCACCAACAAGCCCCTCACTGTTGATTTGTCTCCTGCCCCTGTGAGACTGACTGATTCAAGAGGGAAGGTCAATGTGAAAAGGCTGGCAAGGCAATTTGCAGAGGCTAGCTATGCGGTCTAAATCCAACACTGATTGCTGAGGTCCATCAAGCTCGCTCCATAGACAATTCGGCATTTAAGTGAGTTGGTTGAGGCTTTGACCTACTAATTTCTAAGTTAAGGGTTCAAATCTTCCCTCCTTCACTTCCATTTAAATGACAAATTCTAATGATAAAAAAGTGGCCCAACGCCTTCTAAATTCCAGGAAACTGATAAAAAAAACTCAAATTTTTACTTGCAATGATTCTGAATACAAAAAAAAAAAAAAAAAAAACAGAACAGAAATTTACTCCATGGTAACTTGCGGGCAGGGCTGCAAGAAGATAAAAAAACTGCTGCTGAATCTCCTAATCGTTTGGTAGGTTAGGGAAATCACCCACCCTTCAATTTGCCATTAGACTTGTTAGTTTGAACTGCTAAGGTTTTGCAAAACGTTCAAAAACTAAAGCTTAGTGTTAATTCATTTTAACTTAAGTCAACTTAATTTAAAATAACTTATTTTTATTTTTATTTTCTTCGCTTAAAATCAACTTCATTTAAAAGCCAAGAAGATGTAATAATCCACTTGAAATAATTTTTTTTTATGATGTTACTAAATTTCTATGAATTTTTCTTTTTTAATGCCTAAAAAAGAAAAAATTCATAAAACATTATCAACATCATAAAATATTTACAATTAATAAATTATTTCACTTAAATAATATTGGCTTTAAAATAAAATTGATTTTGGAAAAAGAAGATATAAACATAAAAATAAGTTAATTTATATTAAATTGACTTAAGTTAAAACGAATTGACAATTTCATGCATATTTTGTGGGATTTATCAGTCTCTAAAACTGGCTCATTTTGTGAGATTTATCCCTTCAACATATGCCCCTACTAGTGCACCCAACGAACGGTGATTTCTCCCTTCAACGTATTAGCCTTAACAAACGAGCAGACTTTGAATACTCCTACAGATGTGCGCAGAGCTTCAAATCTCCTATATTCATGTAACAAAGAACAAGTACACTCCTTAAGTTCTTAAAATTGCCTTCACATAGACACGCCCTTCTAACCTTAATTTTTTGGTTACCTTGCAAATCAACAGGTATTAACGTAGTCCACAATTTCACTTATCTAAAAATAAAATCAACGCGCAGCACTTTTCATCTGGCTAGCCATGACAACAGAAAAAGCGAACCCTTACAAGTAGAGACAGGAGAAGCAATAACCAAGATAAAGCATCTGTGCCCATAGAAGCCACACAAATGCTTCAAAGTAACTAAATATTCATTCACTTCCCGGCATTTCAGTTACTGACACATAAAGAGGGTGGATTACTCGATAATTGGAGGAAATAGTTAAAAGGGACAAGCTAAAACCCAAAACTCAAGTATGCCACAGCCATGCTTACCACAGGTACTGATAAATTATCATCAACCCACTCTGAAATTGGAAGGGATTCCACCAAAGTCGCAACCAGAGACACCAAAGCAACCCTTGGAACTGTCCAACACCAATCCAACTGGAAATACCCCAGAACTGAATAGTAGTACAGCATCCTGATTCAGATAAATATCATTTCCTATCAGGATCAAACGGTATGACCAAAAGGGAAAAATCCTACAATCAGCATACTCGCATGTTCAGAGCTCACCCCATGCAGACCAAGAACCCAAAGACAAACATGGAAATGCTTCCAGTCCAACTCTTCTGCTGATTGTACGGAATCTTAATTGACCCAAATCTTCTCCCCATTATATCAGCAATACCTACAACCAGAAATTAGCAATCAATCAGGAATAACATGGTTAAAGCTCCTTGGGTAACTGATGTTCACTACTTTCTAAATTCAAACTTGTATAGAGTAGATATACATAAAAGTCGTGAGAGCCCTCACCATCTCCGCCACACATCATTGCCAAAGATATCAACCCAACTGGAGATTTGCGCCAAAACATAAGGTCACAGATAATCAATATCATAACATAGTATAAAGGACCCTTAAGCAATTCCCTGCAAGCATGAAAGGATGGTCAACATTACATAGTGAATTAAAGCGAAACAGAGAAAATTCATGTTATGCATGCTCAGGATGATGAGAAAATTACTTAGGATCGCCTTGCCGGGCGACGGATTTGATTAGCCCTTCATCATCAACCAGTGAGAGGCCATAGACAATGAGCCTTACGCAGTTAACAAGAGGAACCAAAGCAGCAAAATAGCGAGCTTCTATGGAGTTGCTATTCTAGCGGACTAAAAAGTTATCAGCTGGGCTAGCAGAATAGAAGTAACTCAAGCTTCTAATTTCGCACCCACAGTTAAAGAAGCGATCGAAATGATACCTGAAGATTGGCCAGGATGCCGCAAAAAGCAGACCAGACAAGATATGGACAAGTTTTCTACTCAAGCTCTGGTTCCACAAGGGAAAACAAATATCCAGATAAAAACCCATTTCTCAAAATCGAATGCAGAAGGTAGCAATTCTCGTTCAATAACTAAACAATCACCCTATTGATTCGATTTCGGACCTAATTAATCCAAATAGGCGTAGCAACCACAAAAATCAGCAGCCTACCCGTTGAATGAGCTGCCGACGAGTGAGATTATCGAACGTAAAGACGAGGGCAAAGGCGCCGGTCAGAACTGCGGCTGTTGCTGCTACATCCTGCACTAGATCACCTCCCATCGCCGCAACGAACGGCCGGAGCGGCCGGCGGGACGGGAAATGGAAACTCAGGAGGGTGGAGTGATGGGGAAAAAGGGAGAGAGAAAAACTGGTGGAGGGCAGCAACGGCCTCGACAACGCCAGCGAGAGACTCATTTCAGTTGAGCAGACACAGCAACGGCTGGACGCTAAGAAACAATTTGGAATCAGAATCAAGACTCTGGCTTAAAATTGAAGAAAATTTTGCAATCAAATCAAATGGTAAGCTAAGAAGCTTCCATTTCTTGGGTTGAAAATCTGGAGCCGAGGCTGTCGAGCCAGGACAATTTCAGGGCTGGTCGCCACCACCCCACGAACTATGTAGCTCGCGATGCATTCAAATCCGCCACCGAAGAAACTGTCATGATATGATGGCAGCAATAAAAGCTGAAATGACCTCCACGTGAGGCCATTTTTTTCCATCAGGCCTAAATGTATTACTATCCTCCAACTTTGTCAACCTGCACAAGTTGGTCCCTCAACTTTAATTCAGTATGACTTAGTCCTCCAACTTCGATAAACCATATTTCTTTGTCCTCAAACTTTGAGAAACTACGTGACTTGGTCTTTTATTTGACTGAAAGAGCGTATGAGGAGTCAAGTGACCTAAATGATGTTGGTAAAGGCTGCTTGTCATGCAATCGGGGAGAGCTGAGTGGGCTAGCATAGGAGAAGGGCGAGTGGATGAAGGATCTGGCCATGACTGGAGAGTAAGGGTATAATTTTCAGATTAGAATTGGGACCCCGAAATTCGCAACCAATCTGATCATCCAAAATTTGAAACCCGAACCGACCTTATTTACCATCTTAACCCGAACCAAACCTAACCCGAAAAAAATTGAGTTGGTTCGGGTTTGGTCGGGTCTGAAACTTGGAGAGGTGCGAAAAAAAATGCACACATATATCAAGAATCCAACACATGGTCATGTTGTAACTGAAGTTTTGGTTTCGGGTGCGACGGTTCGACGGTGACGGGCTGAGGGTGTCATCTCCTCGAGCTCAAGCTATGCCGATGCTAGAGAAGACGAGCAGCTTCTATGGCGAAGCTCTGCCTACCTCTGGAGCCTGGTTCTCTGCTGCCGTCATGCGTGATGCGGTCTGCCATGGCCCTTGCCGTCTGCATCTCTCTCCATTCCAAGCAAGCAATAAGGTTAGGAATTACGACTATGCCGATGCCAGAGAAGACGAGTAGCGATTATGGTGGAGCTCTGGAGCCTAGTCCTTTGCTGCCATCATGCACAATGCGATCTACCATGCTGTCTGGGTCTCTCTCCACTCCAAGCAAGCAAGCAAGTAATAGCAATTGGGAATTAGGATAATAGGGAATTTGGAGACTTAGACTTAGGGTTTGGTTAGGAATTTGGGTTGGGCTGTCGAATGAGAATAGGGAATTAGGAGGCCTAGTGTGATGTGGTGGCCTGGTGGGCTGGAGTAACTGAGCCTAATAAATTTTTGAGTTGGATTCGAGTTCTAACCGAACCAATCCGATTTTTGCCTTTTAGAACAAGTCGACTTTAAGTCGACCCCCAAATAGCCCTTTCCCATCTCTTTCACCAGACCCTAACAAAAAAAATAGGGTTGGGTTTCGGGTTAGGGCCAACTACTTACACCCCTACTAGAGAGTGCAATTGAATCTAGTCATAATTGGTGATTGCAATCAGATCTGGTGATGGGCGATAGATTTGATGAAGAAGATGTAACGGCTAGGAGTGAGGGAAAAAAAAGAGGGCAACAGTGTTAGGAAAGGGAATAGAAAAGGCTAACGATGGATTTGACGAAAAAAGATCAATGGCGAGGCCGAATTCGATGGTGAGGGGTGAGGAAAAGAGGCAACATTGGATTTGACAAAAAGAGGAGAAGAGGCAAATCCAACACCAAACTTGACGAAGAGAGAGGTCATGGCGAGGGGAGAGGTTGAATTTGATGGAGAAGAGGCCAATGGTGAGGAAGCGAGGCCGAATTTGACGAAGATGGCTAGTAGGTGGTGGCAATGGGAAGAGAGACTAATGCCGTTTGTTATTCCATACAACAAGGGACTAACTTGCTTAAATTTTTCAAGTTGAGGGACTAAGTTGTGCTGAGTCAAAGTAAAAAGATTAACTCACTTGAGTGAGCAAAGTTAAAGGACCAAATGTGCATTTTGGCATATATCTTATCATGGTTTTAAATATTATACAATATGTTATGTCTTTTCTTTTGGTGGTATGGTATAATATTAGTATAGTGTCACCGTATCTTAGATGTACCGGTTACATATTATATATATAGACACACTTCTTCTATCTTAGCCAATTTGTACCACTTAGTTTTGCACAGAAACCAATAAATTAACATTGTTTTTCTTTTTCTTTTTCCTGATTTGTCATTCCTCTGTTCTTACATATTCGCTTCAATCCAGGCCGCATGGGCATCAATCTTTGGTTTTTCTCCACTTTGATAAAGCAGTAGCCCATCTCTAGTTTTCTTGATCTCTGGTTTTTTTCTATGCGTCACTTCCAATCTCAATTTTACCATACACTGCATGGGCATAAATCCTTTTTAGAATTGACCTTGTCGATCCTTTCAGAATTGACCTCATTTTGTTGTCTGTCTTTACTTACCTCTTCTCAAATCGACTCAACCTCCTCTGAAATCCTCACCTCACTGACTTCTTGCGCCTTAGCCCAAAATCTCTACAGTCAATCTAGGGAAGGAGATCACAATTATGAACCGTCAACCAATCATCCATGGTGTTGGGACCGATTTGCAACAAATCGATTTGGCTTCATTTTTTCAAAGTGAAAGTATAAAAGGCCAAAATAGTCATTATACATTATAGAACTTACCAAAATAGAAAATGGTGCAGAAAATCTAGGACAACTAAAGTATATACATATGAAAATATAAAAGACAACAACTATTAAAAGTGTGTGGGTTTAAAGTGCATGTAACATGTATCTAGATTTTGTTAAACATAAATATATATTTACAAAATAAAAAATATAAATTTAGGGGGATAGAAGAAATAAAAATATAAAATTATTTCAAATATATAAAAAAAAATTATGCCAAGGATGACAAGGCGGCCTTTCAACTACTTAGAAAGATGGCAAATGATCATGGGCGTATTCGCACCAATGGCTGTTTAACTTCAAAATTCTTGTTTAAGCATGGTGTGTAACACCTTTCTTTTTATTTCATGTTTTTCAATTGATGTCTTACTTGCCTTTCTTTGTAGGTTTTAGAGTGCCTCGTTCTGAGGAGGACTTCTCTTTGCTCTTTTGGGTGAAAAGAAAAAAGAAGATGATGGAAGCCTAGGATTTCTTGGAAAAAGCTTTTTCAAAAGTTAAGTCCTTGGAGGGATCGAAGGCCTCTCCTGACATTCTTCCAACAAACCATTCTATTGTGCTGGCGACTACTGCCCTTTCCGCAACTACTGCTCATTTGATGAAGACTTGATCCAAGGCAAAAAAAAAAAAAAAAAGAGCTCATTAGGGAGTTCTGTTGATATAACTGTGATATTAAAATTGGTTGGGGCACTTAATAGACGCTGCTAGGCATACCCACTCTTCTCCTCCTAACCTAGTGGCTAATGTCGTTTGACACAACTTTGAGAATTTTTATCCTTCCTCCCCCTATTTTTTTTTAAATTCATATGGTATTCCTTTGTGGTACTAATTTATATTCTTTTTGCATTTTCTTACAAGTTATGACAAGCTCGCTTGCTCTTTACGAGTATGTTAAATGTCTAGAGGATCGAGATGTCGAGCTTCGGGAAAGGGAAAAAAGTATGTAGATTCATCTAAGGAACTACAACATCTCCAGACCTTGGAAAAGAAGAAGAAGAAGAAAAGCCGCCAAATCGAGCTAGATAAGGAGCTAAATGATACCAAAGGCTCCTTGGCATCTACGGAAAATGAGCTAAATAATGCCCAAGATTCATTGGCATCTATAGAGAATGAGCTTAATGATGTTTTTATGCGTGTTGTATGGGCATATCCTAAGGAATTGACTTGTTTCACTTGGCACACCTTCCTGAGATAGTGCAGAATAGTGTTTACTTGAGTCTAGAATCACTAAACCTCTATGATTCTCTTCCTAAAGGACTTCATGGATCTCGCCTTTCTGGCCTTCCTTCTGATGCCGGAGAAGGTCACTTGAAGAAAAGGAAAGTAGGTCGAGGTTAGACTGCTTTAAAATCCTTGAAATTCTTCACTTGACACATTCTGATTCTCAAGTTACCCTGGCAGAGCCTGTGGCCTAGAAAATTGACATCGAGGAGGTCAAAATTGATGATGAGAGTTGATATGTTTTGTTTGCCCCTTCAATTTAGTATTTTGACAATTTCTTTTTATAGTTATTGTGTCTTTTCAATTTATTTGCCCTTTTTAGGTCCTGTGCTGGTTGTTAACTTCTCTGAAGGCATATGACTGTTTCCTTAATTCGTTTGCCCCTGTTGGGCGTTGTGAGGATTTGTGTTTATGTACTTAGTTTGTTTTTCCCATCTAGGCTTGGTATTAAATGTCTGCCTTGTTTAGAGTTTGTGTTTTTTTATGTAATGCATATTGTTTTTAAATATTTCTCTCATTAATAATATGTTTTGAGTACATCTATATTTCATGTTCTTGTTACTTTTGTATCATTTAAATACTCAATTCTATATGCCCATTTTTAAACAACTTTTTCAATAGAATAACACCCTTCCTACTAAGGATTAAACTTTCCTCTATTTTGGTCCTTCCAAAAGGCTTATACTTGTTGTAAAACCAGGTCTCATACTCAGAAGTGTTTTGGTCTGGTCTCAGAGTTATAATATTTGGCCACCATTTCTTTGTATACTAAAATTCCTATTTCAAGCATCTCTCAAAGTTCATTTAGCATGTCTAGATTAATCTTTAGCTCATCTTTATTTGCTTTTTCACTAAAATGAATGATCCAATGGGTAGAAAGGCCAATTTTAACCAGCACTATTGCTTTTGTGTCAGATGTTAGACAGAAGGGCATTTTTCTTATTAAAGTCTTATATGTTGTCCTGTGAGTTCAGAGTACTTCTAAGACCAAGTTTACCCATGCTCCAAGGGCTTGATCTAGCTTTTCTCTTAAACCCCTAAAATTTGATCTATTTGCGAGCTTAATTAGACCCTTAGATTGTGGTTTTACTATGGAATTTTTTCAGTGGATGATACTTAATTCGTCTAGGAACTCAAAGAACCTTTTTCCTGTTAATTGAGTGCCATTATTTGTGACAATTTCCTACGGTACGCCAAATCTACATATTATTTGCTGCTATATAAAGCCCTTTGTTTCTTATTCTCTAATTTTTGCTGAGGGTTTCACTACAACCCATTTAGTGAAGTAATCAATAGTAACTATCAAATATTTCCTACCCCATGAGGCTAATGCAAAAGGTCTAAGGATATTAATTTCCCGTTTTGCAAAAGGCCATGATGTGGTGATTGAAGTCATTTATTTCCCATGTTTTTTTTATACCAAGCTGAATCTTTGAATTTATCACATTTTTTGACAAACACTATCACATCATCAGCTAACATGGCTAATAATACCTTTAAAGGATGAGTTTTCTGATCAAATTTCTGGCACCAATGTGATTTCCACAAATGCCTTTATCTACTTCCCTTAATGTGTAATTTGCTTCTTTTGCTAAAAGACATCTTTTGTTTAGGGCTGTAAAAGACTTATAGTACAAGATACCATCTTGAAAAAGATAAAACTCTGTGCCCCCATTTTTTTCTAACTTGGCTACCTCCTTTGGATCTTTTGGAAGTTAGCCAATAAATAGTTCACGATAGGTTACAACCATCTAGCATTCTCATCTTGAGATATGGCCAAAATAATCTCTTTGAAAATACTTGGTTTCTCAATAGCATCAATGTGGATATTTGTTGGTGCTTTAAAAGTTGAGGCTACTTTAGCTAGGGCATTTGCCTGACTATTATCTACTCGCGATATGTTTTTAATGGTCACCTTTCTGGATGTTGCCACCATACTTTTAAGTAGGTCCTAATACCTAATCATGGCAAGTACTTTAGCTCTATAGTCCTCTTTGGCCTGTTTGGTGACTATTTGAAAGTTACTTTGGAGTCTTACCTCTTTGATACCGAGGTCCTTACATATTAGTAATGCCTAATACCAAAGTCCTTACGTATTAGTAACGCAAAGAATGACCGTTTCATATTTTTTTTCATTATTGGTGGCTTTGAAGTTAAGTTTGAAAGCATGGTCTGTCCTTACCCCCATCTAGGCCTACAAAGGCTATTCTAATACCACATACCTTGAAACTAGAAGATCCATCAGTGTGCATTATCCATTCTCCTAACACCTCCGTGGTCTAATGAGAAGTGCATTTAAAAATGAAATATGCTAATGCTTGTGATTTAATGCTAAAATGGGGGACATATTTGATGTCAAACTCAGTGAGCTCTATGCTTCATTTTGTAATTCTTCCTAATAATTTTAATTTTCCCATAATCTGTTTGATGGATATGAGGTAGGCATAATTATGGGATGAGAATGAAAATATGGTTGAAGCCTTCTTGCTGTAGTGATAAGCATAAGCATTATTTTTTCCACCTTAGGATATCTAGGCTCTGCCCCTTAAAACACTTCATTAACAAAATGGATAAGAATTTGCACCCATTGCTCCTTTTGTACAAGGGATTGCAGCACCTACTCCTTAGGTCACTAATAGGTAACAAATAAAAGATTCCCCCACCTTTAGGCTATTAAGGATGAGTAAGTTGCTTAATTTCCCCTTGATTTGGTTGAAGGCATTTTGACAATTTTCATCCTATAATGGTTGTGTGTTTTCCTTTTTCCTTAATACCTAGAAGAATGGAAGGTATTTTTGCCAAGAATCTTCCGAGGTCATAATTCTTCCTAGTAAGGTTTGTATGCCTCTAAGATCTTTAGGTAGAGCCATGTCAAGGACCATTTTTTGCTTTCTCTAGGTTGGCTTCGATGCCTTGATGAGTGACTACATAGCCTAAAAACGTTCCCTGGCCAACTTTGAGGGCACAATTGGTCAGGTTATGTTTTATTTTGTATCTTCGCAAATAGTTGAATGTCACTTTCAAATTGGCAATATGATCATTCTTTTGTTTGCTTTTGACAAGCATGTCATTTACATAGACTTCTACATTTCTCCAAACTTGTTCTTTGAAGAGTTTCTTTGTAAGTCTTTAGTAAGTGGTTCTAACACACTTAACACTAAAGAATGTTTAGGTGAATCAAAACAATCCTTAGTCTATTATGAAGGTAATGTGGATTTCATCACCTTGATGCATATGAAGTTTATTGTAACCACAGAAAATGTCCATAAAAGTAAGCATTTTGTGCGATACCGAGGTGTTAACCATGGCATCGATTTGACCTTAGGGCATGCTTCATTAAGTTCGATAAAGTCATTGCACATTCGTCATCCACCAGTGGTCTTAAGAACCATTACAACATTGTAGACCTAGATTTGGTACTTGACTTCTCTAATGAAGTCAACAAATAGAAGCTTCTCTACTTTTAACTTGGTTGCCACCCTACTTTCTAGTTTGAGATTTCTTTTCTTTTGCTGGATTAGGTGCTTTCCTGGCATGATATTGAGTTTATGGGTAATGATTGTATATTTTTGGTTGACCATACAAAGACATCCCTATTGTCTTTGAGGAAAACAATCAATCATATTTTTTTAAACCCAAGGTGGTTTTGATATTTGTCTTCTTACTAGGACCTGTTTCGTTAAAGATAATTTCTTTCATTGCCTCCATAGGTGTTCCATTTTTCTCTTTCTCTTGATTTCTTATATCTATAAAATTAGAATGGTGTTGCATGGTAACTCTTGAGATCATTTTAGCTATGCTTTAGGAGATGACTAGCATTCCTTTTTTTGGTGAGGAGAGTAATTTCCAATATCTTAGGCCTGATGTGTATGTTGAAGTCTTGTATGGTGTAGAATCTAATCAAGCTATTATAAGTTACAAGCTCATTAATGATTTTAAACCTGACCATCTTTGTAGTCTTCCTTTCCATTCTAGCTGCAAATGTTACTAGGAGAACTACCTCTTCCACCACTATGAGAGAGTCATTTCCTGGTCTTTGGATTTGATGAGGATGTGACTTAATCTAGACTTTATTGAACATAATCCTCTTAATGGTACTTTGGTAAAGAATGTTGGGATGTGCTCTAGTATCCAATGGAAACTTCTCGACTTTATGCTTTAGTATCATAGTATGTACAATAAGTCCTAAAGTCCTATAAGTAATTGAGGAACTTGGTGCGACATGTTCCTTTCCCCATTCGGAAGTGGACTTGTTGACCAATTGGTGGATTGTCATTTTTGTAGGCTTGTTGTCGTAATGATCCTTTTTACCTCTATCTTGGCCATCTCTGTTGTGGTCATCATCTTTCTTCTTATACTTTCCATCTTTTTTATAGATATCACTTTTTTATCACCATAACACTTGATGTATTTTTTAAGCTTCTTCTCCTTAATCAACTTTTTAATTTCTTCCTTGAGGAGTTTGTAATTGTCTGTCTTATGTCCTACTATCTTGTAAAATCCACAGTAATGGTCCGATTTGGGATCTGTTTACTCACCTTTCTTAACTTCTAGCCACTCAAGGTATTTCTTATTTTGAATGGCATGAAGGATAATAGATTTGGGGGCTGTGAGGGGTGTAAACTTTAGTCTATCCCGACTTTCATATGTAGTGTCTTTTTTAGGAGAATTACTACATTGTCATGTTCTTCCATCATGTCTTTACTCTTGGATAGCCCTTGGTAGTAAGATGACTTAGTTTCCCTTTTAAGTTATTCCATGGTAAGCGTGACAATGCATTCAACATTCATGAACTTTAGTGTTCTTTACAAAAACTCTTGTATTTTTTTTGTGGGCCTCTTTGCCAACTCTTTGGAAAATTCTAAGTTTGACTAAAGTCCTCCATCTGTTAACAATACAAACTAATTATCAGCAAGATTAGGTACTTTCAATGATTCATTGTTGAAGCTATCATTGTAACTTCTCAAGGGCTTCCATTTGTTTTGTTTCACAGTAAAAAGATGAGTTGGAACTCACTTACAAGCTTTACTCCCAAGGAAATAATTTGTGGAAGCTTTATTGAGGTTATCTTATGAACCTATTAATTATGTTTCTAAACCAGAGTACTATGTTCGGGCATTTCCCATCAGCGTTGTAGAAAAGGCTCAATGCATAGCTGCATATGAGAATTCGGCCAAGCTCATGATGTTCTTGTATTAGCTTAAATGGTCAATCAAGTCTCTGGTACGATCATATGGTTCAAGATGAAGGATTTTCATTTTTTCTAGTATAGGCTCACTTATGAGTTTAACAGTGAACAAATTTCTTGCTTGTTTCCTTGGGTTGTTCCAAATGAGAACTTTTATTTGTTGTTACATTTGAGCAATAATGTTTTGGGAAGCCTGAAGTGCCGCTGCTATAACTGGGTTTGGTGCACTAACCATATGTTGTTGAAAAAGGCGAAGAAAGCTTGTCACATTTAATGGAGGCATATTAGCTACTAGTACAACTTTCAAGTATGGATGAGTGTTTTAGTATGCTACATCGGGCAAAAAATACAAAGCACAAATCAACTGATCATTGTCTTTAGGCAAGATTGGTAGAACTAGTGCTTGAGGTAATTGGTTGATAAGATTATTGCCAATTTCTCCACAGGGAAGTGAGGCCTTAGGTGGCACCATAGTCATTGGAAAAACAGTCACAAAGGGCAATACTTGGGCTGATGGTATGGTCTTTTGTTTGAGTGGTGACACCGATGGGTGAAGTGATGGTGCAGCTAATGCTGGCAAAGTTTGAGGTGGTAACGAGGCATGCCTTTCAGGTCCCATGGCACCAATGTTAGGAATTGGGGTATTAGGGAGGCCTCCTATCTAACCATGGATCTGGGTTTTAAAGCTTGTGCCTTCACTGAATGATTGGATTTTTTGCGCGTAAAGGTGATGCCAATGGCTCCAAGGTATAGGTGGTACTTGCATTGGCAGGGGAGGCTACAAAAAATATTTAGCCATGACTGCTGTGAATGAGTCTAATTTGCTGGTAAGTTACACACTCATGTTCTTAAACTTTACTCAAGTAGGGTAATTCACTTCTTATACTAACTCGCCCTATTGTGAGAGTATGTTTGTTTTGTCGTCCTTAACCTAGAGGGCATGGCGCGGAGAGGTTGATGATAAAGTATTGCCATCTGCCTCCTTAATAAGGAGGACTTTACTCGTCATCTTATTGATAGGGTCAACATGTTGTACCTCATTTCTAGGAGTGACAGGGTTCAAGTGTGTACTAATGGGTAAGTCATGATGGGCACTAAATGATGATACATTAACCTTGGTACTAAGTCTTAATGTTATAGAATGCGGGTCTTTACATGAGTTCAACCTTGGATGAAGGAGCGTGGAGACCTGTAGAAGATCCTCCAATGCTCAAGTCAGTAGGATTTTCTAGCAAAGGTGTGAAGACCAAGGAAAATGATCTCATACCTAGTAAATGATAATAAATTCCTTTATACAGGCTTTTGGGGTTATGTGCCCTAAAAGCTTATAACCATCAAATGAGGAGGGTGCTTTTGGGACCGTTAGATCTTAGACACATGTTATTAAGCCTAATTGGGCTTGATTAGGCCTAAAATCTTTGATGGCTTTATAACTTAAAAGTAATGTAAGGGCCCAAATCCTTGGTTATGGACATCACCATATATATAGCATAAAACCTAAATAAATAGAAAATTACAACATATGCCATAAAACTCGAAACATCGGCTGCCCTTTTATTTGTATAAAATAACAACACAAATTTTGATGAAAAGGATAAGTGTTTTGATAAGAAGGCGAAGGTATATTTAAGAAAGTAAAATGTGAAGGTTTATTTTTATCCCATTTTCAAAATTAATCCAAATTGGAAAAGATAGTTATTTTGTTAAATCCAAAAGTTTTGAAGCACAATAAAAAAAGTAGAAGGGTAGTTCATGCATTTTTCTCTTTTCTCTTAAGTGATGGGCTAACAGAGTTAGTAAAAGAAATGGGCAAGTGTAGGTTGAGCAAACACTGGGAGGGTTTCTATAAGTTTTTTGTAAAATATCTAAAACTTTAATGTTAATCCCAAAAGCTATTTCTAAACAACATCAATACTAGATTTGGTTCATTTCTACTTATATGGCTTTGCCCCCATTCACTTTTCATTTTCATCATTCTTATCATCATTGTTATCAAATTAGGTTACGTTCCACAAAAAAATAATTTAAGGTAAGTCTTTATTTTAAAGATTCTCAAAATATTTTGAAAGTAAGATTGTGAGAACACAATATTTGAGGAAAGTAAAAAGCCATAAAGATATAGCATTAACTTCCCTATTATTGCCATGCCTTATAAAGAATGAAGAAAGTAACATTTCCATGTATGCTTGAGTTATTTTCTTACTATAAACTTTTAGCTTAGAGGTTAAAATAAAGTTGTCAAAAAATATCTACCATCCCTATCGTCCCCGAATTTGACCACTTGAACCTGAACCCAACCCCACCCATTAAGGTATAGGAAGGGTAGGAGTTTAATTAATCTTACCAGAGTCTTAAATGGGTCACTTTAGTTTATGATTTTTTTAGTTATTAATTAGTTGTAAATATAAACATTCTTTTGAAAATATACATAAAAATTTATTAAAAAAAGTCTTAAAAAATCAAACATATGCCTTAAATGGGTTAGGGGAAAGTACCCGCCATTACTCGTGGGGAGGGTATGGGATTACCTAAACCTAGCCCAAATCTTGCCTGTTGACATCTCTAGATTAAAGTGTCACCTTTCAAATTTTGTGGTATATTTGTAAATTTTACAAATTTTTAGGGACTATTTAGTAAATTATTACAAAGTTGAGGGGCCAAATATCCAATTTTTGTTAACTAATTTATGAATTTTTTTTAAAAAAATAAATGACTAAATTGTAAATATTTGAAAGCTTAGGGGTAGATTTTCTGGCTTAAATTTGATCTTAGGCCTTGTAGTTCATACTCTCTTCAAATTGAGCCCTAACTTTCATAGTTAGGCATAAATTGACTAACGTTTTCTGCATGAATCTGAGTATCTCATATAGAAATGGAGTATCCCATAATTAACGAGTATTGGTAGATCTAACCTTAGTAACGTTGATAGTTTATTCGGTGGAAAAAAACGCATCATACGAAAATTGGATATCCCTTAATTAACACACAATGGCAGTTTCTACATTACATGAATATTTCCCTAGTGTTTTCCGCTTGGTCAAGGCGTTAAATCATATATGGCGACTCCACTAGGATGAAGAAGGTGATCACGGCAGCATAAAGCTTAGTTCGATTCTTTGCTAGGTGCTTTTAAGCATGAAAGGCAGGTCTATCCATCCCAAGATGAGCAACTTCCCCAGGCCAATGCCCTATGTTAGATCTCTTGTGGGGTTTAGTTTGGTAGAGAGACACCCTAACTTTGTAACGATTTTAGCAAAAGAGAACGTTGGGATTTGATCCATCATCACAAAAACTCTTTTGACATCCTAATGACCAATTCTTGCAGTGAACACTATTGGGTCATCATGGGAGAACTTGAATTTGTGCATATATTCCCGAATAGTTTGGCCTTCCTCCTGTTCCAGATCGAACATTTATTTTTGGCAGTTGGTCGACTGCGCATAAAGTTGTTGTTAAAAGCAGCCTTAAGTTCCTGGAAGCAGTAGATTGCCCCAGGTAGCAAACTCTCATACCAGGTAGAGGCTGGCTTGGCAAGGGTGATCTGAAGAAGCTTGCAGAGAGTTAGGTAGTCAGCACCTTTGACAGTGATCGTGCTTTTGTAACTCTAGAGACAGACATGGGGTTCACCATATATCCATCATTTATGTCCATGTGAGGGAGCTTAAACTTAGTTGGTGTTGGGCCCTCCATCACTTCCCTGGTAAACAGGGTTTCCTCGCCTACTACTCTGCCACACAACAGAGACCACCCAATTTTCCTTGTTTAGTTACCTAGTTCTCGATCTGTGCCTTACCGTGTTACATTCACGGCCTCGCAGATGGCATGGCGACATGTCTAATTGTCTACGGGGTAAAGCGTATAATTTCAATACAAGAAGGTGGCAAGTGTAAATATTACAAGACCTCCTGGGGTATGGGAGGTTTGTAATTTTCCCCTCAATTAATTACGCATGAAAATCGGAAAATCCTATGAAAAGCCAAGTAACGAGGAGCTTAGTTCCCTTTTTTCTCGAGAACCAGACTAGCTAATTTTTACCATTCAAAGTAGCAAATACGACCAAATATAAAGTACTCCGGCAATTCGCAGACAAGATGGTAAGTGAATTTCAGCAAAATGTCTTGGAACTTAAGCAGCTTTCAGGGGAAAAAAATGGAACCCTTTTTAGACTAAAAATTGAAGCAAAGAAGCTAATTTTTGTTCGTGCTCAGCAACAATTTGAAGAGAAAATAGGTCTTGCCCATCCCTTTGACCCTTCGCTACCACCTCAAATCTTCTTTTCCCACGGCTATTCCAACATCTAAACTTAAATTTTTAGCTTGCAGAAACAATCGTACAGCTTCATAAGATTCAAATGCTTAGCCTAAGGAACAAGAGTATATTACTTTTTTTATAGTATGCTCCCCTATCAAGAGTAAGCTCACATTTCTAATGGACCAAACGCACCAAACATATTTTGATCGTCTGATTGAGGAAATGTATCCATCTCCGTCCTCGTTGGTTGCCTTCTTCCCACAGGGAAGTTCCAAAAGGAATCGGAATTCTGGAAGAACACGTAAAACGCAACAGCAGATGCCAGGAACATCCCTAAGAGGAGCAAATAAATCTGCCACTCTGCATATAACAAGAAATGAAGTCATGGAGCCTGGATATTATTAATTGCATGTGCTAAATGAGAGAGAGAGAGAGAGAGAGAGAGAGAGAGAGAGAGACCTTTCCAGTCTGCAGGAACAGTTAGTTTAGTTACCATGGCTCCCCATTCACTGGAAGTAGTCAGTACAACCCTACAAGAAGGCGATCTCAAACAAACTATTTTAGGAGTAGGCGAGATGAACCAAGCAAAATAAAACCGAAACAACATGTCAATATCATCAGTTTGGAACTTTAATACAGCTTGAATGACAAAATGCCATAAATTATATCTCCGCCTGACTATTAGCACCAGCCTCATATAGGAATGGTAACAAGAAGAAAGAACTTCATGAGAGAATCTGCACGTCAGAAGTTCTTGAAGAAAAAGTTCAGAGCAGGTGCAACTTTAAAAGAGTTTGTAGAGTTTCATTTCACTTCTACAGTAGCACTGAAATTCTGTAGTTTTTGTTCTTCAGCCATGAATTTAAATTATGGAATTTAGGTATGATCTGAAACGAGTTCCCCACACTTTTTCTTTTCTAAAACGACCTGAAATGAGTTCCCCAAATTTGAAAGTTAAAGAAAGTATTTTTTATTAAATTTTTATTTTTATTTTTAGGTTGAACAAGAAAAAAAAATCATAAAAATGATTTGCTTTCTTAAAAACCACAATTATTCAAGTGATAATTAAGTAGATAAAAATATTAGCTTCTAAATGGAATTGGTTCTAGACAGACAAACAAGTAACCAACGGAGCCAATGCATTTCTCATAATGAACAAAGCCTATATCAGCCCTCTAAACTGTAAATTCTGGCCCTAAATCAAAACCCCTTCCACTGTCCTGCATCAATTCAAGTGATGTGGGATGCCTTTCCCGTGCCTTTAGATCCACTAAAAAGAATTGAAGATCAAAGAACATGAATGTGATAAACTTGACTTCATCAATGCCATCAAAACAAATGAAGGCATGAACAAAAACTAGTAGAAACCAAGCCACCGATTAAAGTAGACTGAAAAACCTAGATCACAAATCCATTTTCAGACAGAATTTAAAGGTGAACTAGGTCAGAGTTAAAGAACAAAGGTAAAGCTTGAGAGTAACCAAGAACTTAAATGATAATGAAGTAGAAAGAAAGAAGCTGGACTCCAGATACTTGTAACAAAACCAGACATATTTGTCATACGAGGGTTAAAGACCACAGTTAATATGTTGCTAATAAGGAGAATTCTCTGAATCTACAGTTTTGGGAAAATACAAGTATCCACCAGAACAATTATTTCATCATGATACTAACAGAATGTTTGGATTGTAAAAAAATAAAGGGAGGGAGGGGAAGAGAGGAGAAATTCAGTTTCCGCCCCATTTTTTGTTAGGAAAAATACGTAGGGAAATGCCCTCTCCATTCGTTTCCCTCAGAAGCTCAGGTTTTTCATCCCTCCAAATCAGACAGAACTGAAGAGAAACCAAAACAGATAGAGTTTCATGTTTTGCATCTTCCAATGATAACCTTACCATGCTTGTTGATCTATCATTCATCCAATAAGCCAACCTCCTTCGCTTACTGTCTTTCATTTTCGTAGAAGTTTTTTTTTCAATTCCTGGTAGACTACTATTTGACAAATTATCCAGCTTCCAAACTTAGTTAGGAAACTTAATTACAAATAGTAGTAGCTTCCAGTTTTAAGATAACTGGAATCTCATCATATTTTAAGTTTAATAGAGTTTGATTTTTCTTTTGTTGTTTTTAGGGTTTTTCTTTTTCTTTTTCTTTTTTCCTTTTTAGGTTCTGTTTTCATTTGATTGGAATTGGGGAAGGTGATGAGCGAGGGTTTGACACAAAAAATGAATTCTTATTCTTTGGTTTTTTGAGACTATTATTGTAACAAAGAAACTATCTTTTCTTTTCCCTTCTCTTTTTTAATTAGACTGTCCAGACAAGGCTGCTAGATACCCATTCCATTGCCTCTTCTTCCCCTCCCTTTCCTTTCTTTTCCATTAATGAATGCAATCCAAACATAGTGTAACTGAAAAGTTGCGTGGGCACGCTCCAGATGTTTAAACCTGTCGTCCTAAACCTTGGCTCAATGTGCGTAGAGGTATAGCCATTTTAAAACAAGAAAATCCATGCATTTGGTCTCTCAAAGGCAATCAAGTATTATTATTTCCATGAACCTTACCTTTCAGTGGGGCAGAATTCTAGACAGGAAATTGAAGCACCCAGGTGTAGTCTTTTACTCCAATGCAAGATCGCCATTTTCTTGACTTCAACCACGCAGATGTCTCCTTCTTTGCTTCCTCTTAAATACACCAAATAAAAGTATCAGTTACAACATGCCAGACTTGTGATTTAGTGTTTCACAAGTTGATTTTTAAATCTACAGATCATTTTGAAGCAATAATAAATGTATATCAATCTTTGCCATAAAAAAAAATCCCTTCTCTCATCATTTTTTCTATATGGATGGGAGGGGAATGCCCCTTTTTAACCTTAGTTGCCCTCTGATGTAACATGCTAACCATACAAGATCCTCCCCCCCCCGGGAGGGGGGGGGGGGGGGGGGGGCCCCCCCCCCCCCCCCCCCCTCCTCTTTTTCCTTTCTTTTTGGAATAAAAGAAACAAACATCCAGATTCCAGCCAATAAGAAAAGAAAGAAACTGTGATTTACAGCAAGAAAATGCAACTCAACTACAGAGATGAAGTACCAGAAGAGGAACAATTACAACACATGCATGCTTCAGCGAAACAGAAATCAACAGTGATCAAAAGTACATAGTGATACAGTGTAGTAAGTACTTACAGAGCTAGATATTTCCCATCCAAGCTGACTGACATTATGGAAGCTGGCTTTCTCATTAACCTCTTATGCCCAATTTTATTCCAAGTGCTTATGTCATAAACTGAAGTCAGGGCTTTATCACCTGTATTTTTTAAATCATAAAATCCACCAGGGATCACAGCTATCAGCAATGGTAAGTGTTGTAATGGACGGAAAGTTTTCAGACACACATACCACTCAGTACACTACAAAACAAAAATGGCTTCGTCCCATCCTTAGAAAAGCGGCACAATTCTATCTTTTCATCCTACACAGAGAAACCAATAAATAAGCTAAGGAATGAAGCACAACTTGAATACATAAAACTAGCCATCAAACAGAGCATACCGAATTACGAGTTAAAGAGGTCAAGGGTAAACCATTTTCTATCTTCCATATTCTTGCCAAGCCATCAGTTGATGTTGAGGCCAGATACTCAGAATCAAGGCTAAAATATAAGAGGGAAATAGAAATATTGGCATTTCAGTTTTTCTTTTTCTTTCTGAAGGAAAAATGATATTCAAATTCCATCCAACCAGTAAAATGATTTAATATATTGTTTTCCTTTGTCAATTCATATTGGACAAAAACTATAAAGTAAACATAGTACATGGTTGTGCTACTCGGTGTTCCTTTTCCCTTCTCTCTTCTACTACTTAATTTGGTAAGAGTTAAAACCAGCATTTTAAATTTTTATGAAGAATGATACTCCTTCCAATTTCCATCACTTTTCCGATTTATTTTTGCATCCAAAATATGAGCAACTTTCACACTTTTATACAGTTTTGTCCAAATTTACCCTTCCCATGGTGTGAAGTCTCCTATAGCAAAACTAAATGGTGAAACTTTAAAAGCAGTGAACCCAAACTCTCTTTGGGCTCAACTGCAGATCCTATTTCTCCCATGCTCAACCATAGCACCCTATTCTGCCTGTCTCCCATGCTCAACTAAATACTCCAGTTTTCTTTTGTAGGAAAGTCATCCTCAGGACAAACTGTGTATTAAGCCAAGGATAGAGGTAAATTTGGAAAACGTGCTTAATTAGATGTATGTGGCAAAGCATCCATAATGTTTTCAAAAAAAAAAAAACATAAAATGTGACATATTATGGGAGGGGAGTAAGAACTAACTGCAAGATTGGCAGATTGCATCTATTCAGTTATGCTGCATGACTGAAATAAAATCTTTAACAGAGCTATAATAGAACCAAGATGTGGACTCCATCCCGAAATTTTTAAGTCTAGACAATCCATGAAAACTATGAACTCTTCTCTAAATAACCTATATAGCAAATAGAACAGATCTGCAATACACTCTTTCTCAGAATCCAGAAGCAACAAAAATTACACTAACAGTTCTCACACCAACAGAGTACACCCATTCCGCACCACAAATGTTAAACAACTTGCGCAATAGAAACCAAGATAATTTATTATATGGGGATAGATGGTTCCCCCTTGACAACTAGCATAGGACATGTAACTATAGGTCAATGTGTCTTTTTTTTTGTCCTCTAAATCTTGATACTATAATCCATTTAATTACTGACCACTGTCAAGTAAAGAGCTTTAACCATGGAAAGCAAATAATCTTCACACACAAATCAGACCACAGGAGAAATGTGACACACAGGTTTTCTAACTAATGAAATTTCGATGTGCACATGCAATCTTACAAAACAAACAAAAAAATCCAAAAAATGCAACCTAAAGTCCAGATCCCGAAACGACTTATGTGCTCGTACTTCATCCAAGATTATGCGCTGGCTTGGCCACTCCAATATCCTCAGATGTCCATCCTGTTTTGTTAGCAATAACAATATCAACAAACATTCCATAGTATTTTACGTGCAAGTGCATTTTGCAGGGATGAAGTGCACGAAAGGGCCATCAACTACATTCTGTGGAACCTCCATGTTAAGTAAAAAACTACAGTTTCAGGATAAACAAGAATAATTTATAATTTATCTAGCAACCATCTGTATACAAGTCTCCGTTACATGATATCATTTGGCTTACCACTCCACCTGTTGCAAATTTAGAACCATCAACACTGAATTGCATACAATTCTGTGGACCAACATCCTGAAGATGACACGAATTATCTGGTAACAACTTTAAATTTTCTTCAGGCCCAATTATATCAAAGAATCTGCAACAACAACAAATGTTTTCTCTGTACTCAAATTTTGTAAATTAATCAAAAGATGAAAGTTTAAGTTTAGCAAATATTATAGGAGACAAGTCAAGTTCATCAATCTATTCGGCTCTATATTCCATAACACAAGTGCTCACATATATGCAAATCCATTGATAATAGATCAGGGAAAGGAAGCAGAAAACTTACACCACTAATCTTCAATTATTATTTACTTTAAAGACCACATGAGTACAGGCTTCAGGAAAGTTTGTTAAGCACAATGCTTAAGAAAAGTGCATTTACAACCCTCACAAGCATTTTTGAACTGTATCTCAGTATTCTGTGCTATAAGAACTTTAGAAATTAAGTCCAAAAGTTTCAGTTTTAGTGTCAGGACAGTAAGATTTTACTCCGTATTAACACAGCGTGATGAACAGACTATCAGCTAGTGCATAAACTAGAATAAGACAATTAGGCTAAGAATAAACTGTCCCGGGAATGAAAGAGCTTTTCTGCATATTGTCATAAGCTAGAAATAGGTTGAAGTGTCAAAAAGAAATCCAGAGTTCTAAGGTGTGGATTAAGTGGGTACTTAGTGCAAGTAAAAGGATGAAATCCACCAGAAAAGAATTGTAGGAATACAAACGCCAAAATTTAACACAAAAGCCTCGTTTAGCTAGCAGGAAAGGGCAAGATGGTACAGATTGCTTATATTTAGGAAATGGTACAGAATGCTATATTTATATATGTAAATAAAAATATTCACATATATCTAATTGTATACAAGCATCTGTGTGTGTATGTGCTGCAGTAAGGGTAAGTGGCCTTACTGGAGAGTTAGGAATCAGATTACAAGCACTTACTTGCAGCCGAAGAAGAAAGCTTTGCAAAGAGAAACAGTTTGTGAGGAACAGTTAATATATAAGTTCAGAGCTGCAGGCAAGGGAGGTAATTGGAGGCTTAGGTATTGTAAGGCAACTAGTAGTGACCACTAAGGGTTGGCAGACTTTAAAGTCAAGTTTATTAGAGTAAGACCAGTCAAGGGCTCTCCACTAACAGCTGTTCCTTCCATCTCCCAACAACTTTACACCTAAGAAGACGAGTAAGAGAGCAGAAGAGGCTCCAAGCCTTTGAATCCACCTCAATCAGCCCTTATATGCATCAAAGCAGTTACTCCTCGCATGTTCATTGCTCTGCAGTTTTTACTTGTTCCTAAGTCAAAGCCTAAACCAAACACAGTTCTTCCCTTCTTGCAGAGATCAACCTCTGATGTCCATCCCCTCTCCAACTAGATCAGTTTGGAGTCTGCTGCAAGGGCTAACAGGAAATATTGAGTTCTAAGTACTTAGTTCCTGAGCAGTGTAAGTAATCTGCAACTAATTGATTCTCCTACATGTTTAATTTGTGGAATAGATGCTAAGTTGGTCTGTGATTGTTATTTTATAAATGCATGAGACTGTTTGTAGTGATATTGGCACAGAAAGGTTCCGTTAGCTTGTCCATCAATTATGGATAGAAATCCGCAATTGTTATTTTATAAATGCATGAGACTGTTTGTAGTGATATTGACACAGAAAGGCAGAGTTGGCTAGCAGCTCTGTAGTTACTCTACAATTAACTAGACTTGACCATTCTGGCATCTTGTGAGATTAAATGCTTAACCTATTTCATTTGGGCTAGCATCTTGCAATTCCACCCGCTCTAATACCACCTAACACAGCGAGTTGCGTGAACAAGGATAGAACAGGTCTAACCCCAAAATAAAATAAAGAGTTTCAATCCAAAAACCCAAAATTTAGAGAGAAAAACCTTAATAATTTTATTGATCAAAAGTTATGTCTCTTGCACACATGCACAAGCCTTTATATAGACAACCATTAAAGTCCTAAACAAACTAGAATAGGAAAAATCAAAAATAACTCTAGCTAGGAAATCTAATCCTAATTCTCGAGGAAAATCCTATTTGATACCGTAATTAATAAGGACTCTAATTAACATAATAAAACCCAAAATTAACTCTTAAACTAAGGAAATAAAATATCCCTAAAAATAATTACGAAAATTACAATAAACTAACAAAATATTTAATTTCTCATCCGTGTCATGTTGTTTCTAGGTCTTATGCATCTAACTTATAAGCTTACTGAAATGTTTTAATATCAATATCTTCTTTGTCTATGCTGTACAAGATGACCAGGGTACTGTGGAGTAGTTTCAGCTAGCTAGTGAGGGTCACACTAGGTTCTGAATTCTTCAAGTTCGAAAGTCATTAAAATACAATAGTTTGGCATTGTCAACAGGCAGTTACTGTCATTTTTGAAGTTAGGTGATATAACTGCTGTTGTTCTTGTTCAAGAAGTGATCATATAGGAGAGTTTTTTTTTCAGTGGTACCATAAAAAGACAGTAACTGTGTGGGAAGAAGAACTTGAAATTCCAAATGTATAATTTTAATGTATAGGTGGAAAGTTTTGTGCTGGTATTGTAAATACATTGTATTCCATTAAATCTGAACTAACAGTGAATTCCTTTACAGCTTAATTGTTAAATACTCAGCTGTTCAAACTTGAAAATGCTATCAGTCTTTGAAACTTGATTTTGAGCCAAGCTGCAGCAACGGTTTTATGAAGATCTAATTGTTTTTCCCCGAACTCATTTATACTACTCTTTTGCTGAGTAGTGGGCACTGTTTCACCATAGATAGGGAACAGCTTATTGCCGCTGTCACAGCATGTGTTTCTTTATGGTTATATATGAATATCAAGTTTCTATGCGTAAACTTGAACAGCCAAAGCCTGATCATCATCCTCAGCTTTGGCTTTTCCTGTTTGTGAATATATACACTATGTAGGCATACTTGATTCTACACAGAGCTAGAATACTATCCTACAGTGAAATTAATGTCTAACACAGTAATACCTTGGATATTACATCCAACATTCAGATCAGACCTGATGATTTGGTCAGAAATGTCTACGACCATACATCTTGATACAAAAATGGAAGCTTGAAGATAAACTAACTTGTACCCTACAAGTTAGGGTTTGAGATAGAAGGTTAAAGCCTTTAAAAGAGAAAATTCTCAGCATTTTATTGATGAAAGGTATGAATAATCTATTGGCACCTAAACTTTATTTAGGCTATAGACCAGACAACAATACTACACCTATTAGAATTAAGAATACTAAACTGAAAAGGCTTAGTAGTCGACGATACTAAACCTAAAATGAATCCTAATTGACTTTTGAAGCCCTAATTAATAATATAATCAACTAACACTCTGTTTAACCTAATAAAACCCTACAATAACTCCTAAATTAAGCAAATTAAATATCCTTAAAAATAATTACAAAGAAAAATTATGATTTCCTGGGTAAGATCATATCCATACAAATATAACACAGGAAAATGTTAATGGCTAAGTGCACATTAAGTTCTATTTTGTATTATTCCTAATAATTGAGTTGTAGATAACATTTCCACAGAATATCTCTTGATTGAACTTGTTATTTACAAATCAAACAATATAGATAACAAAATGCCCTAGAACTGGATGAGTGAGGGATAATTGTTGGTTGCACGGCTTCTAAATTGGGGGCTGTGTAGGTTTGAGAAGAGGGAACAAAGGATTCTTCTGAAAGAAAGCAGAAACAATCCAATTCATATCAAGCGAAGAATCCACAAGCTTCAAAAGTCCATCTAGCAACTGAAACAATACCATGGTATCTCCACTTTGCCATATTTTTAACTGGAAAATTCATGTCCTTAAGTTTGAATATGCAGTCAACTAAAGACACTAACAAATAGTTGTTTGAGTTTACACCTTGCTAACAAAAAACTAGTCAAGAATCTAAACAAGAACAAAAACTAACATATTGGGGAAGCCTTCTTTAAATTAAAACACTTGCTATTTGTGATTACCACAATTACCTGCTCACCAAGTCAACAAGGATTAGCAAAGATAAACTATTCTAACCAAAATGATGGGTGTTGTTCTTAATTGGAGTAACATATTCTAACCAGAGTAGTAGGTTTGACTGAGGAGCATATAAATAGGGATGAGGTGCATTGTGAAGCACGAAGGAATCTGATTGTTAGAAGGAAAAGCAAATATGCAGGCTAATTTAGTGAGTGCCTTCTTAAATTCCGTCAGTTTTTTTGCGTTATATTACTTCATCTATATGTGTAAGCATGGTTGTACGTTAACATTTTCAGTTGTCTTTTTTTCCTCTCTCCCTTTTTTCACTGCATACAATTGTGTGGTTAAGGAAACTGATTTCATAACAAGTGGTCTCAAGGAATTAGTAAGATAATAAATTCACAATGGAGCTAATTAACCAGAATTTCGACTCTTGCCAACAACTACCTGCAATTCCTATAACACAATATTGTCCAAAACTAAAATATAATTTGGCTGTCGGCCATATATAATTTCGCCTATCTTCTTCTATGCTATAAATGACCAAAATCCTTCTATGCTCATCTTCTTCCCCCAGTGTCAAAAAGATAAACGACTGAGTAAATTTAAAAAATCCAATTATCAAAAACAACTACTTAACCAGCCACTAGAAACGTGCTCATAATTACGGTCATTGTTCACCGAGAAGCCATACCAAAAGATGCTGATCATTTGAGAAACATTAGTGACCACAAAAACAAAAGACAGTACTCACTCGCAGCCACCGGTCGTGGTGGAGCACGCAAAATGATCTCCACTTGGGTGCACCGCGATCGCAACTGGAACTCCTTCGCTCTCTTTAAGCTCGTGCCTGGCCTAAAACTCCCCCAAAAGGAGCGAGAAACGAGAATTAGGGAGATGCAACAACAGAAGGAAGCAAAAACAAACTTGGGAGATGAAAAGGTCAAAAGCAAAGTCAGAAGAGAGTAGTACCAAGGGAGAAGAAGAGAGAGAGGTAGTCTTAGGATCAAAGGAGAAGACTTCGATAGCAGAGGGAGATCCGGAGCGGGCCAAGACGACCCAGTTCACCTTCTCCGGTCGCCGGATCCAGGACCCGCACGTGATCGGCCCGGAGACAGGAACCTCCATCTGCGAAAATGGAAACTAAACTAGGGAGGGAAATTCGACAAGCAAACTTGGGCTCGGCGGTGTGGGAAGGACCTGGCTTCTCAGGCCCTGTTTATGGAATTGGGAAGCGTGTGAATAGTAAGAGTGGGAGCGGAAGTTAACAAAAAGAGGGTGGAGGAAACAAAGCGATGAAGAAGAAGTCAACGGTGTGTCTGGCTAGGGTTGGGTTGGGAGGATATTCCATGCCAATTCCTTCCTCAGGCTTCTGATTTCGAGGATATATCATCATTACCTTCCCAACATCGTTGAATGGAGAGTAACAAACTGATTGGAACAGCGCAGCAAGCAGGAAGCAGGAAGCAGCAAGCAGCATTAGAGTTAAATCTATCTTCTGTGATTTTTTTGTTTAAAATCTATTAAAAATGCTTCAATCTAATTTTTATCAAAATAAGTTTAGTACCCTCTTCCACAAAAGTTGAAATTTTTCTATTCACAGTATTTTATTTATAATTTTATTTTTTTAAAAAAATTATAATAAAAATATGAACTTTTTATGTGAAAATAAAGCTTTAAAGATTATGGTTTCTAAATATCATTTTAATATTTTTTTTCAATATATATTTATATAAATATATTTAATTTAAACTTTAATAAAAAAAGATAAAAGTGTGAACTAATATGAAATGGAGGAAGTATTATTTAAGATAATGAATTTTATCTTATGAGACTTAAATAAAATAATTTAAATAGATCTAAGACCTAAGTTAGTGGTTAGTAGAAAATAGATTTAGGATTCAAATCTCAGCCACCAAACAGGCTTTATATTCCCAAAAAACAAAGGACACTACATTCCACAATGCACAATCCAAAGAAGAAACAAACTCATGACTTGTAGAAGAGATTGATTTCGACATGTCAATCCAAATGCAGCATGATCAGTTGGGGGCTCACCTTTAAGGCCTATTTTCGGTCCCAAATCAAATTCAAGGCCCTGCTGCATTGAGTTAGATACGATAGCCAAATTGCAAGAGGCAATTCCACAGCGGTAGAAGCTCCTAATAAATGATGCTTTGTCACCATTGTCATCTTTTTCTTGGCCTTCAAAAGAAATATTAATGTCATTTAGTTGGTTTAATATGACAATGTCGCTTGTGGATTCTAGAAACTCCATGAAATTCCCTTGGGGTCTTAAGATCAATGACACAAATGGTTTGCTCAGGACCAATTAGAGAATATGCTTATTTTGTTATATTCAAATGATCTGGGTGCTCGGGCTCAAGAAAAAAAAAAAGGTAGAAGAGTGGTGTAGGTTTTTTTTCCTTTTCTCTTAACAGGTGAGCTTATGAAGTTAGCTAAAGAATGGGGGAATGTAGGTTTTTAATCAGCAAGGGGTAAGTGTAGGTTATGACAAACTCTTAGGGGGTTTTATAAGTTTCCCTACATATGAACATAAAGGCTAAGTGCACATTGAACTTACAAAGTTAAAAAATTAGAGATCTAAAATTGTAAAACATAACGGTAATCAAAGCAAGAGATTGTTTGTAAAATTTATCTATAAAAATTTAAAGCAAATTTGTTAAAATCCACATTTGATGAGAAATGATTTGATTTTTCTATAATTGTATTATTGTAGAACAGTGTAACATTTCACCCACTCTCAGGCATAATGGCTATAGGACTTTGACATTTTATTAGAAATGCTTTGATTTTGTCTATAATTGTATTGTTGTAAAATAGTGTAAGATCTCACCCACCTCACGCACAATGACTAATGTCCCATAGGACAATACCCTCAAATATAATAGTGAAGGTCCAATAGAATATTTGAAAAGATCCAGAATTTGACTTTGGCTTCCCTACTTTCTATACAATGCCACATGCAAGTTGGTTTACTTGTCATCTGAGTTTTAAAAAACCAGACATTTTTCTTCCCTTCAATTGCAGTAATACTACATCTATCTCTTTAATGAAAGTAATAGTACATCTTTCTCTTTATTTTTTTATTGCTAAACAGAAGAAGAGAATGTTTATTTTTTTTAGACCTAGAAAGTTATTAAATCAACAATATTGACATTATAAGGGAAAGTGATGGAGGTCAGACTTAAATTTCAAACCTACATCCATGTCCATTGCTATTGTGCTAAATAGTGGGGTCGTACATCATTGTCTCAAACACATGTGATGGTCTTTTTAAACAAAAAAAAAATCACACAATAAGATTTTACCAAAAAAAAAAAGGCTTAGAAAATAAAAAAATAATATAGTAAACATCTAAATTATTTGAAAGCTACTATTTCATTATACGTTTTTACTTGCTAGTTGCTGTGCTGATAGCCTAATTGGATAAAGCAAATGTCATAATCAAAGTCTAAACCCTAGCCCAAGCTTGTAAGACTTGTAACACGGGAGTCCCAGAAAACCGAAGTACATACAGACTCGGCCAAGGCATGGCGGAGCAGGGGCTCGACCCGGCAGTTCCTCCGGCGCTTCACCTCCTGTCCGCCTTCCTCGCCACGGAACCCACCGATCACTTGCTCGCTCTTGCCAAGTATTCTCAACCTGCCCAACTATATCACTCTTTTACCCTTCGTCAAGACCATTATTCGTATTTTCGTTTAATGGGGTTCAAATTGAATTCTGATTCAACAGTTTTCTTCTTCGTGAAAATTGTCCAGAGCATGTGGAGGCGGACAAGTTACGGAGGGTGTGCAGAGCTTTGTTTGGGATCACTGCATTAACAAGGCTAACTCTGTATGTCGTCGTAGTAACTATTTTCCAGTCATTTACCAACTTGAAAACTGACTAGCAAGTAGCATCCATTTCTGTGTTAATCATAATATATTATCTTTCCACAAGCCACAATGTGCTGGACTTATCTTTGTAATTGTGGTGGGTTTGTTTTGTTCATGAATTAGCCCTGAAGAATCTTAACGATACCATTAATGGTTTCTGATTTTTGTCTTGCTTCCCTGTAACGTATAAAGATTGGCTTTTGAAACTTAGTCAGCGTCCTGAATTCTGGAAAATCTATTGCTGCATCTTATTGCTATTCTTTACAGTCTTTGGAATCTCGGTCTAGTAGAGGACTCGCTTTTGAACCTTCTTCACAGTACCTTTTTTATGTTATTTTCTTAATAGATAATTATACCATGTTTGTTCATGACTATACTTGTGTGATATTACCCTTTGTTCATGGCTATACTCCTCTTGTTCCGCTTATTGCAATTTGCAAGTATAAACGTGGGTTCAGTTTTGTGGCCAACTCAGGGTGGAAAAAGTCACACACCTTACTTGAAGAGTTTATTGAAGAGGCTTATTATGGAAGTTGAGTCCAAACATGGCAGTTGTTTGGATGAGCTTTATGAACAATATACATCCTATATGACCGTATTGCAGGTAAAAACCATGGTATAAAGTCTTCTTGGTACTTGCGATTGAGGTGGTTTGGCATCTTTGGTGGTTAGACAAATAATCAACTAAGTTTTCTATATTTCATTTATAGGATGATAATTTGAAAGAAAATGCCAGGGTCTGCAAAATCATTTCTTTTCTTTTTCTTGAAGGTAATAATTGTTCTGAATTTGGCATATTAGATCTTCTTAGGTCCATATGTACACCCTTATTATGGTTACACAATGTTTTGGTAATTCTAGATTGTTTTGAACTCCAAGGTTGTCGAAGGTCAAGGAAGCTGATGGTTCCTCTGAAATGCTCACTGAACATGCTTGAAGGAGATACCGGGTATGGATCAAGATTTATATAAATACTGAATGTCCTATTCCCCTTTTAGTTCTTTGCATGAACTTCAGATGGTCACGTTTTCTTTTTTTTTCTCTCTAAATTTTGTGGGACTAAAATTGTTCATGTTTCTTCCACTGTTCAGCTGGTGATTTAAGTAAATTTGCTTGATCTATGCAGGTGCACTATTTGGCCTTCCAGTCTTTTTTTGTCTGAGTTGATACTTTCTTTTCCAGAAATATTCTGTGGAAAATCTTGTTTGGAAGTAAGTTATTTGCAACTTGTTTCCTGTATATGCAATGAGCCATACACTATAGTTCTGTTACTGAAATTCCAAACCAATTGCTTAAGGATATTTTTCTTGAAAAGCTTATGAAACTTCTAACTTCTGTTATTGCTTACTCTTTTCCAAGGAGTTGTTTGTTTTGGAGCTCCTAAAAGGGGGGTTATCTTGAATTGTTTACATGCTCGCCTTTTTTTTCCTTTTCCTTTTTGTTTATCGTTTTGGGAACATTTAGTTGGCTGAGACACTGAGCAATAGACTTTTACAGGTTGGTTCTGGTGTTGGGTTGGTTGGAATTTGTCTTGCTCATGTAAAAGCCTCTGAGGTATGTTACTCCGCCTAACACATGTTATGGGTCAAAATTTTTCTGGTATGATTTGGTTTTATCAATTGTGTGTCATTAATTTTTAGAGAATCAATTGCTAAATTTAGTTATTTTCTGTGATTCTAGAACAAATCATCTTAGCTTATTTATTTCTTTGACATCTTTAATGAAATCTAGATATCAACTTCATGTTGCACAAAGTTTTTTCTTATAAAAAGGCATATGGCAATGTTTCTCTACAGAAGAGGCATTTTACTTTATAATATGTCAATTCTCTTCACTAGTTGCTGTTTGCACACACACTGTGAAAGGCCTTGTTGTAGAAATTCTCAAAGTTTAACCCAAAAAAGAAAAGTTTACATTTTATTATGTAATTTACAACTAGACATCTGATATTACACTTTGGTAAGAATAGTTGACTCGTATTTAAGTTGTTGTCTTATATTATCTCTTCAGTATAATGAGAGAATACTTTTTATACAATCACCTTCTTTACCTGATAAGGCATTATTGTAACATCCTAATTTGGGAGAAAAAAAAAAAGCTTCATTGTCGTTTATAGATTTTATTAGGTTGGAACACTAGGCACGTGCTTGTTTATTTACTGCTGATGTTTATTGCCTTCATGCAGGTGATATTTAGTGATGGTGACCTGTCATCGTTAGCTAATCTGAAGCTTAACTTGGATATGAACAATTTGAATGGTGAAAAAAACTTGTCAGGCTCCAAAGGAGATTTTCCCTGCAAGGTTAGGTGCGTTCATCTGCCTTGGGAGTTTGCATTGGAGAGTGAGCTGAAAGGGTTTGCACCAGATATTATGTGAGTGTTATGGCCTATGTTTTCATTTCCTGAAGATAGGAGTGTTATTCATCTCTGAATCTGTTTTATTTAGCAACAGATAGCCATTAAGTTTTGATTCAAACCTACTCTTAAATTAAAGAAAATGTTGTAATTCTCCTAAGCTTTCTCTGATTATCCTTGAACCATCAGGCTTAGGTCATTCGAAAGTTTAGGTTGATTATGTGAAATGCACTTCATTGCGGCAACTTTTCTAAAACCATTCTTTAATTTAACCATCATGTTTTGCTTATAATCTGTTTTGAAGTTTGGGTGCAGATGTTATATACGATCCCTCCTGCCTTCCACATCTTGTTCGAGTTCTAGCCATTCTTTTGAGCCGAAAGGATTCATATGCTGAAATTTCTGTCAGTGGCCATCAAAACCCTTTACCTGATATTGTGGGTTGGGATAATCAAGTGCGCTGCACCGTGAAAGGAGAGATTGGTGCTAATGGCTTGGACAGATCTGATTTTATCCCCGAGAATAGCAACCATGCCAGAAATGATCTTGGGGTCAAAGAGGTTAATAATGGTAATAGCAGCAGCACTGGAACCAAGACCAGCAATCCGGTGGCCTATCTAGCATCTGTAATTCGCAACATCGATACCTTCAGATATTTTGAAGCTCTTGCACATGATGCTGGGCTCACTGTCACCGATGTTACAAGCTCTTTCAGGCCGTTTAATCTCCTTCCCTATATGAAGTCGTATGAGCGAACCAGTATACGTGTGTTTACTGTGTCAAGCAAATAATTTTTCAAGCTTTTCATTTTCACCCCAGTATCTCCCTTTAGAATCTTATTTTTCCTTTGATGACTCTCCCTTGATGATTTTAGAATCTTGAAGTTAAGAGACCCTGCATGTCATTTTGGTTTGTCTTCGATGTAATAATCTTAGTAACGTTTTGTCTCCCTCTATTTTGTAGAAAGAGATGGTTGGCATGAAGGATTTATTTGAAATGAGTTAAGCTGGAAATTGTTCTGGTAGAAAGCTGGTAATGTCCCTCACTTGGGGTTAGCGGTGGTGATTGGTTTTAGAGTTTGGGAAAGCTATCTAAAGGTAGGTTGTACTTTTTAGATTTAGTAGCTTAATCTATGGCTTTAAAAGTTAATCCTAAAAAGTTCTTCCTAAATAGGCCCAAATATAGCTAGTGTTTGTTCTGTTTTGTCAAAAAAGAAAAAAAGAATAAAAAAACAAGTTAATGACGCCCATGACATTGTTGTGAATGTGAACTCAACCACTCGCTCACTATATGTTAAACATAATAAGAATGGGTTTTTTTGTTTGGTATTCAGAAGCATCATTTTAAGCATACAAAAGAAAGTATACTATTACATATTATTATTGTAGTTAAAGAGAGGAAAATGTCAGCTTTTTCAAGATCTAAAAAACAACCGAATCAGCTTGTTTGTAGCATTGTGTAGAAAATGAGGAGGCCGAATAATAAGCGTGTTGCTTTTGAAAAAGATATTTATTTGCCCTGACGTTTGAACTTAAGAAATGTGCAAGATAATTCAATTGGATAAGAGATAAGTTAGTATCACAATGAGAATACCTGGAAGAACTAATATAGCAGAGTATAACATCACTAATCCTCTTTAAAACACATACAATTAGAACTAACTCAAACTGATTTTTTTTTTGTTGGCCGAAGGAGAAACTTTATTCACAAGCAATCAAGGGGGTTTGCACAAGCATCATGGTGAATGATAGAAGAGAGGGAAGATGAGGGACATTGTGTCTAGTCCAAAGATCTCATCTTCCTCATACAATCTTTTGCTATAAAATCAGCAACTCTATTAGCGCTTGTATATGTAAATTGGAATGAACAAGAACTGAGAAGTGCTTCTGCTTGGCGGATGTCCTCAACAACAGGCTGAGCAGTTCAATTTCCCAATTCACCTGTGATAGTTGCAAAAGCATTCTTACTGTCAATCTCAATGATTAGATGCTCCAACCTCAAGTAAGCAGCTCTTCACTTGCCAGCTCGAATTGCCAGTAGTTCGAGAAGGTCAGCATTTTGGGCAAGACAGCAGCCACAACCTGCACATATAAGTGATCCTACAGAGTGCCTCAAGACCATGCCAAAGCCAACTTGGTGAGATTTCCCATCCTAAGCACCATTTGTGTTCAACTTAACCAGCCCCCTTACAAGTTTCTGCCAAGAAATGTTATGGCTAGAACGAACAATTTCATTTTTAGGTTTTGTAATAGAAGACTAGAACTCTTGAGTTGCTATCCTGCTTTGATGGATAACAGCAGCAGGGTCCAACTTCTTTCCTTGGAAGATTGCTGCATTCCTACCCTTCCAGATATACCAACAAATGTATCCTACTTTTGATAATAAAAAGATCAAATCTTGTCCTAAACTGAGATGAGTAATCTTTCATAAGCCACTCAGCAAAAGTACTGATCTGCTCCTTGCAAACAACATAATCTAAGGCACCAAACCGTATTGCCTGAGTCCAATCACACAAAAGAATAATATGTTAACAAGTTTCATCTAAGCCACAAAATTGACAAGCAGGGCTAGTTTTGCACCTTCTTTTAAACGGGTTTTGATTTGTGGCTAGGGCATTGTGACTAAGCCTCCATAAGAAATTAAGAACTTTTGGGACACATTTCATTTTTCACATAACCTTTCAGAAGTTAGGATCTAAAGAGTGTGAAGAAGAAGCGTAAGAGCTTGAGACCACATCTGTCACATCCCACACAGGCCCCAGCCTGTGCACTCTCAGTAACACTCACCAAAATTACCCAAGATTCAATTGATTTCACCTAAGACCAGGTGTTAATAACTCCCTATTGTTTAAACCTTATTTTCTTAAACTGAGAGCTGGGATATGTCCCAGGAGGCTTAGGAATTTTTTTTTTTAGAACGGCAACCTACAGCTTAAGTAGGCCCTACCCCTAACTTGCAACACAAGGCAAGGCTATAAATCAATAACTTGCAATACAAGCAAGGCATACACTTAATCTGTTAAGTGTCTAGGATGTGTGCTCATCAAGTGTGCTACTTACATGTATGACAACCAAGAAGCCCACATCTTCATAGTTTGAAAATCAAAATTTCCATGCACATGTACATTCAGCCAAACATAAGTACTCAAGAGGCATCTTCATGAAACATAACCATATACTCATAATCTTAACATAACTTGGCACATAAGCATCCACCATATGTACATACAATCCATGTACAAGCAAGGCTATATATATACACACAAAATAGCCTAAATTCCAGCATCACTAGCTTGGAAACATACCAAGGATGCTATAAACCCAAAGTAGCCAAGGTTAAGTTTACAAGCCATATACCCTAGTTTCTTAAAAGAAACCTAAGTGTACAGAACAGCAGCACACTCCACAAAACCAACCCAAACATACAAACCATAACCAGGGTCCAAGTCCACACATCCTTCCTGTACCTAGACTGATCCCACAACTACAAAAGCCTGCAAACTTAGAACATAAGTTTCAGCCTTAAGCCATAAGACTTGTAATGTAAGTATTCAAGCCAAGATTCAGTTGGCACATACCTCGAGCAAATAGTGTACTAACTAGCACACAAACTAGCAACTCAAGCAAACTACTCAAGCTGTATATCCTTTCCTGAAACAAAATGTATGGGCAGTGAGTAACAATTACTCAGTAGGGATTCACAAACGACCATATAAGGTCTATTTAGTTAAGTCCAATGACTTAACCTCCACAAGCTTACTTATCCTGCAAGAAAGACATGAAAACATGGAAAACACAAAAAAAATATACCAATACATATAATCATCAATATACGAATTAGCATGCACAAAGAATCACTCAAGCACACAATGGACACACACACACACACACACCACAAAGACCATTTGGCCAAGTACCATAACATGTGCCATTGTGCACTTTTACACACAAAACTCCACCATAAACTCCACTTCCTCTAGAGCTCCGAAATGTCTAGCAAAATGGCCACATTCACTAGCATTTCTAGCACATGTCCATAGTCAATTAGCTAATTAACGACTATAACCGAATCAATCTCAATAGCCCATCAAGTAACTAAGGTCATTTGGCAAATTTAACCATCACTTAGCTACTCTAAACACTTGAATTATGGTATACTACCAAGCAGTCAAGTAGTTAGTGAACCCTACCTCACAATCAAAGCTTGAGCTCTCGGTTGCTCGAGTAACTAAGGCCGAAGCTCAATATATATATTGCCTAACACAATAAGCCTTCATTTAGCTTTCATAATCACTTGTCCATGGAAAATCACCAAGAAAAACATGTGATTATGAGCATTACCTCCTTAATCCAAGCTTGATTTCTCCTCCAAGCTTCAACTTCAACAATAGCACGGCAAGAACTCTAAACTTTGCTTCCAACAAGCTTTGAACCCCTTTGTTTTCTCGGCCAATTAGCCTAATGCGTAAGAGCCGAACTCTTTTCTCTTCTATTTTCTTTCGTTTCTCTTCCTTTTTCGGTCAGCTAACGCTCTTTGACAGATTTTCGTTTTTCGGCCAGCAACAAATGAAAGCCAAGTAAAGAAACGAAGGCAAGAAATTAATGCTCCTGGCGCATTAAATGAACGTATGCCCGGTGTTGAACATTTGAACCAAAAGGCAGTAAAGAGAACAACGAATTCTAGTGCATTAATTGGCGTTTGGCAGCCATTTACACATGTCCCCCAAATTGGCTCAATGCCAACATTGGTTCCCAAATTCTCTTCATATGACACTTTCTTCCCTTAAGTTTCCATATACACATTTTAATCACTAAAATATAGGATTATTTCAGCTCTATTATTAACTCATGGCTCAAATTGCCAAGCTTTCATTAATATAACCCAAAGTGGTAATTAACCCATGACCAAATTAATTTGGAAGAAGCCGCAATTCTTGACCGGCGAATTTGTTTTTGTCAACCAAAATTGGTCTAATTCCACCTTTGTCCATGCACTTATTTGCATGGTGCATTTTCACCCTTCAAGTTCCCATAATTTCATTTACATCCTCATCCTTACTTTCAATCAAGTCCCTCATGTTTTAAATTGGTGTTTCTTTTTATTCTTGGCCTAAGCCAAGTATCTAATGGTCCTAACAACATCCACCTGTTGATTTGCATAAGCTGATCTGATAGAGAAATCACTAGACTTTGTTAAAGGCCAAATCAACTTATTAGAAGCCTGAATGTTGCCAATTGGGAGTTTTTGTCTTTCCGGTCTATGTCGGAAATCCACTGACTAATAGGATCCAGACTCCACTGATATGTTGTATGATTCATTATTTGTTGCACTTTTAGATCTAAAAGATGAGGACATGCATGTGTAGTAAACTGAAGTTTGAAATTTGGCAGGCTGGGAATCCAAGGATCACCCTAAACTTTAACACTAGCACCATTCTGCTTGCCAACAAACCTTGGTTCTAACTAGTTCCTGCCAACTAAAAGACAGCTCCACCCCTAGAAAGGTATTGACCCTTTGGTAGTTGCCAAAAAGTTAGTGTAGGGAAAGTATAAATCCTTCAACACTTCAACCAATAGCTTCTTTGGGTTATTTATAATCTGCCAAGCCATTTTTTCCAAAAGGCCTTTATTAAAGGACTCCAAGTCTTTGAAACACAAACCTCCTTTTTTTGTTCTTGTTAGGGTAGCCCAGTTCCTCCAATGTATTTTTATACCTGTTTTCTAAAGAGCTCCACCAGAAGTTGGCTAGGCATTCATCTTTGTGCACCATGTTAGGCAAAATTTTAAACACTGCATAGGAAAAACTGGAATGGATAAAGCCACAGATTTTATTAAGATTTCTTTACCTGCCTGAGACAACAGGTTCTCTATCCATCCTTTACCTTCTTGTTAATCCTATCTTTTACAAAAGCCAAAGCTTCAGATTTTGAATGGCCCCACATTGTTGGAAGGACTAAGTACTTCCTAGGATTCTCAGTGGCAGGTATAGAAAGCAGATCACAAATCTTTGCTTTAATGTTGGGGTGAGTGTTTTACTGAATAAGAGGCTAAATTTCTCTATATTGATTGCTTGTCCAAAAGCATTGCAGAATTTGAATAAGATCTATTGTAATATCTGACAATTTCTTAGAGTGGCCTTGAGAAAAAAAAAAAAAAGGAATTGTTTGCAAAAAATAGATGGGTCAAAGTAGGACAAGTTCTGACAAGCTCTATCAAGATTTTTAAAATCGTGATCCTGATTGTAGAATCGTATGATCCTACAATTCTAACATAGAAAACCTTGTTAAAACGTTGTAGGATCGAAGATATGATAGGATCGTGGTTGGATCATGACTAGAACCGTAGGATCGTAGGATTGAAAGATCCTATTGATCCTACCCGGTTATTGATTTTTGTTGGGGGTAAATTGCATGAATGGTCACTAACATTTTATTTTCATTTCGTTTTCATCTTTAGTTATTAAATGTTCTGCATAAATCCTAAACCTATTAAAAGCATCCTATTTTGGTTCTAAACCATTAAAAACATTTCATTTTGATCCCCAATTGGACAAAATTTGTTAACTCAAGGTAGCTGTCTAATAAAAAAAATTTAAAGGATAATTTAAATTATTCGGTAACTCTTACTGTAACTTATATAATAATAATAATAATAATAATAATAAATAATAATAATAATAATAATAATAATAATAATAATAATAATAATAATTTTTACAGTTAATGGATATTCAAATAACCAGTTTTTCCTCTCTGTAAGTTGAACTTATTTCATCAAAAAGAAAAAAACTACTAATTTTAAATTATTTACATACTGTAAAAATCATTATAAAATTTAAATTTATTAAAGTCAATTACTGAATATTTAAATTATGGACATTATACTCTTTTCTATTTGTCAATAATGTGTTTGTTCATGAATTTTTTTCAGACTTGTGTTAATTATTTTATTGATTATGTTAATGTATACTCTATTAAAGTTTGAATTTTACTTGTATTGTATTAATAATTATGTTTTACCATTACTATGACACTAAAATTTTACTTGAGTTTTTAATATAATTGGTCTTTTACATAAACTATATTATTTAAACAAGAAATTTTAAGTTTTTTGTAGGATCTTACGATCTACGATCCGATCTTACGATCCCAATCTTACACAGCAAAAAATGATCCTAGGTAGGATCTCGATCTTGACAACCTTGAGCTGTACACCTTTAATCTGCCCATCATTTGCTGCTGCTGCTTTCACCATCTTTAAGAGAGCATCAGTAATTCAAATGAAGAGATAAAAGGGATTCTTATCCCTCTGTCTTAAACCTCTAGAAGGTGTAAAAACAGCAGAAGACTTGCCATTGATAAGAAATTGATATGAGACACAGATAATCAGCAGCATTATCCATTTAATCCACTTATCAGGGAACCCCATTTTCATCAACAACATTGCTACAAAATCTCATTCCACTCTATCATGGGCTTTACTCATGTTAAAGAAAGTTCACCAGCCAACCCTTTATTCTTGATTCTAAAGTGATGAAAGATCTCATGTGCTATCAAAATATTCTCTTGAATTGATCTACCTTTGATAAAAGCATTTTGACATTGTGAAACAAGAGTATGCAGATGAGGTTAGCATTTTAACTCAAACCGATTTAAAGTTTCAAAACTTGTGGTTCTTATCCTGATTTAATAGTCCTATTTTTATTTATGCAAATTATTTGGTCGAATTGTAGAATTGTTGAAACTCTACAATTCTAATCAATTGGAAAAGAACTTTTAAAATAGTTTTTTTAAAAAAATTATTAATAGTTTTTTTAGGTTGAGTAAGTTAAAAATTTATAAAAATTTATTGAAAATTTTATTTAATGGATCATGATACTCATACGATATTCATTTTCAAATAACATTGGTTTCAAGTAAATAAAAATAAAAAAATGATTTTTAGTCTAAGCATTAAATGTCAACTTGACTCTTATTGAAAATATAAGACTGCATTAATCAACATTAACTATTTTCTTTCTACCAAAATTACTCTTTCCAAGTTAATACATTTATTTATTTTCACCTCTTTTAGGCTCCATGGTGACAAATTTTGCAACATTCTCTCTATGGCAGTTTTTTTAAAGTTTTTCTTCTATTTACAGTGTTCTATTTCACCCCTCCTCCCTCATTTTTTTTTAAAATCAGAAATAATAAACAATTCCATATTATATTTGGCACTGGTGGTGACTTCTAAACATTATATTCAGGGGTTACAAAATCGTAGTACATTATTTGTTAGAAAATCATAGGACTATGTAGGGTCTCAAAATCGTAGAACAAGGCATATCTCAAAATTTTCGGATAGTATGAGGTCTACTATTCTACGCTTATCTGACAATTGCTATTTCTGACACTGTTTTTTCTTATGATTTTTTGCAATGATTTTTATAGTAGGAAATAATCATTTCCTTCTATTCTTCTATGATTTTGACCATCTAAAATGGTTTGTTCTCCTGTAGAGTGCCAAGAAATTGTACCACAAATCTTTTAAACCAATATTATGTAACAACCAACATCTTTTTGGAATTTTTATGGTAGTACTTATAAATAATTGTTTTGTAGTTCAGATTGAATTTCAAAATTTATTTCACAGTTCAAGTTTTTTTTTTTTTTTGGAAAGCAAAAAAAAGTTGTTATACTTAAATTTTACTTTAATTAAATATTTTAAATCCTAAACTTTGAATAATATACGCGATAAAAAGTCCAATAGGTTTGGTTGAAAAAATGCCAAAACATCTATTCTTGGTTAAGTGGTGGAGCTTGAGTGCGAGAGAATAAATTGTATCGAAAATTTGAGTTTGGTAATGTAATAAGGGTATTTTGGGCATCCTAAAAAAATATAGAATACCATTATTTTAAATATAGAATATTTAATTATTGTAATAACTAAACTAGCTATTAATTTGAATTTTTTTTAAATACATAATATTTAATTTTTATATAATAAATGTAAGATTCTATAAAATAGGAAAATTGTTGGAACTGGAGTAGAAAAATTATGAAAATTATGATTTTTGTTTTTCTATTTTGTATAAAATATAAGGAAGTTGTTAGACATGCTCTTATCTTATATCAATTCAATCAAAGTATTTCCTAAGGTTTTTGTCCTTGTTATATTGGTAATTTTTTATCTTGTTTTTAAGGATTGTGGTTTCAGATTTTATTTTGGAAGCTCTCAAACATGATATTAAACAGGTGTTTAGCCATCTGGATTTGTGTAGGAGTTACAAAAAGTTTTCTATTGCCTGATTGAAGTATTTTTTGTTAAACATATATTTAATTCATGTATGAGTCGCGCAAGCCAAATTCAAGTGGCTGAAAGGGATATTCGGCACTAGCCTAAAAAAAATAGACATTTCCCATATTATCTATATTCCTTAAACTCTGCACTTGTGTACCTAATTCTGAATATAAAAAAAAAATCTTGTATGAAGTCAAGATACAATTTGAATCCTTGGTGCCCTTTTCACATGAGTGGCATTTTATTTTGATCCTTTATTAACACACACAAGCACACGCGGGCGCGTGGGTACAAATTTTTATATGTTTTTTATTTGTATATTATTTTCTTAATTTTGGGCTAACAGACAAATTAAACTTTGATTCTCATGATGCCCTTTTCCAGAGGAAGTTTGTTAAGTTCTGGTCCCTGTTTATGGATCATTTCATGGGATGTGCATTAGTATAGTATAATCCTGTTGTGACAACATTACCATTTCCAACTTTCTTCCCATTCTACTTGCTTTTTCATTTCTTCAGATTTTCTGTGATAAAACTATAAGTTCATAACTTGTTTCAAGGGTGCAAAAAAAAAAAAAGAAAAAAAAAAAAGAAAGAAAGAATTTTTTTTAACTTTAAAAAACTGTTCTTAAAATGGAAAGCATTGATTTTTAGATGTTGTCAAAGGAGTTCTCCCTAGTTGGAAATTTTGGCTCTCTCCTTTATAATTGTGTTATTGCCTCACTCATCTACTGAAGAAATTTTGGAGAAGATAATAAAAAATTCTTCATTGTCTATTACAAATAGATTGGATCACAGCATAGGCCAAGCCATTAGCATGAAACTCATGGCACAGAGCTTGGACCTGAAGGCACCCAGCCACATCTATAGTACAGTGAGCCAAGGTTGCATGAACATTTAGCATCAAGAGACCAACTGACTCATTCCGCCAAAGTTCATGACAAACCCTCTAACATTTACCTAGGGAACATCTTCCATACTTCCCCAGAATTTACATCAGTATACAAGCTGGAAACAATTTAAATGTTACAAAAGAAAAACGAAAAATTATGAATTCCTCCTGATTGAAAGTATTTGGCACCTACCCAGTTCACCTTCTACGCCGTCTAAAATGTTTGAGAATGAAGCCATCTGCATAGAGTGGATAGTTCTTCCTGATCAAGCCCTTTATGCATTTCCAATAAGAAAAGTCTATGAGTTCTCCATCTTTCCGCATTATAAACAAACATTTTGAGCCTTCAAAGTCAGGATGATATCCAACCTGTGAAACCGGTAATAAAGATCATTTCATCTTATACCTATCAAACTGATTAGGGAAAAAAGTTCAAGGAATCAAATTTCTAGTACATATTAGCTAATCTGAGTCATCCAGTTTCACACAGTTCTCTGATTTTTGCTCTTCCACAATTCATCCTAGCTGATGCCCTTGAACCAAAGTAGTATGATACAGGAACTCTACAAATGCATGGGGCGAACTATCTTTTATGGAAAAAGTTACCAACAAATTGTCCACTGTATTCTCTTAAGAGATTGCAACAATATTGTTTAGTTTTTTTTTTTTCCTGAACATATGAGGGAAGCCAACAACGAGGAGCCTTAGCCAATAGGCTAAAACTTGATAGACACTATTCTCAAACTAGCATGCATGAAGGCTGTAAACAAAGAGATCCTTTCTAATAATCTGCTTTGGCCTTCATTCTGTTGTTATGTATTTATGAGTGATGACAAGTTGACAATATGAACAATCGAATAAGAACAAGCAAACCTCAACATAACAAAGCTAGCCAGCTACAACCAAAGGACCCATGTGACAAGTCGTGTTAGGCCCTATTAGAACAATAAAGCTTGTGGACCATATATCAGTGTCTAATGCACACACTAAAACAGAAGCTCGTTCTATCGGATCAAGCATTCCCAAGGAATGCTCAGAAAATAAAACTTCAACAATATTCAGGAAAAGGAAAGGGACCTTCCAAGCACACAAACATATAGAAGCAGGCTCATCAACGGAAATAAGAAAATAGTTTTATACTGAGCTCACTGCAGTGATATACATAAAAAACATGATCACAATGGAGACATTTCTCAAAATCATGATATTCCGTTTTGCATACTAGAGTAGAGACATAGAAACTAAACTCGATCACCAATCTGGCATCACCAAAATACAGCATAATTTTGAAGTAACATTATTTTCCTATTAGCTAATGATTATTGGAGATGAAGGGCTGAAATATATGCAATTCCAAGATTTAAAATAAAATCTAAAGGAAGGATGCACCTAGGAAATAGTTGAGCTGGAGCACTTAAAGCATTTTTACTTGGTTGCGATGAATTTGATTTCATGAATTCCATGATGTGATTCTAGCTTAGTTTCAAACTGAACTACGTCATGGAATGGAACCAAATAAACCGAAATGAACTAGTTCAATTCTACGAGTTTAATGTAATGCAATCAAGTAAACAAGGGTTGGAACACTCATTTTGGTTTTAAGATGAACAACATCATGGAATCCAATGGACCAAAGTGAACTACATCATTGAATTTTCATTCCATGAATTCAATGCAATGTATCAAACTAAACTTTTCCTTTTATTTTCAAAATTACACAAAAAGAAAAAAGAGGGAGCACATACTGTAATGTAGTCAATACCGCAGCCAATTTTCTGTTCAGACTCTGGATGGTAAGGAAGCAATCTCTCAATAATCGGCTTCTCATGCTCTGTACTTAGTCTATCTCCACTTGCGTATCTACCAAACAAAAAACAAACCATTTCCACACTTCCCTTAGGAACATATGAAAACCCAAAAACGAGAATTGATGGAAATGGAAAACTCACTCACTTGCCCGAGTGAAGAATCATTCTGACAAACCCGACAAGCGGCACCGTATCTCGAAGAATCCGGTCCTCCCAATCAAACCATCCTTCCCCGTCGAAACTCCCCTTCCCCTCACCCTCGTCGGAACCGGCTTCCGCGGGAAGAACACCACTCGGCTTCCCTACAAATTCAGCAGCGAAAGACTCCTGGCTGCCGAAGACACTTTCGTCGGGACCCGTCCGGACGGCAGAGAGGCGGGTGCGGGCGGCGGGCGGCGTATGGTGGAAGGGGAGTGAGAAAGCGAGGGAGGAGGAAGAGAGCACGGAGTGGTTGCGAAGGAAAGGCGGAGGAGGCGGGTTGAATACGGAAACCATGGACGGTGGTGCTTGGTTGGAGGCTTGGAGCTGGGAGTGGGTGTGGCTGTTAATATGGTATGGCTGGGTTTGGTGAGAGGCGCATGAGTTTGCTGCCATTGAAATGGAAGAGGAAATCTTAGCAGATAAAAAAAGTTAGGAACTTGTCAGTCCACCTAGGCGCTCTCTGCCGGGGCCCGGAGCAGCGATGAACAGTACTTTTTCCGCCCCAAAAGATTTAATTTATTTATTTTTTATAATTAATTTAAAATTTTTTTATTTTTAATATTTTATATATAAATAAAATTGAGTCAAAAAACAACAAAAAGTCAAATGTATAAAAATTTTTGAAACAGTGCGAGTGTTATTTTAATAAAATTAGAAAAATGCTTGGGTTGTTGACTTACATCGGTTTGAATTAAAATTAAATTTTATATTCAGTTATTATATCATATACTTGAAATCAAATAATAATGAAAATTTCACCATTATTATATTAACCATACATATAAAGTTATTTTTTATTAATTTCAATTTATATGTTGTTGGCCCTTCTCTTGGATATGTTTTATAAAATTTTAAATCTTTCTCTTTTTTTTTTTCTCCATTTCTTCTATGTTTAGGTCTTTGAAAGAGGAATTGAATAAACCACACAAAATAAACAAAAATATACTCTAGTTTGGATGATTTGAATTGACTTTCACATGTAATTCAGATGATTTCACTACATCTTATAAAAAAAAAACCAATTAGATTATTGTGTTTGGATCAGCTATAAACTGAATCAAGCGAATGCTTATCTAAATGATTGCTCTAAGATAACGTTGCTAGGTGCCTACCTAGCACACGCGGCACATGATTAGCAAGCAATGTATGCAATGATCTAACATAGTAGTCCCTAATTCTTTAATGAGTGTGTATTTATCAACCTAACTTCTTATTTAAGTTAAATATGCCCCTATTTATAGGGGTGATCAGTATTCTGTCCAAACTGAAAAATTGAAATAATTTGAAATTTCAGTTCAGTTAATTCTGTAATTTGATTCAATTTCAGTTGAAACCAAATAATAAAAATTTCAGTTTGAATTTTGAATTTCGGTTAATTTAGTAACCGAATTAACTGAAATTTTTTATATTAGATTTTTTAAACAATTTTTTATAAACAATAAAGTTACAAACTAACCCAAATTAGCTTAGATTCTTGTTTTCTTTCTTTCCATGGACAATAAATCTTGTATATTGAATGGAATTTAGAAAAAAAAATAATGTCTTTATCTCATTTCTTCTCTTATAGAATTTTGCATCCATTTTTTCGATTAATTCGGTTTAGATTGAACCGAACTAAAATATTTCAGTTCGGTTTGAATTTAATTTTATAGGCTAATTCAGTTTATTCGGTTTTTTATCATCCAAAAACAAAAGCCAAATAAATCGACTAATTCAGTTCGATTTAAACTGAAAAAACCAAATAATCACCCCTACCTATTTGGAAAAAGAGTGCGATTATTCCTAACAGCGAGTTCGATTTGTTTAAATCTGAATTAAGGCACTAACTTTTCAACCTTTTTTCTGACTAGGAAAAGACCGATTTGCAGTCTCATCCCAAAGTTGAGCGTAATTTCAAATATGCCCTCAATAGTTTGGCCCTTTTGTTTTTTTCTATTGCAAAACCACTGTGAACCTCAGCATTAAGACAATTGTTTAACTGTTAAATGGTTAACCAATCTAAACATGTCCAATCAGCTTTAAGTTCAAACAAACAGCAATTGGGACCAGACACATAGCACCAATGAATAAGAACGATACGGGACTTGATAAGTACAGGAGAAAAAGAATTCACAACAGCGAACTAGCAGAAGAGAGTGGAGAGACTACAGGGTAGCCGGCCCTCCCCAAAAACTCTTGCAAATTATGTACATTATCCATGTATATATGTAAAGATAAAACTCAAGAAATCTCATTATTTCTGCTGAAACCCACATAATCTTTTAGCATTTTAAAAAATAAGATATGATCCCCTCTAATTTAAAATCTTAGCTCATCTCCTGCATGCAGATCATGTGCCATTAAAAATATTAACGTCACTGCTATCCTTTGGGTAAAATATGTCATAAGTCTCCTTCCTTTATTTTTCATCCCATTTTCATCCTAACCTCATAGCTAGAGTTAAGTCCACTAGGGGTACCCTAACTTATTTTCTTGTGCCAAATTAGCATTTAACCTTTATATTTGAACAGTGACCCCACCATCCGATTTGCGCAACCCTTGTACCCCACCGTTTGATTCTCACTTCATTCAAGGCTGATTGAATCAGCCTCAAAGGTGTATGGCTGTTCTGATTCACTCTCGTCTCACAGATTCATAGTTCGTTGTCGGAGACATTGCAGGCAATCTCCACCTGGTAATCCACTTGTTCAATCAAGCTGGGCAATTGAATAGCCCGCTCAATCCATTGGAGCACCACAATTAGATGCACCAAGACGCTCAATCCACTGGAGAAGTTACTCGAAGGGTGCAAAAGGGTAGAGCAAGGTGGCACTCCAAGCAATCACTGTAGAAGAAGATGAGGGGAGGGTCATTAGATTAATGGTTCTTAAAATTTTAAACAAATCTGGTGATGATGAGGGTGACGAAGAGAGACCATGAAAGAAGTTTAAGGTTTAAAATTTTTAAGAGAAAAAGTTAAAGGACTAAAAGTGTTATTTTGAGATTTGTTTTAATATTTTTTATGCCACATTAACATTTTCTGTTAGGTTTAATGCTGAAATTAATTGAAAGTATCTAGTTGGAACGCGCAATATAAGTTTACGTAATTTGATAGGATAAATTTAAATATCATATACCCATTTAAGACAAAAAAAAAAAGAAGCTAAAACAACTCTCATAGACTTTACCCCTCAGCTGTCCTAATTTTTTTCCCAAACTCTTGACGAAGCCCAAATATTTTTTTCCCTCATTTAAACTTAAGCTCCTAATGTATCCCAACCAATTCAATTTTTACATTTGGCAATTGTTCAGCCTAAAAAAACTGAGGCACCATGCCATTTATGCCTCCCTTCGTAAGGCTTATTAAAGTCGTGGAATCTCCCTCTTTTTCTTGGTATGAGCTTGTGGCGTTATTAAAATTGATATTTTACCTAAAAATCATTTTTATTTTTCATGAAGTAAAATTGAGATTCTACCAAAACCTCATGGAAAATATAGAAAAGATAATTGCATCATAAACCTTAAAACTTAACAAATTTAAGTTTTTTTAATTAAGATAGTAATGATTATTAGACCACATATAAATTTAGAAATTTTGACCAAATTGGAGGGATACAACTATTGATATCTAAGAATAAATTTGAATCAAATCATTTTTAAAAAAAATTGAAATTGGGTGTAGAAAAATTCGCAATTGGCAAGCAATGATTTGCAGCAGAATTTACTGTGAATCCCTATAAATAGCCTCCAGTTTTTCAACTCAAAACCTCAGGCGGAAAGTAAAAGCGAAAAACATTTTTGCTTTGAAGAAAATTATGTGAGAGTTTCATTTTGAAGAGTGACAAAATAATGAGTTGTTTACTTGAGGTGTTTGAGAAATACTTCTGTATCACTATTTTATGTTTATCTTAATTAATATTTTACTCTAGTCTTGGCTAGAAAAGCTTCTCTTTGTTAGTCTATTGTTTTAATAGTGGAGGAAAATTCCGGAGTTGGATGTACCCGAAAATAAGGGCAAATATGCGAGTGACTTCATTGAGATTCGTAAAACCTTTGTTGTAAATATTTCCCAACGTCAGTAAAATGCTGCAAGACCAAAGACTCTCCTCGATTGTCACATAGGAAGCCAAGGATGTTGGAAGAGACTTAAGATGACTTTTTAACTCGATGCTGAGTACATGTCAACTGTTCAAAGAAGCAGCTGAAAAGGGGCATGAAACAAGTGCTTTTGCCATTAGCAAAGTCATCAACTCATTTGCTGATTCTGGCATGCATCTATACATAGTATGAAGATTAATTAGTAGTATCTTGTATGAAGATATTAGCCAGTTTTCTTATTGGGAACAGACTCAAGATGGTTTCTACTTCATTTTCTTCCCAATGCAGGCAAACTGCAAGTTAATCAAGCAAGCCCTTAATCCCAGAGACTACAGATGACATGATCATGTATCTACAGAAATAACACCAAGTCTTACCCAAGTGTCGGACATCAAGCTTGAAATGAACTTCCGAGTCTTGAATTGGCAGTTTCGGAGCCTGTTGCCATCTTCAAGTTTCCACCATCAGACATGTAAAAGTAGTTGTAGTTAATTCTAGTCACCAAATCAGCCAAATGTGGAAAGTGTCCAACATTAAGCTTGAAAGACAGCACCTGTAGAATCAAGATCAGACCCACTGCTTAGGAAATATACTTCAATGTATGGCTAGATCGTTCTAGGTGCTAAGCAAGAATCTTCTTCACCCAGACACAGACTGAAAAGTCTGGGAACTCTTACCGGTTTGTAAGTAAAGCAAGGCAATAACAATGACCAGTTAGCTCACGGGCAACGAAATCGAAGGAAAAAGTTTCAAGAAGTTTTTGGAGAATACCCTAAGCAGGAAAGCCATGCAGTCATCAAATTGTTTCTCAATCCTGTCCACTTCCACTTCACACCTGGCCTTCACTGCAGAAACTGCTCCACCGTTGCTTAAAGTCTGCTGTATCGAATGGAAATCCAAAGCTAGTCCAAGGATACTGTTAATCCGGCTCGCAATCAGAGCCCACTGAAATGAAAAGATGAGAACAAAAACCATCAACAAGTGTACAGATTTAGCCTAAACAATAATGCAACTCTGCTTGAAAATTACAAACAAAAAATGGAGGAAAGAGGGGGGGGGGGGACAAAGAAATTCCCTCACCAACTTATCAGGTACCACAAAGCATTGCCGATGAATGGACAATAAGTATGTCTCGTGAACTTCTATGACTTCATCAAGAGATCCTGCAACAGCCATTCCTTCACAGAGTTCACGCCAAGCACTGTGATATACCTGCACAGCTAAAGCCCATCAGCAATTTATAGGCCTGAATCTTTAATCTTATACCTGGTCAGTAAATGAGATTTAAATGTACATGGTGTGACAGCTGATGCTGAAGCATCTCAGTTCATTGAAAAAAAAAACCATCTGAACTGTTTCTCCAAACTTGCGACAGCTCTTGCTAGCAAGTAGTAATGGTGAATAAGCATAAGATAGATAATTCGTACATTAGTTTCCATAAACCAAGAAGGAATCTTAGATTTCCAAAATTTAAACTAACCAATAGAGGAGGAACTGTGTTCATTTGATATAAGCTGCTCAAATAAAGACTTGCACTAAAAGGAACATGAGCAACAGAACTACCAAATTCATTGATCTTAAGATGATCACAAATACCAACAGAACCAACAGATGAATGGGAATTTATGATGAATTGTTGTTGCATATGCAAGGTATGAAAGCAGTGGGACCTAGTCCACTTGATTTTAGGAGTTTGATGGGTGTTGGCTTGTTCTATTGGTGAAAATTCACTGACATGGTCAGCTATCAAAATCACAAAAAAATGAGACTGATCACCCGCATTCCATAATTACTTTTTCCAAGGCCTTTGAGGGAGGTAGAGTTATAGGAAGCATTTTCAAGGAATAGAATCCCCTTCACATCTTTAAACAATAAATGGCCAATGGTTACCTTTGTTGGATTAACAGTAAACCTACAGTCAACATAAAGTTCGCTGATTCTGCACATGATCTTTTCAAGAGGAATTTTCTTTGAGGCTACCACTAAGGTTATGACCTTTTTTTCACATGGTGAGAATAAAAGAACAAAATTTAAATGAACCGTATCCTTTTGAATGTTCCACAATTGAAAGAAGGCAATAATTGAACAATGAAGGGAAAGGGGAACCTTAGAAATGCAACCTAAAACCTATGAAACACAGATAACAAAGTATTAACAAGAATCTTACTCTGTCCATTACATATTGGTGAAAAGCATCAACAAAATGGAGGAGTTTCTGCTCCACTAACCAATGTCTTTTGCGGCTGTTTCTTGTCAGGCATTTGTCCTGGAATATGCATGCCAGACAAGTGGCTCAAAAATGAGAAACAATCACAATAATAAGCCCTACAATAGTGTATCTACCACATAAAAATGTGCACCACATTGGAAAACAAATATCTAGAGTTATTTCATGCTGGAATCATAGTACAGATAGGGAAAAAAAAATGGACCTTCCACATCCACCTCCGAGCTTTATCAAGTACAAATTTAGCTCGTTTGACCTTCAATAGAAACCCCATGACCTACAGTTGACATCAACAAAGTACAGTCCAAGAATAAAGTTCTCTCATGACAAATAGGTAATCACAAAGTGATAAACCGATTGATTAAAACATATAATAGGATTCATGTGGATAGGAACACCACTCTAGCAACCAACATAAATTTAGGATCCAATGATAACACCAGTTATAAATTGACCACTAGAAGAAGTTCAGTACCTGGTTATACTTTTTAATAGCCTCAGTATTAGCTATAATTTCAAGAGGCCAAGAGACCTGCCAATCCAAAGCATGAGTCTAGCTGGTGGTTAAGTGTATAGAGCATAATGCATATGTGTGCTCCATTTGAACAAACCTTGTATGTGAACTTCAGAGAATCCAACCCATCAATTCCAAAACTGCGATGATGACTTTTATGAGTTGATGAAATAGCTACCCCACCACTTTGGTCATTACTATCACCATGGTTCTTGGCAATGGACACAACCAATAAATCAGGAGAACTAAGTATAATGCCATCAGCTGAATTTCTTAGGGATTCCTGAGGACATTAATTGCATGAATAAGGTAACAGAAGAAAATAGAAGCACTAAAGTTCAAGTTGTGGGTTAAAACATCATATCTTTAGATAGGAAAAAAATGTGGGACAAAACACTATTCAGTCAGTTGCACCTGTAAAAGAGTATTCAACTCAAAGTCATCATGCCAGGTTTCACCATTGTCAAGCTTATTGAAAACCACGGTCAAAAAGTGCTGCAACAAATCACCTGCAAATAGCAAGATATAAAACAAAGCCACAAGAGATTAACCAAGAAACAAAATTATCCATATGCTGAACGCTATTAGCACCTGAACCTAACAAGTAAATAGCACGCAAAACTGCAAGCTCCTCCATCAGTCTCCAATCGCCAATTAGCTTGGACAATATAAGCGAGCCAATATAATCCACCTGCCATACAAACCAAGCAGCATGCTATAGGAAAATGTGTGCTAAGATAATAGGCTTAAATGCCAAATAATTGAATTTTAATCTGCTTTGATGCTGCCCCTTCAATTTTGACTTTTTTTCCCCACGTCATTCAACTGTCAAACGCTATGTTGTCTGGAAACCTAAATCTCAGCCCCCTCAACACCAATTCCATGCTTGTCAATCCAACTACCATCAGGTAATTAGACTTCGTGAAATAGTGCATTTCATTAGAAATCTTCATATGCATGTGTGCATGCGCACACACGAGTGTGTGTGTGTGTGTGTGTGTCTGTGTGTGTGTGTGTGTGTGTGTGTGTGTGTATGTGCTGAGGGTATAACCTAACTGTAGGGAAATGAATCCATCCGCCAAGTGCCAGAACCAAAGTAGAATTTTACCTGAATAGAGAAACTGAAAAATTAATTATAGTTTAACGCTGATGGTAAAACAAATGAAAGTCAATGCATTATTTAAAATCATTGGCAGATTTGGCATTTAAATAGAAAAAAGAAAAAAGGGATAAAAAAAAGTTCACCAATTAGTTGACCAGCAAGAACAAAGTTTTGGTCAATATACCTGCTTTCTGACGTACACATTAAAACATTCTTGCATAATAACCATAGGAAGCGGAGAAATTTGAGGCTCAAGACAATGAAGACAGCTCAGTATTCTTGAGCAGAGAGTGCCGTTCTTCTGGAAAGGCAGGAGTGCAGATATCTGGAGGTCATCCTGTTCGAAAACAACACAACCTTTGAGAAATGCATCCAAGGACAAAGTAACAGGTTAATTAAGGAAACATTTTTACAGCATTACCTCAAATGATGGAAGAAGAGTTGGGAAGGGAAACAACACTTCTAACAATTTTGAATCACGTTGAGCATGGTGATAAGTAGCTTCAAGAAACTGGAAACCAAAAGCATAATCTGTCCCCTTGAGTCCAGAAACCACATCAGCTTCCTCCCCATAAACAGCTCTTCTTAGGTCCTCATCATTCAAAGGAGGCAGATCAAATCTTCTAGATAAGTTCAATGCTCTCAGGAACTTCCTGTTATTGTCAAGGAGGTCTTGGCAGACAGTGATCACTGGATTCTCAGGACAAAATGATCTTTGAACTGCAAATGCATTTCCAGCACCTCTAAAGAAGTGTTCTTTTGCATCTAATAGATTGTCTGAATAATTATCTACAGACTCTGTGTCTCTTTCTTTTTCCTGGAAGACTCTATCTGGCACAAATCCCTGACAAATCTCACCCAGGTATTTAGAAGCAGGTAGAGCTTGAGCAGTCCTACAATCCAGCATGTCTAAAACCTCTGGTTTACACCAGCCATCCGTACTGAAGTATTTCGAAATGTGGCCACCATGGCCAATAAGATTCACTAATGACAAACAGAAAATTTCAGACAACGTGAAACCAGCCATACTCTGCCATTTATGCACATTGCTTACAGATGCATCACCATCAGAACACCCAAAACCACCCCTATCATCAGAATGTCTCTCAGTCAAGTGCTCTCCTGCTTTAACTGAAAACGCTGACAGAATGTGACTCATCAACTGCAATGACTTTCCAGCAGAAACTATCGAATGGGATATATCTTTAACAAATAAAGGACAGACAAGATCTCTGCTCTTATGTTCTTTTCCTTTAACAGAACCAGGAGCAGAAGCAAATTCCTTTGCTCTCTTGCTTTTCCCATCAGTTTTAGCAGGAACACAATCAGTCATGGCAGGAGGCTGAGTATTCAGCTTATGGGACCTTTCCACTCTTAAAAGATAGCTTTTCTCCCAGAAATCAGCATCATCAACTGAGATTGTGCTGTTAGCATAAAAGAACATCTGCTAAGAAAGCCAAAGTATGGTCAACATACAATCAATTCAAAACAAGTAACAACCCAAAACAGCTTTATCAGCAATTTCCAGAGCAATTAAAAAATAATTGAGGTTATATCCACATTCTACTTGTTGCTAAACATAAAAGTTGCCAATCCTAGACAAATAAGCAGCCCCAAAACAATGCAAATGAACAGCCATGCTGAAAAAATGTTTCTCCATTATAGTTCAAAAGAACTTGTCTCACACAAATTTAATACAGTAAAGCCTTCTCAGTCAATGATCAGAATATTCATATCCAAGTTGAATGTTGCAACCTAAAGCACCACGTACCTCCTCAAATGGGTCCTCAAGAGTTCCTCCAAAAAGCCAGGAATCAAGAACTTCAACATATGGCAATAACGTCCCAACTAATATATGAACTAACATTCTATACGCTTCCTCCTGAAAATATAAAAGGATACTGAACTTGAATTTTGCAGACTAGGAAAGCCAAGATTCCAAACGAAATATATGAAGTGCCATAATACAACCTCACCACCTTGCACAAGACACACTTCATCAAGCTTCTTGTAAAGATGATCAAGGATATGGACAGCTATTTCAGCAGGTGGAATGCTTAAAGCAGGGTCAGAAAATACATGAGGTACTGCTTCAGCTACGATTAGAAATAAATACTCAGCACCTGAACAAAGGCTTTTTTCACAAAAAAAAAATCAGTAACAAAACTTGAAACAAACCCAACAAATCCGAACACATAAACCACTAACCTTGACAATGACGCGGTTAATCCCAAAAGTGTGGGTATCACTCCAAGGCCGGCATAGCTCACTATATTTGTTTCCTCCTTCAGAGCAATGTCCCGCAATTTCTGGTTCCAGAAAAAAGGTCAGCAAATGGGTTCAAGAAAGGAAAAAGCAGAAACAAAAACAAGAAACGGATGAGAACATTACCCTAAGCCAGGCTGAGACTGAGAAAGAGAAAGCCCTCAAGGTGGGGGATGGTGGATGATCTAGCCTGGAGAGCGCAATGTCCACCAGTTTTAAGCAGGAAGCAGCATAGAGTAAGTGATCGAGAAGCTGATAAAGGCTCGTATATGACAAGTGAGTCAGGTAGATTCCGCTCTTGACTCGATATCTTCTCCTACTTTGGTCCCAGTAAAAAAGCGAGCCGGGCAGGCCTTGCACCACATGTAGAACCTCCGATACCTAAAAAGCAACAGCCTATGAGAGCCGGATGCTCAAGCATTAAAGTTGAAATTCTACAGAATGTAGCCTTACCAGATCTTGCTCGTTCGTCCTCAAGGATGAAATTGGCGAAAAGGTACCACAAATTTTACTAATCAAGCTTTCTGCCATGGCAGATGCTTCGTTTTCTAGTATAACTTCAAGATTGCAGATTTGAACGACAGACAGCGACAAAGGGAAAACAAACCGGAAACCGACGAAGCCATTTAGCTTTTCGTCTTAGAACACAAGTCAGTGAGAGGACATGGGAGTCTTCAGCGAGTTGAAATTTGGAAGCTCACTGACCATTCGACCATCTCGAATTGGGAATTTTGGAGCGCGCTTCCCCCGTTTGAAGCCAAGTTTGGCAGAACAAGTTTCTGTTGTTCCAAAGAGAGACAAAAAAAACCCACTTTGAGTCCCTCACGTTTCATATCTCTTTGTTCCAGTCCTAACTCCAAGGGCACGGTAATGATTATAGTACACATTCAGTTCAGTTCAGTTAGTTGAGTTTGAAACTCATCCAAATATAATCATCTAATTTGTTTACAGTTTTTAGAATATATATTCAAATTGCCTGAATTATATATCAAAATTGATATAGAAATCAATAGCCAACTCGATAACCAAAATGAAAAGATGTAGTAAATATTCAAAATTTTACATCTCATACCCAAAGTTGAAGAATGATTAATAATATATAGTTTAAAATTAGAGAAAAATAGCTTTATATATGTAGGATCAATATGGATATGATAAAATATTCGATCTATTCAGTTTATTTGATTTCAAGTATAGAAACCAATAGCCGATCTGATAACCGAACAGCAAATTCAATTTTAGTTCAAACTCATTGAATTCAAAAAATAACATAACTATTTTATTCAAATACAATCAATTTTTTCATTTTTATCCAAATAATACTCACTCATAAACACACTTATGATAACTTTTATGCTTATTTTTTCCTTATAGCCATTGAGAAAAGGAAAAACTTATTAGGTTCTTGGGGCTAATGGTAATTAGCACCCTGAGATTTGGGTGAAATTGCAATTTACTTAATTTTTTATGAAACTTTACAATTTTCCTTTGAATGTGACATTTTTGTCTATGTGTCTAACATTGAACTTTTCAAGTTCTAATTTAAACTATATAATATTTTCCTTTCAATAAATTTAAAATTTTTTAGCCAACAGATTAATTATCAAATTTTAATCTATTTAAATGCTAAACGATCCTTTTTGTCCCTCATTTTAGGAGGTAAAGTGTATATCTTAAAATAGAAGGAAAAAATATAATTTCATCTAAACCTTGGGGGTAAACTATAATTAGCCCAAAAAATTGTATGTCAGAAAGGTTAAAATTGAGCAAGTGTCACTAAGAGTTAATCCTATTGTTTCTATTTCATCCTCAAAATATTAACTATTGTCTTCTGGATCTAAACCTTTTCAAAATTTTGATATTTATTCAACACATATTCACTTGCTAGATGGCAACCATTAATTTGGTGAAAGCTACCACACAAGTACAGATATGTTCCATTAAACCCAATTTACAGAAATAAAAAATTGATAATACAAATTGTTAATTAACTATGATGGTGTTGTCTGTTGAACCTTGAGATCATGCTCAAAAGTTAACAACAACTCAAAACTAGAATTTTGAAAGTTAAAATCTAAATTAACAGATTTCATCTAATAATACAGAATATTTTCAAAAAGTTTAGAACCAAAATTGAGAACAGTTAATAGATTTAAGCCATGAAATTTACTCATTCCAGAAATCAAAAGCGCAAATTCTTCCAACGAATTCTACATATTATAGGTGTCGCAAGAACGCTCATGACTTCTTCTTCTTCTATTGTCATATAGCGAGCACAACCAGAGGAGGAAAGAAATTCGAATTACTGTTAGTTGCGTAGATTAAAAGGAAACAAGCTTCACCGTCATGTGTTTTTGAGCATGTTCCTGTGATCTTTAAAATACAATGGCGAGCAAGCTAACCGTTGAGCTAAGTGTGTTTTTGAGCAATAGCTGTTATGTTGTTGTGATCTTATAGTACAATGGCCATGCAACTAAATGCCTTCGAGGGTGCCTTGCCTGTTGTTATTGTTTTATCCCTTGTTTTTTTGGTTCATTTCATTTATACTGGGCCAAAGTTATTTCATATAATAGAACAAAATCAAAGAACGAGCAGAAGTTGGTGCAAAAAGTGACAAGATTGGAGCCTTGCAGCAATGATCCAGAGCACTCGCGAGTTGTCTTTAAGTATCTGGTCACAAGTGAGCTTTTGATTTGAGTGCTCCAAGCACTCCGCCAGAAACTGATACATACAGCAAAAGTATAGCAGATATTTTATGCAGTCAGATTTATCATGTAAATTTCCAAAAGTGGTTTCCTTGTCAATTGACCAAAGAAGAAGACGAGTACCTCTGGCCACTTCTACTCAAGCATTGGATTCACTTCCGATCATTTCACGGACTTCATTGACCACCAAATGTGCCTTGTGTCCACCAATCATCTCTGCTTCTTTCTTCCCGTCTCTCCACAGCTGCAATGGCTGGTGTTAGTCTACTGCAATAGCCAAGACCAAAGATAAAATGAAAAACTAAATTCAGGTGAAGATCATTTCCATAGTTAAGAATGGCAAACCTGTATAGTTGGCATTTTCTGCGATGAAAGCAATCATCACCATCAACATATAGGAAAGCAAGGGTTAATAACTCATCAGCTCTAGGGAAAATTTTACTAAGCAAAAAATGGCAGAATAAATTAGTACAATTAGACAGACAACGTGAAAATATTGAACTCTGTGATAGCAACCAGATATTGCTTCACATTGTATAGAACTTCTTTTTTCCAGAAAAGGAAACATGGCTCTTGCAAAAGGACGGATTTAACTGCACCATATATGCATTATCCTTCATTTCAGTAACATAGCACTTCTTCTGTTCAGCCAGTGAGCTAGGTGCACGGTTTTTACCTTAATACTCAGAACTAGCTACAGAGAGAGGGGTATCCTTACTTCAACATATTACTTAAACCAGGGCCATCAAACGGATAATATGTTTCCTTCCAAGCAGTGCAGATATCTAGACGATCTACCTTCCTTTTTTTCTTTTCATTTTCTTAACTTCGTCAATCATTGTAATCAAGCTACCAAAATATATTAGGAGATACCCTTCACATGATGATGAATTCGCATAATTCATGGGGCGAGTGGTATATAATACTACCGAAAACATACCTATTTTCAGAATGGCTTGTTACCAACTCCCAACCAAAAAAAAACAAAAGAGACACAATTCAAGCGATCATTTGATTCCCTAAATGGTAACAATGCTTAACATACAGGTCTGCAGCCCCATGGTACCCTTTTAGATGCCCTTTTCTTTTGCCATCGAAGAAAGGACATACAAGGTTCCTGTGATTTTATCTATAATAATGTAACAGATCCTGACAACATTTTGGAAGTTGGAAGTTGGTGTGGATTGCAAACATATAAGCTAAAGAACATCAGTATCAAAGCACCTGAATTTTGTCATACAGATGTTCAACACTACTAGAAGTTTGACAATTCGCTGACAATAATTATTTTACTTTATTAGATCATTATTAACTCAAGCATTGAAAAAACATAAGAATGGGTTAGTTTAGAATTACCTTTTTATGTCCACATATATTTTACAACCTAACCCATCATACTCTCATCTAATGCTCGCAATGCATAGCCAAAAGCAAATAATCTGCTATCAAAAGGGAGAAGGGTACAAAAGGATGAAAGGAAGACCCTTTACCAAAAAGCGAATACAGAATGTGGTTTCTTAAATTTATCTTACTCTTCCACTTTTCATCCATTACATACTTCCCAGACTATAAACTATTTATCTAGTGTTTGAACAACTATTGGCGTAGGTATTACATGATCAATATCTTGAAAAGTTCTATCAGAGAATAAAGTATCATGCTCTTCCCTCTTGAGCCTTTACTGTACCAATTTATTTTCCTTTATAATCACAACAGTTGCTCAGTCATCCAAATTGTAAATAAAATCAATGTGAAATTTGGCAGCAGAAAAGAATCAAATCAGAAATTCAATTTCCTGGTGTTCAGAGAACTTACAGTGACTCCTGCCCGAGCAATAAGCCTATGTGGAACAGAATTGACATTTACGCAATAAAACCGCAATCTACAACAAGTAAGGAAGGAGAGGCATCAAGCATATTACTAGAGCTTCATAAACAACTAGGTCTGTCTAAGGGTTGATCTATCAAATCAGTGCATTAGCAAGTATGACATGGTGTGCTGACCCAACAATATCAGCTAATAACTTCAGCTCACTCATTATAATAAAAAATAAATAACTGCAGCTCATAGCTAATCTGACCTTGGGTAGTAGTCAGCTGCTAGCTTTTCCAGTTTTGGCTTCAAATATATGCATTTTCTGCACCAGCTAGCCATCCTACAGGATCAATAGTTTCGTTTAGTCACAAAGAAGGCATTCAAAATATAAACTTGATAAACCCCCTAAAATGTGCTAAAATCAAGGTACTCAATAATGAAGCAAGAAAAGTTGCAGACATATTTCAACCATGTTCAATTTATGTCAAAAGAATATTATAGCCTTCACCCTGAAATGGTAACTCAGTATTACTGTGCTAAAAGCTTGATATGGTTTAATCTGGAATGGTAACAGGGCTATTAGCTAGTTTAGGACAAGAATTAGGCAGATAAGCTGACAGGAAATACTGTTTAGATTAAAAGAGTTTTCCAGCATACAGACTGAAACTGGAACTAACTTAAGATGTTGCGACAAGTTTTAGAGTCCCAGGGTTCAAACAATAGGTGAACGCGTATGTAGTATTAGTAAAAGAATATGGTCCACAGAAAGCAGTGAGCAGGAATACTTTGTAGCCCATGCAGGCAATCACGAATAATGCAGCAAGGCAAGAGTGTGCATTGTGTACGTGCTAGAATGAAAATCTATGAGATGTACAGATGTTCATGGTCCAGGACAGCACCGTAGAAGCCTTACTAACATTCCAGAGATTAGAGTACAGACACTTGTTTGTGCAGGAAGAAGAAAGCTCCCTGCAAAGAAACAATTCAACAGAACTGTTTGAAATGTAATACTTGTGCTGCAGAAGAGTGTAGTGGAGAGAATGGAGGTTTTATCACAGAATATAAGGTTAGTTCTGCTGAGGAAGGACCTATATAGAGAGTAAGCCAAGACTTTCTAAAAAAAATTAAGTCTTATGGCCAATAAATAAATAAATAAGTAAATCATAAAAAACCAAAAAAAAAAGTCTTATTTATGCTTAACGAAGTCACAAATTTGTAATTATTTGGACGTAAGTTAGTGGCGCCTCCACTAACTTTGTTTTCTCTTCCTCTTAATCTCTTAGGATTAAGGAAGGAAGGGAATGAAGACCAGAGCTTTGGCCTTTGAAACACTCACAAATTGACCTTGATCCCTGATTCAAGTAAACTACCTTGTATTTTCCGTTTTCTGCATAAATTACCTAATTTTCTGTCAAAGAGTCCAGACCACTTTTTTGCCTTCCTCGTCTCATCAGCCTCAGATGTCAACCACCCATGCAGGGTAGCTGATTCTCAGTCTGCTTCCAATGATTTTGCAGAAAACAACTAAACTGGAAGAGCTTACTGCAGCTGAAATGAGCGGTGACGTTAGTTTGTGATTGTTTAACTTCCTTGCATGTTTATCTGTTCAGCTGATCATAAACTCATCTGCAGCGACCATCAAAAGTGAATTTGATCAAGTGTAGGGCTAACGTGTTTAAAGGATCATGTTAAGCTGTCTCTAATTGTTGTCATCTGATTACATGATGAGACAATTTGCAGCCTTGCAGTTCTGCAATTTTTGTACAATTATCAAGTGTAGTTTCGTGTACTATGAACTAATCATTCTAGTACAGTGTGGGCCCAATGCTTAACTGTTACTAATTCTAAAGTTTATGCTGGAACTTAGAAGCATACAGTTCCTAAGTGAAGTACAGATAACTATAAGCCTTGCTGGGACACTTTATCTCTTAGTTTCTCTGCCTATGCTGCATGCTAATGAACATAGTAGTGAGGACAAATTCCAGCTAGCAGTGCAGGGTTTTCAACACCGCAGGTTTGAAATTCGCTGCAATTTCTTGTTTGTAGTACTGGCAAGCAGCTAATGATCTGATGTGACTGAACAGAATAGCTGCTGTTATTCATTGTCCAGGAAGTGAACATCTTGCAGACTGGATTTTTTTGTGATATTACAGAAAGACAGAGATAGCCTGGCAGGAAGAACTAAAAGAACTAGAACTAACAGATATAAGACATGCAAATGGAACTTTTGAGTAGCCATTATTGTACAAACTTATGCGCAACCTATGCCTACTGCAGCTATGGCCCAATTGTTAAGAACTCAGCAGTTTCTACTTGCGCAAGGCTCTTAATCTTTCAATACTGTCTTGCAGATACGCTGCAGCTAATAATTTCAGAAATTTCTAGCCTCTCTGTAATTGTTTCTGAGTTGTTCCCCCAAGTTGGTTTATGCTTCTCCTGGCCGAGTTAAAAGTGCAAATGCACACCCCATTTAAGGGAAATGTTATAGCATTCCTCTTACAGATAGCCTATAGTATGTCACCAGAATACCATAAAACAACAACCAATCAGCCTATGCCTATTTGTAAGCATGGGGGCATAGTACTAACATTCTAAAAAAGCAAAATACTATAACTCTACAAGAACAATCGGCCTAATGAACTTCACCCATGTAAAACCATAAACTAGTGTTTCCCTCAATAGTTGGCACCATATGCGTCACTTGCTCTTACTAGAATTTCATTGCAATTAACAACAAATATAACAAAACATTTTCATTCCAAGTAGCAGCATCACCAGTTAATTTAATGATCTCCTCTTCTATTTTTTTTAACACAAATACAATCAATTAACTATAAAATTGATTAACTGGATTAAAAGACAAACTGCTATTGGAACTAGAAATCCTTAGGATCTGAGACTAATTGTATCAACTTTCTCGTTCCTGAGGTCGGATAATTTGGAGAAATCGGACTAAACCCGAAAACAAGCATGAAGTTGCAAGAATCAGGACCTAAGATGTACCTACCAAACAATAATTAGCGGTTCCTCGAGCTGCTGGGCCTCGGCGACGATCCGATCGAACTGGCTCTCGCTGCAAACAAGTTCCAGCTCCACGGCCACCGGCGCTCCATCCAACTCCTGCAAAGATGCTGCCTCGCCAGTGGCATTACCAATCCACTTCTTCCTTAACTGGATTGGACATGGATCAAACAAGGATTTCTTGCCCAGGAAAAATCTGTTGCTGGAACAGGGGAAGGGCTGAAATCTCCTCGAAAGATCACGTCGGATCGTCGATTCAGACAGAGTTCTGAGAAGTGGCGGGAGGCGTAAAGTTTCCGCAGACATCCTCGTAAAGACGAGACGTTTGCAGGAATGAATTGACGGAGGATTTAAGAGCAGCAGTGGGTCCAACTCCCATTGTTTCAACGAGTAAATATGACTTTTCGTCCTACAATCTTTAACTTACTGAGTTGCTTGATCGTGCCGTATTCGAGCTCTTATCAAACTGAGCGATTAATACAATTGATATTCGAATTACTTGATGGGATCAAAGACTATTACACCTGAAACAAAAGAAAGAGTTGGAAGGCATTGGAATTGGATGTCCAGGAAATATTTTCCAATAGTTAAGTCAATAACAATTTAAAATGATCTTTTTATAGGTCTTAGATTAAGGTGATTGTGGGAAAAATTCCTTATATTACATGATTATCCATTTGATTATGGAGATCTCTTTTTTATGTGCTACAGGTCTCCCTGATAGTTAACTCTTTAGTTTATTAGTCCATGAACAATGCCTTAATAGGCTCCTTTATATTAGGCCCATAATTGAGTCTTCAATGAGCTCTCAGTTACTGAGCAAAAACCTCAATAAGATATCAATACCCCCGAAAGCGAAATAGAGAGAATAGATGCCCTAAATTCCAAAATCCAAAGGCAAATGAATATTTTTCTAGTGCGGCTCACGTGTGTCACCTTAGGATCAGCCTAGGTTATGGTTTCTTAATGCTATCATCATTAACATCCAAAAACCGCTTTTAGGATTCTCTTTCCTGATTTTGTTGACAGCTTTACCTCTCTACAAAAGCTTCCTTCATGTTCTTAGCACTTTTCTGGAATCCATTCACTGGAATTATTAGTTGTTAAAAAGCCACTAGACTTACTCCCGAAGATTAAAAAAAACTCTCTCTTAGGATCTTCCTAATAGTGTCTTCTATTTTCTTTAATTTTGTCTAGCCAGACTAGATCACCAGTGCTTAGTGTTAGTGACAGGTTGCCTTTCCTAACTAACTGTTGCTGTGTGTTGACGTTTAGAGATGACATCTACTAAATGGAATGCTACTGTCATGACTCCACATGGGGACAATGCTCTAAAACTCTTGAACTTTCAGAAGCTTATCAATTCAAAAGCATTGTGACCCCCAATCCCTTGATCTTTTGAATAAGAACAGATTTATCACTACATCTGTGAATCCCATGGTCCCCGGGTCCTACAACATGGCCTACTCCTTAGTAGGGATGCTCAATTATTTTTTTTTCTAGTTTTTAACTAAAACTGAATAATTAAATTTATTCAATTTTCGGTCTTATATATTAATAACTGAATAAACCGAATTATAGAAGAAAATTGAAATAACTAAAAAAAAATTTTGGTTATTCGGTTTTCAATTGGGGTAACAAAATTGTATAAATACACATTCCAAACCTCACATATTCCAATCAAAATACATATTCCAGTCACATAGTAAATATCTATAATTCATTCCAAATCCAAACATCACATACATATACATAGCAAGCATCCATCATATACATAATCATTTTCAAATCTCAAATATAAATATTAGTAAAATTTTAGTTCGGTTTTTTTTATTAGCCAAATTTTAATTGAAAGAAACCAAAAGCCGTACCAAACTTATATATCTGTTATAACCAAAAATTGAAATTATACTTAAAAGTGAAAACTGAAAACTGAAAATTGAAAATTTCAATTATTCAGATATTTCACATATAACTAAAATTTTGCACACCTTTACACCTAGGTATCAACTAACAATATTTGTTGACTAGTGTCATGCTAGCTCATCGCATCCCATTATGAATCAATTGTGCAATCATTTTAGCCTTCCCTCCTTTTAGCTAGCCCCCAATTTTTTACTGCATCTATCGAGGTTCTTGAATCCTGCTTGCCTGCCATATTGAAGGGATATGATTCTTCTTATAATTTTTTTTTTCTATTCACTGACACTTATGGAGTCCTTTTACTTCTTCAAGTTGAAACTTAATTCTTTTGGTCATAAATTTGTTTTCCTCTTTGCTTTTGCCACTAAGAGCTTAAACAAGTGGAAGGAAAAATACTTTTATGTGGCCTCTAAAAATCTCTTAGATTTTTGTCTAGGGTGGATGGATAACCTTGTTCATGAAGGCATTGACCCCTTGGAGTTAGTGGTAAGATCTGAGACCTTCAGAGCTACAAAGAAGATAATGGCATTCATCTCATGGGTGGTGGAATATGATAGGAAGTGGAAATTGCTCCTTTTCCAAAGGCCATATCTCAATTAAACCACCTTATAGGACTATTGCATCAACCACCCTTGTCTAGATAACCTTAAGCCTGACTTTTGGTTTATTAGGATGTACGAATTACTTATAGATTCTCTTAGTAGTAGGGTACTTCTTGAACGTGAATCCAATTATTCTTCTCTTATTGTATATTGTTATGCGGTATTAACCTTTTTTTTTTTGTATAAGTAGATCACGGCCCAATGAACATGAACACCTTGAGAAAGAGACAGACGGTGTTAAAAACTTTCCAAGGGCCAAGAGTTCCATGGAACAATAGGAAAACCCCCCCGCAAAAGGTTTTACCCTCTTTCATTGGCAATGACAACACCACCTTTTCAATCGAGGTACGTCGATGTAAAAGAGAGGACCTTAGGCCCTGCCAATCAAGATCTGGTTGAGATCTTTGAGGACTTTCCTTCATCCAAGCAACTAAAGGTAGACTTAGGGCCATCATTCCCATAGTGGCTCATCTTTTCTCCTACTCCCTTCGCTAGGTGGCCACAAAGGTGCCCTTAGGTATGTTTCCTCTTCTTTGTTTGCTCCACTTGTCTAAATCAATGAGTTTTTTTGCATTAAATTGTTTTGTTGCTTAATTTTTTGGCTTTTCTACAGGTAAAGCGTCTTCTTCCCCTACCCTTTCTCAAGTGGGGGGTATCTGGTGGCAAAAGTGCCCTTGTAGCCTTCATCTTGAATCCTACTTCCAACAATTTGACCTCCATTCTAGCTGTTATGGGTGAGTTCTAAGGGGTCCTTCTCCCTTCCGAGGCTTCAAGCATTTCCTTGAAGAAAGCCGCTTAGGTACATAATAATCTTCAATAGATTTCTGGTTTGGATAACCTATTCTAACTTGAGTTGCTGGAGGTGCAAAAACATAGGGCATAAGAGGTCTATTTTGCTAGCAGAGGGATTCCATAAGACCTCTAATTCCTTATCTTAAAAAGGGAATCCATCTTGGAGGACCATGTGTGTTTCTTCTAAGCTTTTAAAAGGGCCTTGCCGAAAGACTACCAAAAAATGAAAAATGCTTTAATGGACCTCAAAGAAAGTTAAAAGTCACTATGAGTAGGACTGATCATGGGTCAGTTTGGTGCGGGTTAAAGGTAGAAAAAACCAAACCAAACCAAAATACTATCGGTTTCTCAAAATTTCTACCCAACCTAAGAACTGAAAACCAAATAGAATTAGAACCATGGTTCTAGGTTTTTAGGTTCTTAGTTATCGGGTTTTTCAGTTCCAACACATACACTACCACAACATCAAAATCCATTAAAATTGCATCCACAACAAGTTTATAAAGCATTCAACATAATACATAATTAATCTAGATTTAAATATAAATGTACTTAGTTAAATTCAAAGTTTGTTACGCATATTCCTTTAAAGTTTATAAAGCATTCAACATAATACATAATTAAACCCTAACCTTTTGTCTTTGTCTGTTTCAATTGAGAAAGAGTAAGTGAGAAACCTAGACTCACTTGTGAATTAGGAATAGTCGATTAGAACCATTAGGTTTTGTTTAAAAAGACATAAATGGCCCTCTACTTATCTACTATTTCATATTTACCATTATATAAGATATAATATATAATTTATAAATTCTAAAATGTATTAATATATCTTGGTTTGGTTTTATTTCTAGTGGGTTTCATATGGAACCAGAATCAACCCAAAAACTAATGATTTTTTAACAAATGAAACCAACCAACAAACCATGATCAATTCTTACCCAACCCAATCCTACCCACCCTTATTGGGTTAGGTAAATACATGGTTTTACCTGACTTGTACTCACCTCTAACTATGAAGCATCATCTTTGGGTAAGCCTTCTAAGACTTCTCCTTTTTCGTATCCAATTTTGATTCTATTAACCTTTTATGTTATCCTAGGCTACCCTTATTCTGAAAGGCATTTTGAGCAGTGCAGAGAATACTATAAAGGCCTACCAAAGGCTCCATTCCTAAAACCATTCATTGGCAAATGATGTAGCCTCCTTCACAAGCAAAGTGGTGGAGTTGTAGGAAGAGTAGGGTCATTTAAAGGGCAATGTGATGGAGAAAGGCATGGCCCTTCACGACTTGCCCTTGAATGATATGGTGTTAAAGATGGATAACGGCTTTGGGGTCCATTATTCCTTGCTAGGGAAGGTGGCCTGCTAGAAGGTGTAGAGCCTCAGTGGATAGTTGGACTCCTGAAATAGGATTGCCAAGGCATCCATGCAGGAATGAAAGACTAGTTTCCTCAAGGGCTTTATCCACATTTTTGGATGTATCTGCTGGTGCATTTTGTGTTGGGGGTGCCTTATGAATTTGTATGGTATTGAAATATGACATTAGCCTTTTATAATAATGAGATACTTATATAGTATAGGATCCTTGGTGCCATAGAGGTCATTAGTTTGCTGGACTATGATTTTGGAGTCATTGTGCACGATTAAGTCTATAACCTTAGGTATAACTAGCCAGAGAGGTTCAAGAATAGTGCAAAGGATTTGAAATGATGTAGTTGCATGACGTGTATGGTAAATGGGGACTAAGAAGAAAATTTTGCAAAGTTAGGGTAGCTACTAGGAGTTAAGGATGAAATTTTTAAGGACTAATTCAGGAGTTTTGCCAACTTTTTAATTATTGACGTGACATTGATGCAATGCTTCGTGGCACAAAATATTATCATTTTGGAAGAAATATTATTTTTATTAGACACTTGTTAACTACTTTTCTATTATTTTATAATTTTAATAGTAAATTTGCTCTTATATATTAACATTACTGTCAATTTTGCAGGTAAATTACATAATTGTTCCTAAATCTATAATTATCATTACAAACCGATCATCTGCCTTTGTTTTATTGTATATTAGTTATTAACTTTTATAAAGTGTTGCATATTGGTCTCTAGTCCTATGAGAAGACTGAGTTAATAAGAAACCTAATTACAAAGAGGAAAAACCAATAGTCCATTAAGTATAAAAAAAATTATAGCATAATTTGAATTTCTTGAAGGATAAAGTGAAACTCATTTATCCAATATTGATGTGTTTATTTATCCAATATTGATGTGTTTCTAATCATCTACTTCTTGATATCACAATTTTTCTATTTGCAAATGCTGATATCCAACGCTATCTCCTCTGACATTGTTTAATTACAAGTGGCAAATCTAATGGTGACTAATGCAATGGCTGACGTATAAAATAAATGAAAATGGTAAATTACATAAAGTTTATAAAATTTATTAAAAGTTGCATTAGTACCATAAGATTTCAAAACCAACAACTTTCCACATTTATCATTAGGTTTTTAATGACTGGTGGTATATTCGGTATTGAATTGCAACATTAATGGCCAATTTAGGCTCAAACTATGATTTTAGTGATGTAATTGGGATCACTTAAAACTATAGTGACCAAATCGATTTAAACTCATAACTATGGTGATTGTTTTGGTACTTTTCTCCTATTTTATCAATGAAACCAAGAAGCAAGGATGAAATTCATCTGTGGCCTCTAATATTTAATTATTGTAGGAAATGTCGGCCTATCGACAGACAAATGCAAGCAAGATGCCAAGCCCACCGTCATTTGGTCATTCATCTATCATTTAATTGATCTTTAACAATCAATTTGCTACCTGATTTTTTGGAATCATAAGCACAATTTGCTGTCGGATTTGTGTCTAGACATTGGTGACAATGGGTGGGTATCGGAAGAATGAAATCTGATGACAAGATTCACGATAGGAACAGAAGGATTATTGCTGTGGGAATGAAAGGTTCGCTGTAGATGGGAAGGAGAGTATTGATAAAAAGGGTTGCTGGATTCTAGGCAACATGCCAGAGGGCGGTGTGGGGTTGAGGTCTTTGGAATAGGAGTCAAGTGGGCTAACGACATAGAAGAGGGTTTTAAGTTTTTTTTTTAATTTTTTCTTACTTTTTCATGTCATCCATAACAATTTATTTACTGTACCCACATGAGAAATCATCCATGTTGGCATGTCATGTGGCATTTTCCGTCACCACTAACATTTTTCATCCATAAAAGGTCTAAAATAGAACATTTAAACCATGTTAGGGATTTTTCACGGACAAAATCGAGGTTAGCGTCTAAAATGGTACAATAATTAAAAGTTAGGGGTCACAGACGCCATTTTACCCCAAGAATCCCCCTGCAGTCGTCGCAAGCCGGTAAAGTCAGAAGTCAGGGCCCTCGACGCGACGACTACCGTGGTCGACGCCTAGGCGCTCCCATCCGCTTCTTCCATCAACGTCGCTAGGCCTATTCCCGAACTCAATCGAAGGTACGCCGGTTCCTCGACCTTCTTCTCTCTATCAGTTTCTGCACTCTCCTTGTCCATCGACCTTGATATCTGTATCGCTCTAAGTATCCGTCTCATTGGAAGGCACTACCAGCGGAAAACTCTAAGATATCGTCTCATTGGTGCTCTATTCTTCCCTCTGTAATCGCCGGTTTCTGCCAATATTGTCTCGCAATCGATTCTCTATTAGTTTCCGTGTCCCTCCGATCTTGTTGTTTGGTTAGCTTATTTATTTATTTCATTCTTTTTTATTGGGATGTGATCTAGGTTTCTATTTGTTTCATCCGAGCTCGACTTTGTCTTGTAATGTGAGTAGTCGGGCTAGGTGTCTGCTGAAGTGATCCGATGTTGAGTTCGAATTCTTGTTTCAGTCTGTTTCGTCGTATTTTTTAGATTGTTCATGTTGTTTCAGGAGGTGAGATTAGTGGTATGGTTAAGTTATGCAGTTGAAGATGCCCACGATAATCTTTTGACTTTTCATCTTTCCGTGGACTAAATTTGTTAGCACTTGTTTTAGCGAAAATTGAGGCTATTTTGTGTTTCTTTCTCTTTCAGTTTTTGCGTTCCTGCCAATTCTTTCTTCTCTTTTGTTTTCCCCCATTTTGTAATTATGTGTTGCTTATATTGTCGTTGATTTCCTAACTTTCATGGATAAAATTTGTGTTGCTTGAATTATAGGGATGATTTATATCTTTCTACGAAAGGCTTCAGCCATCACTATTCCTCTCGCAGTCACTTATCGTTCCTATAATTTGTAGGTGAACTAATTCAGCTAGAGGAGTCTTAGTTCGGCTAATTTGAGCATCTCAAGACTTTGCCGTACTTTCCAAAGAACGAGAGACTGGGCTGCAATTATTTTCATATTTGTTTCCCAAGATTATCTTGACGTAATATGGTTTATTCCCATTGTAATACCATTTTCTAATCTTTTTTTACTATTCATGCATCGTATAGTTTAATAGAAACCTAGAGCCTGACCTCCATCAAGTGTTTTGAGCTTGTGTTTGAGCTTTAGAAATAGAAAGCTCACTGAGCTCGAGCATGAATGAATGAGTTGAATTGAGATTCAGCTGGGTATCTTGCAAGCTTGATTAAACTCTATTAAACCATTGCCTTCATTTAATGGTAGGGTTTATTTGATATATTTGCGTCGGTCTGTCTGTTCAATACTGTATACTGTCTTCTCTAATCAGGTGTCATCTCTGATTCTCTGGCCTCCTTCTGCAGCAACACTCTTTGCTTGAGGTTAGCTGTCATCTTTGATTGTTTACTTTCTGAACCTCATGCATTATCTAGTAAGTTCCCATTATAATTCATTTTTATAGATAACGATTGCTGTTTTCATTTGTTTCAGTTGGAAATCTAGTTCTAGTATCGTGAGGAAGTGGGGAATGGCACCTCCCATTCTTTCCCTTGCGCTCCCATCAGAGACAGGTCGAGTCCTTAGCATTCAATCTCACACCGTTCAGGTATTTTTTATATCAGTCTACCAACAACCCATCTTATAATTTTTGGTCAAATTGATCTACTTTCTCTTAGGTATTTCAGGGAATATAGATGTTTAGCCCAACAAATACAGTTGTTTGTGTAAACTGTAGTACATTCATACATAATTCAACACCTCTCTGAGGAATTTTCTGTCAACCACTAAGTTTTATTGATCCTTAGGGTTATAGTAAGAAGCTATAGGCCGTGTGGACAGGTGTATGCCCAAGACACCAGGAAGTCAGTACAAGTTAGAATTGCAGAAGAAAGAGAAATAGCTTGCTACTTAGTAGTTAGATGCTTCCTACTAAGGTGAGCCATTGCTCAATAAACCAGTGAACTAGTTAACAACTTTGGAAAACAACTTTAACAACTAAACATGCGATTGTAAGATTTTGGTACACTTCAAAAGTTTAAGGGGAACCTGTTCATATCATATTATGCACCTTGATAATTCAATCAGGGATAAGCTTAAGGATGAATATAAGACTTGAGACAGAAGCACATTGCAGAGTCTAACTGAAATTACTGTGGTAAAACCAGTCAAAGCCATAGCTTAACAGTTTTTAGCAAGTGTGCACACTCTGCAGGTCAAAGAGTTTCCTGCATATGCTAATCCTGCAGCGCAATTGCCTAGCATATTAAACACACATCTGTATAAATAACAGTGTGTCATGAGTGACTTCGAAGTCTGCAGAGATTACTAGAATCATGTTCTGCTAGCAGTGTTGCTTCACAGTCTATGCAGCTGTGAAAAATATCTCTGACCAGTTATTGCAGTTGAAGCTATAGTTGCCGGGGTGATCGGTAATCAATTTGACCTTGGACAGATGAATACCTTCTCAAAATAACTGCTGGCACTGATGCAAGTAGTAACTGCTATTGTCAATGAGCTTAGTAACTGCATACTGTAAGGAATGAGATATTTACAATCTCTGTAAGGATCAATCAATACTCGGTAATATTTCCCACTGTAACAAGCTTAATACCAGAAAAATAAACAAGCTTAATACCAAGATAGAATTAACAAAGAATCAGAATCTAAAATCCTACACCATTCTAATGTCACAATGTTATTAATGCCTATGCCTGCATTCTTCATCGGTTTTGTTGATTCGAATATATGTTAACAGGCTTAGCTGGCAATGGCAATAAGGATTTATTTGGGCTTTTGGCCTTATACATCATAAGTCTGAATGATTAAAGTTAACTGTAAATTATTGAATATTTATTTAAGCTTACTTTTTAAAATGAATTACTTCCATTTTAACCTTTTTTGTTTGGAACCAGTACAATTTAAAAGCCAATACATTATATGCCTGATAATCACTTGGATAAGTTAAATGGTTTCTAGATTTGTATGAATTTTTAAACTTATAAAGCTTAAAGGAATGAAAATTGATAAAATGCTTGATTTGTACTCCAAAATAAATAAATAAATTAATTAAAAAGAGCTTTTTCGGGCTTAAATTGTATGGTTTCAATAAATATAAATTTTGGACAAATAATCATTGCATATAAATGTAGACACTTTTAATAAATTATTATTATCCTAAATGAACTAGCCTAAAATTGTAAGTGGAAATAAATTATCTTGAATGGGTTAATTAGTTACAAGAGATGTCTTCTTACGTTCCAAACAGATCATCTTACTTCTAGATATAAGCAATAATTATTATCAGACGATTGGTGAATCATTTTTCTTTCTTTCTTTAAATGATAAATAGCTAGAAGGGTGGGTAATCATGTTTTTGTTTTGTCACCAGCCGGTGGAGAAGATTTAGTGGTTTCACTGGTTAACATGCACTGCACCCACAAAAGGAAATCATTATTAGTTTGATAGGTAAGAGGAACTTTAAGCTCAATTAATATCTATAAATTTTTGGAAAATTATTTGTAGATGATTGAATGCGCATACTTGCTCCCCGATTTTTCTTTTAGCACTTGCTCCAATCACTAGCTACCACATTGATATGTAGAATTCATCTCTTGAAAAGTTCTGTTGGTTTGAAATTACTCTGATTCCCTGCTGAATAAGAGATTTTACTTAATTCATTTATTTGTTTTGTAAGTTTGCAAGTCTTGTGGATCTCTTTCATATTATCATCATTGTGTGTGTGTTTTTTCCCTATGTGAACCAATTACATTTCAATCAAATGGTTCAAAGTTGTAAATTGAAATCCTTCTCTGTTATCAGGGTTATGTTGGTAATAAGTCAGCTGTCTTTCCTCTCCAATTGTTGGGCTATGATGTGGATCCAATCAATTCGGTGCAATTTTCTAACCATACAGGCAAGCTGTGTATATTCTAACTCAAAGTTCTTAGAGATTTGAACTATGAATTGACTATCTCTGTATGATTAAAATGAAAAAAGTTGCATGGAATGAATTGATGAATCCAAGAATTTTTACAGGATACCCTACATTCAAAGGGCAAGTTCTGAATGGACAACAACTATGGGATTTAATAGAAGGCCTTGAAGCAAATGATTTATTATTCTACACCCATTTATTGACAGGTAATTTACCACCAGTTGCAATCTGCATGGGGCATTGAAATTTATTTGTTGATTGTTGTATAAGTATTAGGACTATGGAATATTTTCTAAAGTGCCAATGATTCTTTAGTGGCACTAGTTGCAATCTGCATGAGGCATTGAAATTTATTTGTTGATTGTTGTATAAGTAGTAGGACTATGGAATATTTTCTAAAGTGCCAATGATTCTTTAGTGGCGCTTCAGCAAAGTTCTTAGTGGTCAAGTATTAGTAGTTTAGGAAGTTGTAAATGCTGCTTTACATTTTTTTCACTGCATTTTGGTTATTGTACTATTATGTGGACTGTTGTATATTCTGTGCAAAAGTTGTGAACAATGACTAATTGAGTTCCTTCAAAAGGACTTCTACCGTGAAATCTTTGAAGTTGGTATTGCAGCTTGTTGTAGACATTAATAATTTATCCAACCCATCATTGGTTACTTTAGGGTAATGCTGTTGTTGAACTATAACATTTGTGAAGATCACAAGCATATGCATCAATCCTGTTATGTTACTAAATGGTCTAGGACTTCCATTTATATTTTTTTAATTTTTTAATTCTATGGAGCTCTATATTTTTTACTGAGTTCTTAATTTACTAACATCAAAGTATGGGTTTAAATCTATTTTAACATGCTGCTAGATCTTTAGCTTCTTTCTGGTGTCTGGACTGCTGCAGCAAACATGACAGATTGATCACAAGTGTTCTGCCTTTGCTGATGATATGTTAACTATTTATAGCTTCTATTTAGTTTGGATCACTAGAGCTGCTTTTATCCCTGCTCAATTGGTGGAGTATGTCCTTGTTGGCTGCTAGCTTTTGAGTGGTTGTAATTCTGAAGACTTTTGTATTGTTTAAGCTGCAATCATCTTTTATTTTGGGTTGCATGTTATAGGTGGTCAATTAGTGCCAACTAGTCAAAGGTTAGGGCAGTTGGCAGTCTTTTCTGGAGGATTTTTGGTGATGCAATGCTGCAGATGATTGGTGGCATTGTAGCTGGGTTCACCTAGCCCTCACAAGTGCAACAGTTGATTTCTCGTTGTCTTGAATCAAGGATTATTTTGGACTGATTTTCCAATTTATTGTGTATGCCAAAGTGTTTGCTTGGATGGTGAACTTGCAGCATGCTGTTCATAGATGATGTTTTAAGTAGCTCTGTCACTTTGTTTGCTTGTATGCCAAAAGTTAATTGCCTGAGCCTGTGAGAATTTTCTGATATCTTAGTTTTTAATGTATAAAATATAAATGTTTTTGTTTGATGGTTGCTAAAATTCATATTGTCGTTCTTTGTAACCTTGATTTGGTGGTTGTGCAGGTTATATCGGTTCTGTTTCTTTTTTGAGTACTGTATTGCAAGTTGTTAATAAGCTTCGTTCAATAAATCCAAATCTAACCTACGGTAAGTAGCTAACAAATTACAGAAGACAGTTGCTCTTTCAACAGTCTGTTGGCTCTTATTTTATTAAGTAGAAAGTGTAAAAGTTTAAGTTTGTATATCATTGCATGCAATCAAATAGATTTTTTTTTTTTTTTAAAAAAGAAAGCTTTTGGAAGGGTTTTACACATTTGACATCGGGTTACCGGTTAGCTGTTTCCTCAGTCCTCACCCACTTCTACATCTAGCATGCATATTGCTTTTATTTGCAGGTTAACTCTTAATCCATAATTTCAAAAATTGTCACCGACTTTTTTTTCCTCTTTTTTTCATTTGTTTTTTGTTTTTCTAATAAGTCATCTCACATGTCTATGGATATTGAATTTTCACCGGCTCTTTGGGTAAAAATCTGGCATTAACCTTTACAGTTTGTGATCCTGTGATGGGTGATGAAGGAAAACTTTATGTCCCTCAAGAGCTAGTACCGGTATATCGTGAAAGAGTATGTAAAACAAACCTTTATTGTTGTACTCTCTTCTTTCCATATTATCTAAATTTAGATTCAAGTTTCATTTGGCTATTATTGGACTCTGAAATAACCAAAAAAGAATTTTTCTTCAGAAGGATGTCTAGGGTATAGGGTATTTCTGATTAGAAACATGACTTGATAAATCCTGAATATGTTTTCTGGAGACTTTTTTGTCTTTATAATTTAGATTTTTTTTTTGGCTGCAAAACTATTCGTTCAGGTTGTCCCAGTGGCTTCAATGTTGACCCCTAACCAATTTGAAGCTGAACTTTTGACCGAGATCAGGTACTTTTATGACACATTTTATGAGAAATAAAGGTTTACAACTTTCTTTTCTTTGGTATATATAGTTGTGTTGTTTTGTATTAGTCAGTCATATTGCTTATGAATCTTCATAATATTTGCTTTGCGTTGCTCAGTGAGATAGTGAGCATAGGTTTCAACATCATGAACATGTATTTACCACTTTTTGAACAATTTTTCTTGTAGAATATGTCTATGTTTTCTTTTGTATGACACACTAAAGCTTTTCATTGACAACTGGCTTCTTGTTACTCACTTTTCAGGATTGTCACAGAAGACGATGGACGGAAAGCATGCAATATTCTTCATGCTGCTGGTCCTTCAAAGGTTTGTCTGTACTGGGTGGTGCATGCTGGACAACATCTTCTTCTCACATACACACAGATGCACTGATAAGGACATGTATCTGGTAAAAAAAAGGAAAGAGGAGTTGAAATTATTGTAAACAAAGTGGGCAAAGTTATCAGGCAGCTCAATATTATGAAATACTGAGCATTTCATGCTGTTTTTTTCTGTCTGTTAAAAAATAATTGTTTGAGGAAATGAACATTTTTTACCCAAAGATCCTATGAAATTAGTAGTTAGGTGTTGCGGTCCTTCTGCTATTAATGAACTGTGATTAGAGATTTCATACTCAAATGACCTTAGGTAAAGAATGTGTGATTGACATGGTCAGTAAACATATTAAGTCACCACAGTTGTGCATAGAAGGTTTTGCTGCTGCCTTCTGATTTCAAAACTTCATTCATCTCACTTAAGCTGTGCATTGTCTTTAATTTCTTAATTCTGATGGTTTATGGATCTAACTTTTCATTTTAAGGAAAAGTTACTTCATCAGAAACTACTAGTAATAATTTCTGAATCTTTTTGTGTTTAACTGGAAAACATGTCATGCCTTCTTTTGTTTTGGATTTAACACCTAGTATGTAACAAATATTTGGATGTTGGTCATTATTCAGGTTGTGATTACAAGCATTAATATTGAAGGCAATCTTCTTCTAATTGGCAGTCATCAAAAGGAGAAGGTGGATTTTTCTTTATTTTTTTACTTGTAACTTGCAACTGTAGTGTTAACTGAAATTTTGGGTGAGAATTTCATATGATTTCATTCATGGCCATCAGATATACTTGCACAACATACTTGTGCTCCATCACAGAAAAGCCTTACATGTAAACGTAACTAAAAACACACAGAAATCTGTGTGCTTTCTGTATGTTGATTCAGGTAACAAATGATGTAATTAGGTCTGTATCATGAGTGCGTATGTGGGGATATGTACTATTGTGGATAGCACAATTATGGTCGCCTGTCAATGTGGTTTTGGAATTAGGCAACTTATCTTCCATATTGCTGTGTTTGACAATTATTGAAAAATGTTTCTGTCGCTCTAATTGTTCTGTTATTATATGTGAATGATGACTTGAGCAATGCATTTGTTAACAACTAAGAGTCTGTTGCTAGGTCTATTGGAGGTTGATTCTGACTTCAAATTACTATTATTTGCGCTTTCTATCATGAGATTCATTTGCTATAGCGTGAAGCTTCTATATCATTAACTGGAAGGGTGATTTTGATAGGGACATTCTTCTGAGCAATTCAAGATATTGATCCCAAAAATTCCGGCATATTTCACGGTACGCAAAACTTTTCTCTATAGATGGTTTTTTTATGGGTGATGACTCAAATGTTCTTGTTGTTAAGAGAAAGTGCTGTTATCACCACTCTTAGTTGCTTTGTTTCCTTCACCTGACTTACTCTTTGCTTATGTGTATGGCAAGATTTATTTCCAAAGGTAGTGGTAAGTTTTGCAGTGAACCAGAGATAAATAAAAATAAAAAGCCAAATGTAATTATCTAAAGATGATAAAGGAAGCAAATAATCCATAATGTGAAAGTGATTGTGTTTACATATGCCAAGGACCTAAAGGTCTTTTAAATAGAAAATGATTTCAAACAGAGTTCAGACAACAACATCAGTAAAAGGGGAAAAACGTAATTGCTTCATAGCTTTGAAAAATTGAGTCAACTTCTTATCCCTAAGTTTCATTGATTTCTATTATGGTAGTTCTCTGTGTGGAACGTGGACGAGGACAGTGATGAGTTTCTATAAGACTGTCCTCTTGTTTTGCACCATGCTAGTCTTGGGATTGACAGGATAGGATCTGTGATATTATTTGCAATGTTATTTACTCAGGAGCATGAAAATGGTCTAGGAAACCTCAGTGATCTGTTTATGAAAATTCTGCATGAGGATGCAGGGGCATTCTGCCCTTCTTGTGGGGGTTGGTATTTTGGCACTGTTGTTTGGGGTATTATTTCCTTTTTATTTTAGAAAAGAAAAGAATTATTAAAGGAGGTTCAGTAGGAATTTGTTTTCTGATTGTTTATAGAACCGCTTGGTGACTTGAAAGCTTTTATTGTTGCAAATGGGTTGTTACCTGCTTAGTACCTTTCCATATTGCTGTCTTTGGGAAGGGACTTGTGGGAGTAGTTTCTTGGATGTTTCTAACTATTAATCCTATTAATGTATTTGTTAACGTTGTCAAATTTCATAATTTCCCTGCTCTAAATAACAGAACCATGGTTTATCATAATACCGTTGGTTGGGTGCGCTCAACGGGTTTTACTTTAAACTGGCTAGAAGAGTTTCTCCAGACATTTTCTTTGCTTACATCTGGTCATAAATGTGTTTGCAGGGAACCGGAGATCTGATGACTTCACTCCTGCTTGGATGGAGTAATGTAAGTCCAGTATAACGTTTTCATTGTAGAAGCTAGTATCTATATGTTTTTTTCGGTTTACCTTGTGCTTTTTAATCAGAAATATCCCGAGGACCTTGACCAGGCTGCTGAGCTGGCTGTATCAAGCTTGCAGGTAATACTTTCCTTTTCAATCATATTCATATAATACAGAGCTGTGAAGGGTACAGAAGCCATAAGCTAAAACCATGCTTTTTCCATGAGAAACAAAATGATCATAAAGTATGAACACTTCAAAAGATGGGGCGCAGCTTAAAACTTTTTAGGTGGTTGAGAATCAAAAGGAGGTCCATTTAGTTTTCAGATGTACCCCTGGGCTGGTGGTTTCAACCACGTTCATGATTTATGATACTTAAGACTGCAATCTTCCCTCATTTTTCCCCACCGTGTAGAATGATGCTAGGAGAGTGTGGTGCCATACAAGAGATCAGGCAATAAGTTATTAATACGAGAGTGCTCATATAGCCTCAGTAGGACTCATCTACAAAAGCTAGCTGCTTCCGCGTATTGGGGGGGAGTATCTTGCACCACAAACTTGCTATTCCCTCAAGTAGAACTTGTCTCCCAAAGTTAGATGGTCGGGAAATGACTTGCAGACCTGTATAAGTACCTATATGGTTGCTATTGCAAGCCATGTGATTTTGGCTTTCGAATTGTCCACTTCACAATAGACGTTGAGGCAATCTACAAATAGAACTTAGTTTGTGTGAATGTGTCGTTGGCTAATGCTAGTTTCGGGGGTGTTTTTGGATTAACATCTAGAATTAGGTATGAACCTAATGCTTCTACAGATGGAAATAGTTCCTCATTTTCATCGTTTTTTTTTTTGCAGGCACTTCTTCAGAGGACGGTGAATGACTATCGAGCTGCTGGATATGATCCCCGATCCAGGAGCCTAGAAATTCGACTAATTCAAAGCCAAGACAACATTCGTAATCCTCAGTTGCATTTTAAAGCAGAGAAGTATATCTAACACATTTTATAGATACCACATTACACGGTAGAAGAATGATTGTTTTCAAAAAGGAAACGTTCTCATCATTTGTTTCTTAGAATGCTAATGAGATGTTACTATATTGTAAAATCCTCAGGCTTTGTGACTTGTCAGCTACGCATAATATGCTGCAATTTTTTGTTGCATAGCATGCCTGCTAACATGTGTACTGCCCTTTGGCCCCTTCCACAAACACTGAGGGAAAAAATAAATGAATGAACACAGGTTATAGAGGCTACAGAACAGTACTGTTTCCTCGACGGTTAACCATCACCCCACATGGTATTACATGTCTTAATCAATGACGCTATTTGCTGAGGTTGCATACGATCACAAATATTGGCTGCAAAGTTGCAATTTGACTGCAACGCCATTACCACCAATAGCCTCATATTTTTCAAAATCTTAATGTTTATTACACGTACAAAAAGAGCCCATGTTACCTGCTTCAAGCATTGCCCTGATAAGAGTATTATACGCCACAGCATCAAGTTCCACCAGGCCCTGGGGATACTTGTGAATTACGTCTTCTGCCTCCTTCCTGGAATATGTTGTTTCTGTTAGCCTTTGACATAAGAAAATACTGCCAAGTACAGAAATACATATTCCTTTCTCAGACTAAAGGCACAAAAACAACACAACAGTTGTTTGAAAGAAGTTCTGTTCCACAGCATATACAATAAATGAAACAATAGAATGTACCATATTTCATGGTAAAACTTCCTCCGTCTCTGATAAGGATGACTCGTTCTGAAGCTTTAGGTATATAATGGCAGTTATAAATATTTTAAACACTTCACGACAAAAGAAAAATGTCAATCAAATTGGAAGAGGGGTAGTGTTTGTATGTATGTGCGTGTCCAGGAGAGCAGTAATCTGTAAACAGAAATCTGGCAAAACTATTTATGCACCATATCAAATATGTTTTACATCACTAAAGTTCCCTTAAAATCAATCAATGGCCAAAAATAAATGTAGAAACCAGTATTTACAAGCCCTTGAATGCCCGTAGACGCAACCAGAATCAGCCAATGAGTTGACGACTCCACTGATTACAAAAGCATCTGCATCATTGCCCCTTCTCAGCTGCTTCTTTTTAACAGTTGATATGCACTCTTAAGTTTAACGCATCTAACATATGCTTCAATCATTGATTTAAAAGTCAAATTACCACGAGAAATCGAATCAACTACTGGGAAGATATCTTGAGCCTGTCCCAGCATCCGTCACCTTCCATACATGACAATCAACAAAGCAATTGTTTTACCATCGAGAACCCAGGCTTTCTAATCATATTCTTATGAATAGCCTCTGCATCGGAGGCATCTCATGTAGAATACTAATGTCAGCCTGAAAGTAGCAGCAGCGGCCTTGCATTTTTCTCTTTTTCTTTATTTTCAATGACATCAAAGACCTACTGTCTTGCAGCATTTTTTTATGTTGGAAAATGTTTAAACAAAGCTCAATGAGGTCACTCAATGATCAATATTAATAAAAAAACTTTAAACTCATACCTTTATTTAAGAACATGCAAACAAGTCGAAGCATGCTGCCATCAGTCTTGAGCAACCGATCCAATATTTCTTCCACCTTACTGCAATTTATTGATGCCAAATGTAGGCTGGGCAAAACTATGGGGATCCATGATATCACATTGGTTGAGGTCACACATTTGACTTCCAACTTACTCATGAACCATGTGTTACTTATTCATAGCAGACAAAAATGCTTGAACAGAATTAGTGTTCCAAAGTAAACCATTAGCCACCATCTGTTTTATCAATGCTTCAGCTTCTTTTGACATTCCTTCATCGCAGAATATTTTCCTAAAACTTTCTTGTAAAGAACTTGATCGAAAACTATTTGATTGCCTGTCATCTGCACAATGAAGTCTTTGGCCTTCTCCATCAGATTCAATCTGATGTATAGCCGAAGCATATCATTGCAAGAGCCAGCATCAGGAAGTCCAGAGTTCGATAAAGCCTGAAATGCAGCCTCAGCTTTGCCCAGGTCTTCTTTCACGACATAGCATTGTAACATAACAATATAAGCAAATCTTGAGAAACAAATGTTTCTAGACTTCATAATCTGAAGAAGATCCAAAGCTTTCTGAACATTTCCTGAACTAATATGGACTTGTGCCATTGCTAAATATGTTTTTTCATCAGTAAGCAGGCCTAGATGCTGGATCTCTTCAAATGTTTTCTGAGCATCTTCATAAAAACCAAGTCTTCCATATATTCTTATTAGCAAGCCATATATGACTTCATCCGCATAAATTTTGTTCCTTTCCATTTCAGAGAAAAGAGATAAAGCTTTTGAATAGTCTTCATTCTTGTAGTACACTGTCAAAAGCGATGCACAAGTGTAGTTACTAGGAACTATACCGTTACATCTCATATCTTCATATAATCCTAGTGCCTCATTCCAGCCACCATCTCTAGCCCTTAAGCTTATTAACAAACTATATGTCGCTTCCTCTGGCAAGAACCCAAGTTCCCTCATATAATCTAAAGTCCTGAAAGCCTCCTCATGAAACCCTCCTTTAACAAGTGAGGAGATAACCACAGTATAGGTAAAATGATTAGGCGTTACTCCACTATGTTGCATATCCCCCCATAAATCTACAACCTTTTTATGAAATGACTTCTTCTGCAATGAAGAAAGCATAAAATTATAAACAGCAACAGAGAGTGAAATTCCTCTGTCTTGTACAGCAGAATAAAATGAGAGCATAGCCTCGTGACGTGCCCATCTAGCATACATACAAAGCATGGTGCCACAAGCTACTCCATCTGGTTCACAGCCAACGTCAAGCATCTCCAAGAAGGTCTGTTCAGCCAGTTTAATCTTCCCTGTCTGCCCATACATGCGCAAAACAATCGTGTAGACGACCACACTTGGGCTGTAACAGAGCTGTTCAAGCACAAGTAAACCATGCAGCATACAAATGTCAGCTCAGGAAGCAAGGAGAACACCAGATGATTGTTTTTTTTTTTTTTTCATTGCTTTAGTGGAAAAAGTTCATATGTCTCAACTAAGTGCCACTACTAGCAGCATTCCAAACATATGAAACTCACCTGCAACTTCATCCAAGCAAAGAAATCTCTGACCTGCCTCCACCCCTTCTGCGCATTCAAGACCGCGCACATATCCCTAAAACTGAGCTTACCCACGAAACTTCCCATCACCAATCTGACATCAACCTCACCCTCCCTCCTCCCGGAGGTGGCCCTCATGGCCTTAATCGCCGCCACCACATGCCGGCCGTACAAGTGCCCATTTCTGTCATCCTCCAAGTATTGCACCATCTGCTGAGGCGTCCTCTTGATCCACTTGGGAGTGGTGGCGCCCGAGCCCTGGTTCCGCCGCAACTCGCCGAGGTAGCGGGCCTTCTCCTTGATTATGCGGCGGGCGTTATCGTCGGAGAGCGGGTCTCTGGGGCTCCGGGATTTGGGTTTGGGCTCGGCGGGATCGCCATCGCTGAGACACCAAGAGCAGATGACAGGTTTGTGGTTGGGCGGGCACGTTTTGGGAAGGGAGAGGGGCGGCCAAAGCTCTGCCGTGCTTGAAAGGAATGGCGACCTGAGCGACTCCATCGAACTAACTCTCTCTCTCTCTCTATCTGCAGCGTTTTACTCGCCTCCAACAAATTTGTAGCTGGGAATTTCAGTCCAATGGAGCAGACGGCAAAGATTGTTGATAGGACACGTGGACGACGTGGTGCCACATAGGATGAGAATGCCCCGTAGGCGTTGTCGAGGTAAGGGAAAAACGAGTATGAGCGGTTGGGGTTGGACGGTTTTTTTTTTTTTCTTGGGTTTCTCTTTTTGGATAATCTTTTCACTTATCTAAATTTTAAAAATGATATTTTTTGTGCTCCTCGTCCTTATTTTCTGCTTCTATTTTTGGGACACTTTATATAACTTAGGTGGGACCGAAGTTTAAGAGAATAAAACTGAAGTTACTAGAAACTCCATAACCATAAGTATAAAAAATAAACAAATGCATAAATAAAATTAAACGCTAAAGATGGAGTTTATATTTGTTTAGGAAGAGTTTTTTAGGATTAATGTTAAAATGTTTAATGATTTATTAATAGTAAAGATTAAACTGCTAAAATTAAAAATTAAAAACTACCATTGAATAGTTTTTTTTTTCAAACTCTAATACTAATCATTAACTCTAATGTCAAATGAGGTTATGTGGCATTTTACATATCCAAGAAGGGCCGAAATACAATGGTTTTTAAAGGTTTTGGGACCTTAGTAGTGAGACAAAAAAATTGCACATATTAGATCTATTAGAAAATGATTATCATTTTTTTGGTTTATAGAGATGTAATATTTTAGGACTAATTTCTAACCACATAAAACTTTAGAACTTAAATATAAAAATATGATAAATTTAGGACTTCAAGTAATGTGCTCTTTGACTCTTACCTATCTATAAAATAAAGTAAAAGGACCCAAATAAGCCACCCATGTGAATGGATGTTTGACTCTAGAGTTTTGAAAAATTTATTTAATGATGACTTTTAGCTTTTAGTTTGGGTAAATTACAAAATTCTTCCTATGGTTTGATCTAACTTACACTTTGTCCTTTCTATTTTTAAAAACTTACACTTTACCCTTACTTCCTTTATAGTGTCCAACAACAATTTTTAAAACCCTAAATTAAACTGTCTTATAATCATATTTCAAAATTTTCAAGATTTTTGATATTTTTTCATAGCTAATAGATTTTTAAAAAATACTGATATGCATTTACAGGAAGAAAAATACATATACAGAAAGAAAAAACTAATGATTTAAAATATCTATTAAGTATAAAAAAAATATTGGAGAGACCAACATTACTGAAAAGTGACTATTGTCTAGTTTCAATTACAGTTTCAGAAATTGTTATCGAATAGTATAAAAAAACTAAGGGGTAAAGTGTAGGTTTTCAAAAATAAAGGGGGCAAATTATAGGCTATGGTAAACCTCAGAGGGTAATTGTAATTTTCTCTTTTAGTTTTAGCAGATTTATCTTCATTATTAATAAATTATCTAAAATTATAATGTTAATTATAAAAATTGTTCTAAAACAAAGCTAATGTTTTGGACAAAAAAGATTCACCATGTCATCTACTTTAGTCAAATGCACCACTATATTTTTTTCTAGCATAAATAACAAATAAATCACTAATATTTTATAATCGGCTCAAAGCAGCCATTAATATTTTTTTCAGCTGAAGAAACCACTAATATTATTCAAAATGGCCAAATAAACCATTAACGTTATTCAAATGGCTCAATTCAGCCACTCAACTTTGAAATATTACAAAACTGCACTATTATTTTTTTGAAATTGATAAAATAAATCCACTTGGTTTAAAATAATCCAAATAAGCCACTGTCGTTTAGCCCTCACCAAATCTCACAGTAGCCTCCCTTGCATCACTGTCATCTTGAATAGAAGAAGAGCCTAAGTTTGCAAGCCACATCTTCCTCTACCTTACTAATCTTGCTGTTATCGGAGGTCTACACTACTGTTTATCGTTACCCTCAGGGTCATTGTAGTAACCCAAGCCCTCCATGAGTGTTTTATCACCATCATCGTTATGAATTGAAGAGAAGAGCTAGAGATAGTGATTGATAAATGGTTGTAAAGGCTGTGATTGTGGTGGCAATAAAGCGAAATGTGAGCTCGTGGGTGGTGTTAGCACCTATAAGGAATGATGAGTTACAAGTGAACATTGTGATTATAGTAGTGATGGCCTGAAATGTGAGCTTGTTTTCTTCGACTGAGAGGCACTAGGAGAATAAGGTAGAAATAGTCATTGAAATGTTAGATCCACAAACTTTATAGGTGCTTTGAGCGGAAAGAGAAAATATAAAGACTAAACTTGATATTTTACGCTAAGATTCTGTTAGATTTGATGGTTAAAATTATATGAGTAGCCAATTTAAGCCAACTTAGGAACATTAATGGTTCACTTGACAAAAAAAAAAAACAATAGTAAGTGAATTGGCAAACTCAAAAACATTAGTGGTTTATTTATTATTGTTACTTTTTTTTTCTTAATATTCAAAGTTACATTATGGAATTTTGAGCGAAGAGATGACACTTATCAATGGTTATTAAGATAGAAATCTCAAATTGTCTATTAATATTTTGGGTTGAGATCAAATCTGTTACTAAATATTTTTTTCGGTTTGAATTTCCCACTATTAAAATGAGTTCAAATTGGCCACTAATGTTAAAAAAATTAACAATAAAAAGGAAAGGTGATATATTTTGAATCATAGGGTCATAAAATGTAACTTTCAATAAGCTTTAGGAATTTTAAGTAATTTTGTCTTTTTTCCTTGTACCAAACTAAATATGAAAATTTAAGAGCATCTTGAAAAATAAGAAACAAATGAAAGTACACAAAATCGTTTTTGGGCTTCTTCAAGTTTTAGGTTTTAATTGGTATACAAGTTCTAGAAATAATCATGACATATTGGAATAATCATTTTTTTAATAATCTTCTCCAAATAGTTGTAAAATTTACTAACAATTATTTATAAATGTAGCTCTAGTATATCCATAAAAAATATATAAAGATATACCACTATAATTTTGTAAAGTTGAAGTCTAAGATTATTTATAAATAATAAAAATTTAGTAAAAAAATTATAAAAACTAAAGGTATGAAAATTTTCTTTACCTATTATACTTAATAAAGAAAACGTTTATTTTATTTTTTCATTTATATTTTTATTTTCCAATTTTTTTCCTTCAAGTGGCACAGAAGAACAAATAGTAAGTTACTTAAAGTCCTTTTAAGTTTGTTAAAAGTTCTATTATCATCTCAAGATTTCAAAATATATCACTTTTCCTAATTTTTCTGTTAGTTTTTTAACTTTCAATAGCAAATTTGAGGTCATTTTAAAACATCAGTGGGCAAATTGAACCCATTTGAGAATATTGATAAGAAATTCGGATGAAATTTTTTTTTTTAATGAGATATTTTGTTCTAATCCTAAATAATACTCCCCCCGTCTCATTATCTTTGCTTCATTTGACTTTTTTTTACTAGTTTAACTTAAATTTATTTATATTATTGTTTGTTAGAAAAATAAAAAAAATATATTTAAAAACTATAGGTCTTAATTTATCATTCATATATATAAAAGTTTTTGTTTACTTACTAAAATATTAAAAATAAAAAATCATAAATTAATTGATAAAAAATGAATTGTGCAAAGAATTTAAGACAAATTGAGTGGTAGGAAATTTAAGATTGTTGCCCCCAGTTGCAAACCAAGAGTAACAACGGTGGACACTAGTATTGATTTAAAGTCCACCCCTTAAATATTTGAACAATGTCCATTCCTATACTAGAGACTAACTAGTCCTTTCCTCTGCTCTTTTATTTAACACTCAAAAACCTTTTTCTCATTTATGGGGAGCTCAAAAATTATTAGATCTCCTCAAAATCCGGATATCTTACTCGTTGATGGAGTATGGTGCAAGTCCTCAAGGTTAAGAGCAGCTGCTTGGGTTTGGATGGGCATTAATGATCCATGGCGGTTAAGGGACGAACATGTGATCTCATGTTGTTCTTCATCATTACAAGCTGAGCTTAGTGCTCTTGCAGGAGCTATCCAAACAGCTCATCAATTTAAACTCCGATTTATTACCATCTTAACTGATTGCTCATTGATTCTTGCTGCTCTTAGGGGTACGTTGTTTCTTAATCCCTTGGTGGTGAGCTTATCTCTGCAAATTATTGTAATCTTGTTGAAGGAATTTTCATGCTGCTTAGTGGTAGTTGTACCTCGAGAGTGAGTCCCTCTAGCACAGGACTTTGTTGCTTGTCTCATTCCGTAACTTCTCCTTCTTTATGATTCTGTTTACCCAAAAATAATAATAATAAATAAATAAAAACAATGTCCGTTCCTTAGCTACTTACCAAAAGCAACAACTAACAACCCGTCCCAAAAGCAAAATAACAACAGGCCCCAGAATACTTTACGTTTACCATACTTTCCTTATCGATTTACAAACCAAGAATGACAATGGTGGCCCTAAAATTTCGTTTAACGACTGCCCTTTCTATACACTGCATTGTTCTACAAGTTTCGTTTCACGACAGCCCATTCTGTTCACTGCATTGTTCTACTTGTTCATTTGTGTATCTTAATTGAACTTAAGCTCCCACCTTTTTCTATCCTGCTGCTTTTGCTGTATTTCAATTGCAAATTTGTCCACCCCCACCATCAGAATGAGTTCAAAACTAGACGTCTGCGGGTCGGGAGAACGGATCTGAAAAGTTGCTGAAGGTGACCCTAAAATCAATTAGAATTTGAACACGACTGAGAATTCCAAACGTACTAACAGCTGTAGATATGCTTTATTTGCACCAGACACTTGACTTCCGATACTTGGGAAAGTATAATAAATGGGACGCGAATCTAACCCAAAACGAGACAAGGACCTCGTAGAATTAATGGCTGCTGTAGAATATATATCAAATGTTAGCTTATATACAAGGACATACACGCAAACGGAACTAAAAAATGGTCCATGACTCCATACAGACACCAAAGAAATTGTGCTACAAGTAGATAGTAGACCCGGCCATAACAACCACTTCAAGGACTATAAAACGGCAACCTACACGTACCTGCTGCTAACAACCAAAAAACATGCTAGGGACTAGTCTTCTGTTCATGAAGCACTCTCCTACCTGTGCAGCCGGAAACAAGCAAGAAATAGCTTTTTCAAGAGAGGGAGAGAACAATGATGATGAAGGGGGGCAAATGCGGCCACAAATAGTGAAGAAAGTGCTCGACCTGCTGCAGACAAACTGTGACGCACAGACTCAGCTAATGCAGCTTGCCACCAGCATTCTCCAGCTTCAAAGCATCCACCATCTCTTCTTTCTTTTATTCTCAACCACAGGCAATTCTGATAATTTGCATACATTTAACTTGGGTTGCACTTAATGGATAAACATCACTCACAACATATCATGGAAAAATATATGCTTATAATGATGAAACTAGGAGAAAGCATAAGCTACTTTATCATGTGGAAAAGGAAGAGGGAAAAAAGCCAAAACAGAGAATTTTATATGTTATTCATGCTCTCATGTTTGTTTCAACAATTAAGTCTAAATGCTGTACCCTAACTATTGTTGAATACAATACCCAAAGCAAATATTTTGTCACTGTTCAATAGCAAACTGTACCAGATATAATCCAGAGCATGAGCACACGCATATAACATGCATACAATATATACAGAGACAGAAAAAGAAAGAGAGAGAGAGAGAGAGAGAGAGACTAGTTACCTCCTTCAGGATATATTGAATTGTAATGAACCTCCGCCCAGAAGCTCAAGAAAATAACTGCATTGGTAAGATCCACAAAACGTCAAGTTCAATTTTTAGCTTTATTACCAGTGCAAGACACAAGATACTTCCTTTGTCCATAAAATTTATTCATACAGAAACATCATGAAAGGAAGTATCAAACAAGTATAATCGGCCATCTGTAGTAAACAATCTAAATATATTTACACAATTTCACACTCGGACATAACTGGACGCATCATATAGAATACTACCTCCATCCCATTATACCTTTTTGTAGATGACGAAGAAATATACATTTTTATGCAAATGCTAGATGAAATCTAGTAGTTTAATGTTATTTTAAAAAAATAAAAATCACAATTGATATGATAAAAATCTGGCCAAACTAAATTATAAGAAGTCAGAAATTGACAAACATTATCACCAGAGGGAGTACTACTATTACGTGATTTAAATATAAAAAGTGCATATCTATCATTTATATGCAAGAAGCAATTCATATTCCTTAATATTCCTACAAGTTATTACTACACCTATCTATATGCATAAAAATTTGCCACTTTGCTTTTGCATGAATTTGTAGTTTGAATTAAATTTAGACATTTAATTCACACTGTAAACTTCATGCCAATGACTCCAACGTAGTTGAGATTAACGTGCAGTATGATGATGATGATGAATGCTCCTACAAGTATCTACAACTTTCTATTGCAACAATGATAATTATTCATTTCTCATGATATATCTCCTAGAATATATTGATCATTTAAATGATGCAATATCCAAAATGATTTTGATGTTTAAAAAACTGCAAATTTGAGCAGAAGGTAAGTATAAATAACTCATATCTATAATATTTGGGAGCGTTTCCTTGAATTTTTTAACTACATGTCGGAAAGAAGTTGGAAATAGACCTTGAACCTTAGCATTTACCATATAATTCTTTAAAGAATGATCCCTCAAAAAATCTAAATCTTCCAGCTTCAGTTGTGTAACTATATTTAATCTAGTCATGGCATACAGTGTAACATTTTCTGTGTAAGATCCTATCTAAGATAAGACTAAATAGTGTAGTAATGTACAAGGATAAAATAAAAAAAATAACTTCTCTATAATTCAGAAAATGTTCGTCGCAAATGCTGAAGCTAAGTCACACAAAAATACGTATTAGGAAAACATATTTCCATCAGAAAAGCAAATGACCAAAGTTTCAGCTGCGAGGACTGATTGAGAAAACAGCAAGATACCCATTCTTTTGATGCAACTATACATTTCAAGCGCGCCATAGACAAGCCCGATAGTATAAACTTAAAAGAAGACAGGAACTGATTTAATTGTCATCAAGTCAAACATGCATCACATGTTGGACCACCAAATGTCTATGCTTCAGTTTATTTGATTCTATAATTTCCATTGGAAATTCTACCAGGGCGGAACAAAGTAAAATAGGAAAAACAAAAACTGAACTATTGAAATAATTTACCTCGTTTCGACTTCTGAACATATGGAAGAATTTCAACATAGCATGTTTCCTTGAAAGATGTTATCACAAAAATCTTCACTCCGTACTGCAATCATGTTAGAAAATTAATGTGGACAGATATTACCAGCAGAAGAACTAACCATACTTAAATATTTTTCAAAAGTTAAAAAAATAAAAACAAGCATTCAGAAAAATTAGTATAAATTCAGTTGTATCATAAATTATCCAGGAAACATAAACTTAGATTTCCGTTTAGCTCCAATCATCACATGAAAATTAGAAAATTTACTCATACCGAATCTGCAGCTGCCTGCAATGTGACATGGTCACCCCATTCACCACTCCTGGCATAGAAGAGTTGCAATATGGTTTTCAAATTCTTTCATGAATAAAAACATGAGAACATAGAAATGGTAGATTCTTTAAGGGAGAGAGAAATACTTGCTCATCTTCTTCAAATAGTCATCATAAGCCATCGAAACATAACCCGCATACCTATCTGGACAGCACTCGAGCTAATGAAACAAAACATAGAAAAAAGAAATATATCAAAATAAAATTATACTTGTACAATATATGGACAATAGCTTATTATTTTATTCAGGTAATTACAATATGTAATAGAAATAAAATTAACAAACACCAACGAACCTGAGAAACAACTCGCTCCCTCACTAACTTATGGTGATCAGGAGAACGATAAAGTTGATCTGATACAGCACGAAACTGGAAAATATGACTCAAATGAGACCTCTGAAAACTATTAACTTAGTAAAAGCATCAATATAGAGATCTCAGTTTAATTGCAAACAATCAAAACAATGATATGATCAAAAGAGAACCCTAATAGCCCCAACTCAAAAGTGAGCGAGTTTTCTCAGTTTAGTGAGATGGATACTAGAAAATTAATTAACACAAAGCTCAAACTTATCTATGTGGGACTCTCAATAAATAAGTTATCAATACTTGCAAAGAAATAACAAAAACAGCTTCAGTTTAGAAATCGTATGACCAATTGCATCTCTATCAAGGATGAATGAACCCCTCTACACAGATACTGTATCCTAAAAATTTTAACAAGCTTCACAAGTGAACTTGAATAAGATAAAAATGTAAAACTGTGCTTCTACATTAAGACTTGACTAAAGTTATCAACAGTGCAACATCACATGATTGTTTAGCTAGATTTTAGCCCAGTTCGTTTTGCTTTAATGCGGCCCTGTTAACATGTTTTTCATTCTGGGTCTGGTTGTGCAAGCGAGTCGTGTGTGACCTGGTCCCTTAAAAGTCCAAAAAGCCCTTTCTCCTGCAAATCATCTCCTACGCCGCATCGCCTACGCTGCTACTCCTACGCTGCATCTCCTACGCCGCATCTCACAAAAGCAAATCCACCCAATCTAATCGCGATCTTAACATTTCATCCGATCATCACTGCCAATCGTGGAAGCAGATTCGGCCCTGTTCAACTCTCATAATCCTGAAGTTCATTCGCTCGGCCGTTCAACCATCAATTGCTGCTTGGCTGTGAAAAAAGTCTATGCGGGACAACACTGCTCTAGCGAAGGCCCGATCTCCACTACCAGAGCCGCCTCACAGATTCCACCTCTCGCAGGCCATGAAAACAGTTGTATTGGCCATGGCGTTGGACTGCCCTTCAGAGAAGCTTCATGTTTATGTGTCCAGCACGACAGAGATGTGGAGCATCAGAAAGGCTTCAAGGTTTACACGGTGGTGGCTGCCGTTTTGGAAGGAGATTCAGGGGGCCATGTAATTAGACTTAATTTCAGGGGCAAATAAGAGTTAAAAAATTGGACCCCACATCTCATATTTATGAGAGGAAGAAAAACACGTTAATTTACTCGAGTTAAATCATACCAAACAGGCTGTTAGTTTTGATTTTGACAAAAAAAAAAAATCCAAAAAATACAATTATTAGATTTTTTTTTAAAAATAATAAAGCTAATATATGCATCAGGAGGCATATTTTTTGGGAAAATGGATTAAGTTAAGCTGCTTACAATGAGAATTTAAGGAAGCTACTTTGATCATTAAGAAGTTCAAAAAATTGTTTCCTACAGGCAACTACATATTCCTACATTATAAAACCAATGCTTTCCCACACTGATTCCCTAAAAGGGTTCCAAGCACAAAAAGAAATGTGTTTCACACAAAGAAACAACAATTTATTGGTCAGCATATCCATTGTAAACAATTGAAGGGGAACTACCTGACAATTACCATCTCCTTGCACCTTATTCTCAACCAACTCGTACAACTGTAGTCTGAAAATTAAGATAGATAATTTAAAAAGATAGATAATTTGTATGCTTAAAAGTTTCAAGAAAGAAAATCAAAATCACAAAAGGCCAATAAATTGAGCTTCACATCAGTGAAAGTACAGCTTATACAGAATTTTCCTTATCAATTTTTTTGCAATAATAGTTCCATTGCCAAAAGTCCACAAGTCCTCAATTAATGCTTGTTCCAGTTAAAGACTGAAGTCCCTGTTTGTTATAATTCGTCTGCTTTATTCAGATCTTCTCAAATTTAAGAAGTAACTGCTGTAATATATCTCTAGATTAATGTCAAGTTCTTCCTATCATTAGTATAATTCTTTCACTCTGCTCTTCCTTCATTTTTTCACTAGCTTTTAACTCTTCCAAGCTTCAACAGTGACTTCTCTTTCTAAATCAGTTAACTGTGACATGGGCTGTTCAACAACAAGAAAGTCAAAAAAAAAAAAGAGATGAGCAACATAACTGCTTCTTCTTGAATACCTGCCTACAGGCTACAACTATATGATTATTGTTCTTATAATCATCACTATCATTATTGATGGTATATACAGGATATATTTTTACTTGATATATGCCCTAGGAACAAAAGATACTTGTAAAGCTCCTGCCTTTATTTCACTAAAGCTCCTGCTTTTTATTTGCACTTTTCTCTTTGCTGCCTTGGTCTACAGCATTTAGGTTTAAAGAAATGAAAGGGTATTCCAGAGAAAAGCTTCTCCTCCAGAAGATGTAGATGAGACCTGCAGAATTATGCAGATCAGAGTAAGACAGACTTTTAGACAGTAATTTCTATTAGTTTGTACCCACTTGATTTCGCACATGGGCAGAGATGGTAGGTGCTTCTTTGAGTTTTATTTCAGTTTTGGTTCAGGTTTTGCCATTTTCTTGTTGTAGGCCCCACAATTTTTTTTTTGTAAGTGCTGTTGGGCTAATTTTTAAAGATATAAAATGTGTGTGCCTGAGGGCACTTCCCCAAAAGAACAAATAGGAATAAAAATTTGCACGGCATACACCTCTGGTGTGCCTTTTGCCTTTGAATACCTTGAATGGTGAAGATAAATCCTGCAGGAATAGCCATTTTATAAGAATCCTGTGACTGCAGAACATTTTAGCTTTCTGCATAAGAAAAAGGAACTGCAGAAATGAGTGACGCTGTCTCAAGCAATGGAACTTTAAACATCAGTTCTCAGGGACTTGGAGCAAGTCAAGGATACTATTCTTTTAGGGTTCAGATGAAAGAGAGCAAGTAGAACCCTAGATGGACAAGAGAATCTGGCTGGATTGTCAACCACAAAAAAAAAAAAGGAAGATGTTGTTTCCGTACTCCCACCTAAGCTAGTGCTCGACCCCCTTTTCTCTGGCCTTGTTCAAGTCCCAGCAATATCAGCCCCATTAGAGTCTCTATGGCCCTGTGTGTGTGTGTGTGTGTTTTTTTTTTTGAGAAGAAAAGAGGAGGAGAAGAGAAGCACAACGCTTAGTCTGCTTAGTCTGCACTGTTTTCTGCAGAACATAAAGCTGCAGAAGTGAGGTTCAATATTCAGGCTTGACTTGGTAGGGTTTCCTTATATCTAAAGCAAAACGTTATGAATCAGACAAGCTCATTGTAATGCAGAGAAGATCAGTGAGAAGAAAAGAAGCAGGAACAACAAAGGAAAGTTGTGCTAAGTACTTTCCCGTTTCAGAAGTAAGAAACAGAGCAATAGCAGTATGGCATCGCTTTCTTTGTTTAGCTAAATGTTTTCCCTGAATTTTAAAGCCAGAGGTTAAGCATAGACCTAGGGACCATACGAGATTGCAGTAACAAGCTCTAAATGTCAATGTTGAGATACTGGACAAATTCTGCAGAATTTGCTACTCCCATGCGTATAGTACGTTTCAAGCTGACTTAGGGTTTTGATTCCAATAAAATTACGAAATGTCACTTTTGAACTATATATTAGATAGTATTGGTAACAGAAAGTGTCTCTAGACTTTGTTCATGGCTATTTTTGTCTCTCAACTTGAGTGTTTGAGCTGACTCCTCAAGCATTATAGGAACCTGCTAACCTTTGTGGTTCAACATTGTCTTTTATGGGCTTACAATTCTGAATCAGATCAGAACAAGTCTTTGTACAGATCCGGCTAACTGAGATGATTCTCATCTCATTCATTAATTTTATATGTTATGATGCAGATAAGGAAGCAGAGCAGTGAAGTGGAGCAGGCCTGCGCTCCAGGTTCCTGCTTTTTGCAGTTTGTCAGCTTAGGATAAACTATTAAACTATAACTATGGCTTATGGTTTCTGTTTCCAGTCTGAACACTAAGTTGAAGTTATTAGGCAGTTAGTTAAGGTAGCAGCTCCTTATCATCATTTATCCAGCTGTTTCACCTACGAAAGGAGAAGAGAGCACTTTCTGAAATGGGTCTGAACTGGGCTTCCTATGGGCTGTAAAATATGCTGTATACTAGACAACACATGGAAGGTATTTTGTGTTGTAAGGGAAAAAAAAAAGTCTGAGCTACTGCAAAGAACTTTTTAAGTATTTTGAATTTCTCACGGCAATTCTTACATTTGTGACACCAGAACTTAGAGTTGCTTTCATGTTCAGGACCCCTAAGCCTAAGGCATAATTGTATAAGGCTTTCTAAGTAATAATGATCTTATTGAGACTAAAATGGATTAATGGGACTTGCTACATTCACAGATTGAAATCAGGTTCGCAAAGATAGTGTATTGAACACGAATTAAAAATAATCTAGACAGCAGAAAAGACCAGCAACAACAGTATCACAGAAATTTTAAGACAAACCTGTCAAGCAGCCTCTGATGATCTGTTATTTCTTCATCAGCTGAAGGTAGTTCCCCATTTGTTTTAGGAACATGCTACAAAATGCCAACAAAAGAACATTGAGGATCGTTAATTTTGCTGCAGTTAAAAATTATTTTCTAATAAAGAGCATGAAAAAATAATATCTGCAGAAGATGTAAGTATTTCCCCACTACAACCGAGTTACAACATTAAAAGTCAAGTTTGCGAAAACAATCTTCCACAATTTCAATTCTAAGATCAAAACAATTTCTGGTAAATTTCATACTTTTAAATGACTAATGCCACAAAGCATTAAATAGTGCAAGGTTTTAGATGAAGAAGTCCTAAACCAATCAGAGCCAATCAGAGTTGGCATGAAACAACACCAACTAGAACAAAAATACCTTTTGTAATAAAATACTTAGGCCCTATAGAGACGTCTGCGTGTGTGTGTGTGTGCTTGGAAGGAAAGGGAGGCTGAGTTAAGAAAATGGAACAAAGTGTAACCTTAAATCTACATCAGGTTTCAGTCCCTCTTGCATAGAAGAAAGTAGAAACTAATCAAGATATTTACAGATTATTTTCTTTATAAAAGCACATAAATAGCACTTCTCAATATGAGACAGAAATAAATTAAAAAATAATTAATAAAAACAGAATAATTAAGAAAGTGTGAAAAATGCCCAAGCACCACCTTGGCTGCACAACCTAAATTCACTGCATTTTATTTCTTATTTTGAAAAAATAAAGCAGAACCTTTTTAATTAAAATACATGAACAAAATGAATTAACTAACAGTTGAAAACAAACCAGAAATGTTAAAAAATGAAACATGATCCTTAAACCTCCAAGACAGTCTCCATCAGATTTTAGTTATTCTTCTGCAAAAAGCAATCATAAGCACAGTAATGCAAATGCTTATCACGAAAAGAGTCTTTTAAAAATTAAAGTGAAGCTTGAAACAACAGATTTTAGTTATTCGTTTGCAAAAAGCAATAAAAAGCACAGTAATGCAAATGCTTAACACAAAATTAGTCTTTTAAAAATTAAAGTGAAGCTTGAAACAACAGATTTTAGTTATTCTTTTGCAAAAAGCAATAAAAAGCACAGTAATGCAAATGCTTATCACAAAATTAATCTTTTACAAATTGCAGTGAACGCATTTCAATGTAAGAACAATTAAAGAAATCCAGAAAAATATAAAAAATAACGTGAAAACCACACAAGTATGACATGGCCCCAAAACGTAATTAATGATTATCTCTTATTAACCAAAATAAACCAGAGGGTTTCTTATTGCAATACAAAACCAAAATCCATACCTAAAAGTTGAGGGGGGAAAAATAAGCACACACCCAAAAAAATGAAAAAGAAGAAGAACACAAGTGGCACAACACCTAGGACCTGATTTGAAATTAAATAAGTAATCAGACCAAAACATTGCACTTACCGGAACAGGGACCATCTGATTCAACCTCTTTCCTACTTCACCATCAATAGTAGATGACTCATCTGTCATCTCTAATGAGAACAGCATGTCTTCCCCAAAAACTGACTCCGTGAAGGGATCATTGCTCCCTTCACTTCCATCATTGCTCCCTTCACTTCCATTCATAGAGTAATCACACGTATCCTCAATCCCTTGATTTTGACCATCCTCATCTGTTTTTTTTTCTTTTTTGTTAGTATATTTTATTAATTTCCATGTTACTCAATTCTACACAAGAAAGCAAAACATTACTGCATAAAGCCAAAGGTAAATCCAGTAAAACCTAAGGAAGAATTGCGTCCTTAACAATTTCCCACCCACCGGAACAATTTTTTCTTCCAGGATCTAGCCAATTCTGTGCTAGAATAGACACTTGGCTCGGATCATCAAGCCCAAATGCTTCATCAGCAGCAACTCGCGAAAGTTCCTCTTGAAAAGCATGTGCAATAACAGCATCATTATCTACATTTTCATCAAATGATTCTTGGAAACCCTCATTCACGTACCCAACTTGACTACAATCTCTGTTGTACTGAGTCACACAACCAGCAGAACCAGCAGTAGAAAGTACACATAATTCATTAAGACCCCATCGAAGAACATCTGGATCCTCCTGGGACATGATCACATTGACTCCGAGGTTTCCCCAACAGCAGACACACCCGAAAAAAGCACGAGACACTCCTCTGCATCAATTTGTATGCTCACTTGACCAAGCAGAACGGCCGCAAGAGAAATGAGGAGCAAATCATAACTATGAAGCATTGACACAGGTAAAAAGGGCCAAAGATAACAAATGAAAACAATGCATAATTGCAATTTAAACAAAATGCACATAAATGCGTACAATAACTTTCCATTCCAGTAATGTTCGCATCTTCATTCCAGGCAGAACGCAAACAGGAACAAAACATTAAGGAAAAAAATGGTCCGATCATAAAGAGAGGTGGAATACGATACGATAAGCCAATAAAACCTAAAAGTAGCCAGAAAACCTATTGCCAGAATCCTAACTGGTAAGAAAAATCAAAACCGGTACTCCAATCCAAACCGAATCCCAACCAATCCGGGCTTGATCATCAAGACAAGTCATTCGCCCAAGCAAATTACATGAAACAGGAAGAGGCCTCTCAGTTACCTGGAAATCACGACTGTTGAAGAAGAAATTGCCCGATCTTCTGATGAGGCTCTCGGTACTTGCTTTCGAAAAGATTTCCTTTGAAGGAGGGAACTTAACGGAGAGAGGTAGACGCTACGCATACGGAATTATTGGAGGGTATCTCTTTGCTTGATTACCCCCTAACCTTTAATTATTTTCCCATTTTTAATCCCGACCTCCAAGTTGCTCGTTTTGCCTCCCTAATCTCATTAAAACGTTTCATTTTGGAACTTTGCATGACAGAAGTCATTAGTTCAAACGGAAAATGCCACATTAATACAGTATTATGGCAGAAAATGCTAAGTTTAGCCCCTGAAAACCTTTCCTTTTAACAAAAAATCCTTAAAACATTAAAATTTAACATCAAACTCTTCTCCTCATCTCAACCTCCCTGATCCCTCTCTAGCCTCCCCTGCCACCAAGTCTCATAGATCCAATTCTCTCTGGCCAACCTTCTCATGTCCTTCACATATCCAATTCTTTCCAACCAATGCTCTCCTCTGATTGCGTCCCTCTCTGACCACCTTAGTCATCTATCCCCAGCCCTTGTTCCCCTTCTTTGCACTGTTTGCCGCAACCCACAATGACTTCTTCGCTTTTTTCGTCTCCATTTTTGTGGGAACAAGAATAGACACACAGGAAATGTGATAGAAATCATGACTTGAAATCACAACGGCCCTAATGGGGTTTTGAAATCGTGATGACGATTGATGGCTCAAATCGAGGCTGTCATGATTTGCCATCGCGATTTAATCTATCGCAATTTGTTGTCACTCCTCTGAATCGAGGCCCAACTTCTCCCTGTTCGAATTGAGCAGCTGGCTAGGTACTGTGGAGAGAAGGCTAAATAGGGAGGAGAGGTAGGAGAGAGTTGGCTAGAGAGAGAGAGGTCGAATGGTGCCAGAATCTTTTAAGGAGTTTTTTTGTTAGATTTCAAATTTTTAAGAATTCTTTGTTAAATGTAAAAGTTTTCAAGAGTTAAAATTAGCATTTTCCTTATAATATTATGCTAACATGGCATTTTCCGTTTGAATTAATAACTTCCGTTACACATGGTCTAAAATGAAATGTTTTAACTAGATTAGGGAGGTAGAACATGTAAGTTTGAGATTAGAGTTAAAAGTGAAACAATAATTAAATATTTGGATCTAATCATGCATTTTACCTGATATCTTTGCTATTCCCATGCTCCTTGATGTCTAAAGCTACAACAATACAACCCCCCTGTTGTCTTCTCTAATCTACACTTTTGTCCCATATTTTGGAAAACCTACATTTTGCCCGTCCTTACCTGAAGCCCTAAACCGTCGGTTCTATTACTCTTGCCAATAACATTATTACCGTGTTTGACCTTTAGTGTTTTAGAATTGTACAGATAAGCCCATAGGTTTCCAAATTAACACCAACTACTGTCGTCTTATTTTTCATTAACATTTATATTTTTTAATATTAGTATAGAATTAAGTGATTAACATCAATTATATATGAATTCAAACGAGTTAAAAAAATTAAAGTAATTGTTAAATTAATTAGAAAATATACCATAAAAATTACATACCAAACATAAAATAAAACCAATGACTTATCAACCACCACTCTAAATTACCACCCAAACCAAAATTCTGTTGATTCAGGATATTGTAGAAAAAAAATATGAAATACCCTAATACAATTATGGCCTAAAGGCCAATATCATAGCCCAAACTAACATAGATGCTTATCAGGGTTAGGTTCACCATATACTTAGTCCATTAGGCAAGCACCTATTCCTAAAAGGAATGAGACTCCAAAATGGTTCATCAAAGAGACTTCCATTACTATCGAACTCCATTTGACTCCATAAAAGGGACCACCCATGGTATTCCAAGGTATGTTCTAAAAGCCTAGTCACCATAGTTACTTTGTCACTATCATAGAGTTATCTTGACCATAGAGGGTTCCCTCCAGGCACACCATCTAGGGACCTGATGGTGTCTTTGTGCACAAGGATCTAGTTCAGATTAGGTAGTAACTTAAAGGCTGGTCTACCCAATTTGATTGGTAGCTCCCTTGTTTGGCTAACAATTTGGTGTTGTCTATGGGTATGACATTGTGAACATTAGGAGATCGTGACATGACTAAGACCTATCTGAAGACGAGCACACCATTGATGGTGGTTAAAATCCCTAGGAGCAAGTGAAGGCCTTTTACAACTAGGATGCTGGATGAAGAGCTATTAGTGGCAAATGTTACTACCTCCTCTAGATTTAAAGAAAGGTAAGGCCTTTACTATGCTTCATGACAATCAGTTATAGGCCTTCTAACATGCCCTCTTTGAGCAACTAAAAGCCACCATTCCACTAAAGATTGAAAGGGCCTTACATACGGCTTAGGAAGGAGATGAGGGTCACTTAGCCCCTAAGAGCAAAGGCAGAGCCCTATATAAAAACCCTCTACAGGTGTCCCGAGAGTAATCGGACGGCCCAGGCACAAGCGGCATTAGTGTGGTTTTTAGGAGGCTAGACTAGATGGAAGAACATTTGAAGGCAGCAAAATCCCTTCACCCTAAAAGTCGAACACCTATGGTGCATATAAGCTATATGTGGATCTAGCCCTTCGTGGATAAGACAAACAATGTGCCAACCCATGAGGGTTTTAGAATGCCAAGATCAACCCTTACGATTGGCTGAAAAATTTTACCAATCACCTTCAGTGGTACATCACTTCCATGGGGCTTGAATGACCACAAATGTCATAATGTGTAGACTTTTAGCTCAATGTTGATAGGAGCGGCAACAACTTGGCCCGGGGCAAACAAGGGTCTCCAGTTTCACTTTTTTTGGGACCTTTTAAATACCTTTCTATGCCATTTTTAGGGAATCAACCGAACACTAAAATGGCGGTCCACTTCCTGAAGATACTATAAAGGAATGATGAGTGCTTGACGGACTTCATGAGAGATAAGTCCAATGTACACCTTACCTTATATACATAAATACATACAAGCATACATATATATTAATATGTATATGTATGTATTCCAATACTAATCTTCATAACATAAAACAAGTGTGAACATATCAAATCTTGTATTCCTAAAAAATTGGAGATATGTACAAATCAAATACTAGATATGTGTAAACTTGATGTATAAAAAGGTGAAGGAGTTTTATAAATAATATATGATATAAGTACAAATATGATCATATATATGTTATTGAAATATATTCAATAATATGCACTGGTCTAACCTATCATAAAAAAATTGATGTGAATACGTCAAATTTTATTTCCTGCCAAAATTGGATATATATACAAATAGAATGACAGGATAGATATGAAACTTAATACATAAAGTAAGTAATGGATATGTATAAAACATGTGATAAATATATACAAATAAAATCAGAGATATGTTATAGATATGTAAGTGAATAAACTTTTACGTATGAATAATAAACTTTTGTACACGTATGCATTTACAAATTTAATTTTTTTTTTCATTTACACATATATGTAAATATAAAAGACATTAGGGATAGAATTGACAAAAAAAATGAAAAAGTGAAGGACAAAGAAAAGGCTTGAACCAAACCCTTCCAATTCTAAATTTTTGGCTCACTGTTTCATTCCACCGCCTCTTTTTCTGACATCATTTTTGCCCTTTCCAATTCTTCCTTCGCCACCCTCCTTCGTGACTACATCCGCAACTCATGTTTCAACCTCTTTGACACACCCAAGCCCCTTATCCTCCTTAATGAATCCTACGTCTCCGTCGCCATAATCTGCATGAATAAATTGGGTTTCCAACTCAGGGTACATAGCGGCAATCATGACTATAACATTATTTCCTATGTCACCTATCAACTGTTGCATTTTAGCAATTTTAACCCAAGTATAGGCTATCTCAAGTAATAAAATCTCGGGAGTCCGAGTGTCGAACCACAGGGAAGTGAATTAAGAAATATAAATTACAGATTTTTAATAAAAAAAAGGTTTTTATGAAATGTGTGAACAACTGTTGATTAAAAATTCAAATTCAAATAAGATAGTTAAGGTTAGGGGATCCACTTTTAGTATATCGGTCATGATTAATTTTAACTCATCTTACCACTCAATGATCCACACATAAAGAAGGTCCCAATCGGGGAATTTAGTTAGTATTAACTTTTATTGATCTTAAAATGCCAACACTTACTAATAGGTTCAAGTATCCATTATACCAACCTTTGTCAACAATAGCTCAATATTCCAATATAGCTGGCAAGTCATGTTCTACAGAGGAAATCAAGCAGCTTTTATGCCAATGATTTAACTATGATAGATCAAGACTACCACTTAACAAGAAGAGAAGTTAAATAGATTAAGAAAGAAAACACTGTTAACGTTTTGATCCATTTAAATCAATCATAACCTTTATATCAAAAGCTTCATCCTTTCACCTTAGTAAAAGAAATATTAGTTAGTCATGATAAAAGTAAACAATATGTAGAAAGATAAAATGAACATTGATTGAAAGATTAAAAGAAGAACAAGAAGAAGAACGAGAAAACACTTGGACAGAGTTTCGGTATTGAAAACTAGAATAAAAACTAAAGAAGAAAAACTAAAGATGATGCAATAACATAAATGAGGCCTAAGAAATGGCATGCCTTCACCCTCCCCCCAAGGTGCCTATTTATAGAGTTTTGGGGGTGGGTGAAATGGTAAAATGGAATGGTGAAATATAGGCAAATACAAATCAACAATGTCGGGCTGTAACATTTTTTAATTTTTTGACTACCGTACACATCAAATCAGCTCTTTCTCAAAGCACAAGATTTGTAGATCTCTTCTTTAGCTTCAAATCAATAGCTTGCTCATTCAAATTGGATATTTTTATCTCAAGTTATGATTTTTCTACTGAAACTACTCTTCAGCATATGAAAAAATGAATAGTCTCATCCATAATCAGATTTTGGTAATAAAAATGATCAAACTAGCTCACGGAATGAAGTAGAATTGAAGGTCTATGTGTTGACTTTTAGATGAATTTAGAATCACTCAGTTTTGATATCTACAACTCTAGATATGATTTTTCTTATGAATGGTCGCTAAGTGATGATTTTACTTACGTTAAAAAAATAATTATTTACTATTAATAAATAGTGAAAACACATATGAGCAGTAAAATATGCATATGAATAGTAGTCGGTGAATAGCAACTGGTAAATAGTAAACAGTGAATAGTAACTTAGTGAATTGGTTTAAAAAAAAAACGTGAACAGTAACCCAATGGAAAAATTGCTCAGAATAGAAAAATTAACTATACTCAAAGTGTATAATGATAATTTAAACCCTTAATAGCAATACACTCATAAGTTTTCATCATCAACCATTCTTCATCCTTAAATGTGTTCAATTTTTGCTCTATTGGATGTCAATATCAAGTCACAATCGGCTTGGGCTAATACTGGTGCAACCTTTAGGAAGGTTTACTACACCGTCTTGAAGAAAAGCAAATACCACGGGTTCCCTACTAAAATTTATCTCATCACCGAGTAAGAAAGTGGAACACGAAGTATCAGTTAGAAAATAGGGAAGGGACATGCTTGAAATTTGATATTTTATCAAGGGTAATTTTGACATTTTATCCATATGGCGCATGGGAAATAAGGTGTATTTGAGATGGACCCCTTCTTGAAACACTTCAATGTTGAAGTTATCTAAGTGCATGATATCTCTATCTAATTTGCACTTAATCATTATAACCCAAGGCTTGTTGGAAGATTTTAAGCTGGCTTGGGATTTGGACAAAAATCTTATGAAGAACATTAGATAGTTACTAGACCGAGTAAACAAATACATGCAAGCTAAGAAGCTCAACAAGCCAGCTCTTCAAAATGAGCACCCCAAGCCTAAGGAAAATAGAACATTGTCCAAAAAGAGAGATTAGGGCTAGGAGACCTTATAGACACCATTGCATGATATGGGACTAATATTATGTACTACTTTAAAAGGCATAACATGGTAATTAAGTGGTCACAACCAATACACCCAAAAGCCAACAAGAACCCTAAAACATACCATTATTATCACAAGGATAAGGGCCATGACACCAAGGAATTTTGGCAGTTGATAATGACCTAATTGAGGAGCTAGTTAAAATAAGAAAGCTAAGGGAATATGTTGCCAATTCAAATTCCCCCTACAGGGGGCAGGAAAAAAGGCCCATAGAAGGGATGATAATGATCCAAAGGCCAATCAAAATCAATAGTGGGAGAGGCCCCGATCACCCAGGAGAGATGACAATAGGAGCCTTGGGCCAACTGTCGAGGTTATCCATATGATTACCAAAAGGAAGTCATCCTCATCATGTAAAAAATAAACACATACTATAACACCCATATATCCCACATTGGTGAAATGTGGAATGTTTTATGTAGATATATAGACTCAAATTTCAAAGTATAAGTATTTAGCGCTTATCCTTTCTTAAAGGATAACCCATATGATATGGGTAGATGTTCCGTTAACCAGTTTTGGACTTTGGTCATTACAGATGGTATTAGAGTCGACCCAAGACAATGATGATGTGACATAGTAGATGTGCACATGCATCGTTTATTAAAACTAATCCTCAATTTGAGAGGCTACTTGGCCAAGGGCTACGATTCCGATTAGAAAGGTTATTTGGTCCGACAAAACAAGTAACCCGATTGATCCCAATAAGGACACTGGGTACATAAGGGGAGTTTGTAATACCTTTATAGCTCACATAGGTGAAATGTGAGAAGTCTTATATAGGTATATAAGCTCAAGTTCCAGACCACAAGCACGTAGCGCTTATCATTTTCCAAAGGATAGCCCAAGTGATATGAGTAGGTGTTCCATTGATCGGTTCTGAATTTATGTCATTACAGATGGTATCAGAGCCAAGTTTGGTTCAAAATATGTGGTTGAGTCCGCCGATATGGGACGAGGGAACTTTCTTATACTAAGATTTCAATCCTAAATACCTAGCATTTATCTTTTTTTCCAAATGATAGCCTATGTGTTGTGAGTAAGTGTTCCGTTGATCGGTTTTGAACTTAAGTTGTCACATGGGTTATTATTTAGAAAAAGATAAGTTCTAGGTGCTTGTGCTCTAAAACTCGAGTCTATATATCTACATAAGGTTTCCTACATTTCACTAATGTGGGATATAGGGTTGTTACAAACTCCCTATATGTACCATATTTTAGGGACACAACCATATTTGTTAATTGTGCCTTGGTTAGGAAAGGTTACCTAACAAGCATAAGATGGCCTCTATGTGCCATGAAGTTGGCACAAACTAACCCTAAGAAAAATAAGAAAGAGGCCTAAAAGAAATAGCTAGTTTATCCATCTTGAAAAAGTCGAGGAGGTGGAAATAGCCCCTAACATAAGTGCCAAAATTGATAAAAACCTTTCTAATAAGATAAAGTATTCATTTATTGAATTTTGTAGGTTAATATCACTATTTTTACATGGCCCATAGTGACATAATAGGAATAGATATTAAGGTCATTATGCACAAGTTACAAGCTAACCCCTTAGCTCAATAAATCTTGTAAGATAATAAAAACATAGAACTAAAAGGACAAGACTTTATCATTGGCAAGGTTAAGAAGCTCTTAAAGGCAAAAATCATTTGGGAAGTATGATAACTTGAATAGTTGGCAAACATGGCTTTGGTAAAAAAGAAAAAAAGAGAATGATGATTAATGGATATATATAGACTACACAAATCTCAAATATGCCTACCCAAAAAACCCCTATCCATTGCCTTATCCGTTGCCCTCAATTGATTAATTGATCACTTGCACTATAGTTTTAAAAGTCTTGACATTCATGGATGAATTCAATGGGTACGACCAGATCTAGATGGATCCTAATGATGAGGAAAAAACTACCTTTACAATAGGAAAAGTTGTATACTGCTATCAGCATATGCAATTTGGGCTAAAGAATATAAAGACAACATATCAAAGGCTGATGAACAAAGTCCCACAAACCAACTAGGCTGCAACATGAAAGTTTACATTGATGATATAATTGTAAAGAGTAGTGTGCTAGATTGTCACATTGATGACCTCAGGGAAGCCTTCTAATCTGTGCGGTAGTTCAACATGTGCTTCAATTCTATGAAGTGCATATTTAGGGTTAAAGTAGGAAAATTCTTGAAATTTATGGTCTTTGAGAAGAGGATTAATATTAATCTTGATAAAATCAATGTCATTCTAAAGATGCTTGACCTAAGTATAAGAAAGATATCCAAAAGTTGGCAAGAAGACTTACCACCCGCAAATGTTTTGTCTCCAAATTCAAGTACATGTGTCATCTTTTGTTCAAGATCTTTAAGAAATGAATATAATTTGAATGGATAAATGAATGTCGAAAGACCTTTGGGCAGATTAAGGACTATCTGAAGAAACTTGTAACATTTAAGTAACCTTAACTTGGAGACCCTTTAGTTTTGTACTTTATTGTCACCGAGGGTTCAATTAGAAGAGCCATAGTTCGAGAGGGAAAGGCTAAATATTTGCTAGTATATTGCATTAATAAGACCCTTCAAGAGGCAAAGTCATGATACCCCTAATTATAGAATGTCATTTTTGCCCTATTAGTAGTTTTCAGGAAATTAAGTCCAAGTTTTTAAACTCATTGGATCATGTTAAAATAGGGTTCTTCTTAAAGAACATTCTCCAAAAATTTAGACCACTTAACAAAGCTGGCAAAGTAGTGCATTAGACTATGAGAGCTTAATATCCAATACAAGCTTTAAAGCCCTATAAAAGCATAAACCCTAACAAGTTCCATCACAAAAATGTTGTAGTAGAGGAGACCCTAATGTCAAAAATGAAAAGGAAGTCCTCTCCTGGAAATGTATGTTAATGAAGCCTCCAGCTAAGGTCTTTAGGAGATAGGGTCATTCTTTGAGACTACTAAGCTCATCAAAATTAAGCTTAAGCTTGAGCTGAGCCAATCCTAATTGAGCTAAACTTTGAGCCTGGCGTGTTTGGGCTTTACTTAGCTTATTTCTATCCTTAATCCTTATGCTTGTTGAACATGTATGATTGTTAATCACCTTTGCACATATTGTAATTTAATTTGATACTTAAGAAAACACAGCTTGAAGTGGAAAAGAGGGATAATTTAGCATCTAGATTACCAAGTTTATTATGGATCTAGAACTTAAACCATTCTTAATTTAAACATAGAGCTTGAGATAAAACCCCGTTAGGCTAAGTTATGAAGAGATTCTCTCTCTTAAAAGGAATATAGTCTTATATTAGCTTCCCACATCAACAAGATGATGCCTTGAATAATCTCATAATCAAATTTACCATTGAGCTCAAATAGTAAGCTCCTAAAAAGATAACTCTTGCATTAAATAGACCTTCTTGCAATAATCATTTTTTTTAGTTTTCTTGCATAAGTTACCATTCTTGTTATTTTGTTTCTCTAATTACTTGTTAGTAAAGTTAGTAAAAGTTTGGTTGCTAGCTACACAAGAAACATATTGAAGTAAGTAAAAATTTAGTTGCTAGTTACACAAGAAACATATTAGTTTGACAATCAAACTTCCTTTACATAAGCAATATGGTAATCCTCATGCGAACGATTCCTAGTTACTGTACTATAAATGACAATCTTGCATTTACAGAAAGGTCAAATGGTGATTAAAACATAACCTCATAATTTGATTAGAATCTTTCTGATACATTAGGTCATTGACTATAAAGTATAGAATGAAATCTCTTTGATACATTAGGCCTAAAATTAGGTTTAAGCAGTCCAAGACCATACTCACATAAATTAAGGCAACACCAAGCGACCATGGACATGCATACCCATATGGGAAACTTTCCTAACCTTTATTCCCATAATAAACGAACCTTGTATATTCCAAGTACATGCTACATAAGGTAAGTTTCCCAAAAGTAAGCCTTCTCTCATTACATGGGCCCCATGGTCTAGGCTTGGTCCCCTTTGGTATATTCAGCATACTCCACAGTTCCTTTATTGTAGGAATAAAGGTTAGGAAGGGTCTCCATATGTGTGTTCATGTCCATGTTTTGATGTTAGCTTGGTGTTGTCTCAATTTATATGGATTTCCCATGTCTATAGAGGCTCATTAGGCTTGGGATAGCTCAACGCCATCACAGGTGCACTGACATATGAGTTTAAAGGCAAAAGGACCTTTTGGCTTATGAAAAGTTAGAATAAAAACTATGTTTTGGTTAAGAGTTATTGTAGGTGTTAAAGGGTTCAAAGCATAGAGAGGTGTTTGTTTAGTGGAATGGTGCTTAGGTGCCTAGCTGGGAGGCACTCAAAAAATTATGGCAAATCATTTTTGGGTGATAAGAATTGTTATGGTGACTTTGAGTTTAAAGTTATGGGATGCATTTGGTTAGGGCCTAACAGATCATTGCCTCAAGCATAAAAATGTATGTTATAATGCACGATGACACACATTAAATATAAGGCATTTGATTAGTGACATAGTATGAGTTGAGGGCCTATTAGAGGGATACCTCAAACACAAAATGTGTGTGGTATGATGTGGGATGCATGCATTGCTTTGATGCTACAGGTTGAAAGCAATAGAGGCATTTGATTAATAACATGGCATAGGTTGAGGGCCTAGCAAATGGGTGCCTTAAACACAAAATAGGTTCAATGAGTTGTAGAATGCATGCATTGCAAAGAAGAAGTGATGTAACATCACAGCAAGGTGTGGCTCTGATAACAGCACAATACGTTGGTTGATTGGTGGCTAATTTATGATGGGTCTTTTAGGATGAAGGCTTGCTATATAGGTACTTCTTACACGAAAGGGATGATGTGTGAATGGCTGACATTGTAAAAAGGGTTGTGTTACGAGTTCAAAACAAGGAATGAGTCTAATTAATAGCATGAAGTTTAAGTGCTTCGTAGAGAAGTACTTTAACATCTTTGGAACATTTGGCGCCTATTGGTGGTGTTGGATGCATTATGTTGCACGAAGATGCCAAGAATTCAGAACAATAAATGATGCTTCTTGGAGGTTTAGTAAGAGCATTGAACTCATTTGGTGGGAGTGGTTTGTTATACCCTTAAATGGCTTTGTTGCAAGGAAAGAACTATTGTGTGGGCAACATTGCACACACTAAGACCTAATTGGTGAACAAGGTGCATTTGGCTTGGATTTGTAGAATAAAAAACACGTGGAGCAAACAAGGTGCTTAAATGGGCTTAAAGAAGTGCACAGGTAAAGCTAAGACATGTGTTTGTAAGGCAGATGAAGTTGCCGGGCAATACATGTGGAAGTACATATATAAAAGTCGTCTATGGCTAGGGCTATGCTTATTGGGTTTATGGGCTCATGGCTAGGCAGACTTTGTATTGGTTTTGTGGTGATGCGGGTAAATTCTATCTGTCATCCCTAAACTATATCTTATATTTCTTAATCATCCTTTAACTATCAAATGTTGCGTGAATTATCCTTAAACTATTTAATGGTTGCTGTCTCAATCTCCTATCCACCACAGTTATTAATTGTTGATGAAAAAACGACGGCACTATTGACGTGGCTTTGAAAGCTTGCATAGCTATTGATGTGACATCAATTTTCCATCCATCCATAATGGTGTGATGGACGACAAGATAATACAATAATAATTAAATAGTTTAAGGATGATTGGTGCAACATTTGATAGTTCCAGGATGATTAAGCAACATAAGATATAATTTAGGGACTAAAAATAAAGTTTATCCATGGTGATGCACTATACCTTTGTGTGTGAGTTGTGAGGCATAAATTGATTCTAACTTGTTACAAGCCTAAGGGTTAGCTCACCTTCTAGCCCCACACCCCCAGTGTACTTGTGTTGGTGTTCAACTATCTCTAAGCCTAACCACGTCCATAGGTGCAAGAAAACCACATAAATCAAGACTACACCACATTAACATCGAACCATGGACATGCAGACACATATGGGAACCTATACATAAGATAAACCTCCCAAAATTAAGTCATCTTTCTTCATCTAAGCCCTATGCTCTAGCCTTGACTATAGCCAAAGGTACTAAAAAGCTTAAAAAGTTAAGGTGGAAGGTCATTAGGCCATTGACTAGAAGCTATAGAATGAAGTCCCTTTAATACATTTGGTCCAATAATAGGCACAACCAGTCCAAGACCATATGAGTTGAAAAAGGCTTAATGGAATGTCCTAGTCACTACAAAATATTGAATGAAATCCCTCTAATACATTAGGGCTAAAAGTAAGCTCGACTAGTCCAAGAACGTACAAGTAGAAAAACTTTAGATGAAAGGTTCTCATACCATTAACTGTGACACATAGAATGTGGTACCTTGTTAGGCTTGACCCCTTAGGGCATGGTATTTAAATTCAGCCCACTCAATGTTCTCCATGCAATATAGACATGCCAATCTCCCATGCGTACTCCACCTTAATAACATCCCATATACTGGTAAATTACTAATTATCCATAATAAAAAAGCTCACATCGTGAAATTTTGATATCAAAATGTATTCCATGTTATAACTCCATCCACCCATAACATCCTCAGTGTATCAATGAACGGCTATAGGAATACATCAATATTTCATCATGGAGATCTTGGACTTGGTATTAATAATGACAGAGATATGTATGTTTTTTTCATACATATTTCTAGTGCACAATTTTAAACAATAATGAATATCAGCCATATAAAACACATCCCTTCTAATGCAGAATTTGACATAAACTCATCTATACAAAGCCCAAATTGTACATTTTAGATTTCAGCCGCAAAATTAGGAAAAGTTAAATCAACATGCTTCCAAGCCTCATTTTGACATAGATGACCCACTGTACTATTCTGAATAGCCTGATTACTCGCATGCCATATTATATGTTTAGTTATATGGGTAGACATGAATAAATATCTAAGTCGGTTGGTGATTGGAATGTGCTACAATACTTTTTTCAAATTTGATTTTTTATTTCCTCTATTCATTGTCCTTTCTTTATATTTGCACCCCTCCTAAACATTGCAATGCTTCAACATTTTGGGTTTTTGCCATTGAATAACATACAATTCTTCAGGCACACATCTATTTTTTGCATATAGAAGACCCAAACCCTTCATCATTTGCTTAGTCTCATATAATGTCTGTATCAATCAATTATCTTCTTCTGGAACAAATTCTTTAATGAGGGATAGAGTATCATTGAAGCAATTGACCTATATATTATGCTTACTTTTCTTGTTCAGCAACTGAGATACCGTTGATAGCTTCATGTGTTTGGTGCATCCATCCTATATGGTGTTGATGTATCGGTAAGTAATTTATAAAATTTCTCCGCATCTGGATTTGGAAATTTATCATTCACTCTTGTGAAATTAAACACATTGCCCTTGTCATGATCATTTTCTTCATCATATGCATAATCATCCACCTCAAAATTCACCTCGTGATTATTGTTATCCTCATTTCGATTGGTTTTAAATATTTCATTATGGTGTACACTCGGGCCAAATGAATCAATAACTATTTGTTCATAACCAGATCTATTATTATAGTTTTCATCTTTATTTGAAATAGTTCCCGAAGATGATAGATTAATTAATGTTTTACCTATATGAAAATTATGATATTGCATGTCATGCCGCTCACGACAACAGTACTAAACATAATAGTTATCAATAAATCCAAATTGACACAAATGCATTCCAACTTCATTTTTTTATAATACCTATTTTCATATCACCGACATGGATATTTAATCAGTTTAGTACCTCTATTACAAATGATTCTTATAAAATTTTCTACATTTAATATGAAATTTGGGTTTATATATCTATCCATCATTAATTTCTGATACATCCATTCACGCCCTTATGTCATGTTCTTATTTTCTACAATTCAAATTTACAAATATATATTGAATTGCAAAGAAAAAAACATTACAAATATATATGATTGTGAACCTAAACCCTAAACAAATTCTATAAAGAAAAAACCCTAGCCTGTTTAGAAATGAAACATCAATATCGTACTTCTATGCCGTAATTTATCTTATAGGATGAATAAATTTCAGGAGCATATCACATTAGTTCCTTATAATGCTTTGTTTATATGAGACTGAAATCTCATATAGCTCAAATTTAATCATCATTAAAATAAATCAGAAATAGTAAAGTATGATCTAGATATATGTTCATTTCTAAACTATCCAACTTGGATAACCAATAATTTCCAAACAGAGACCTATTATGCATATAAGACAACTACATATCCTAGCAGTTACTTAATATGCGTACTATTTCTCAAAGATAAAAAATCATTAACAGGCATTCTATGTTTTATCTATAACATATACACAAATAAAACTTATTTTATTAGTATATATCTAATAAATCAACTTAAAAAAAATTTACCTATATCTTCACGCCAACAATTCTCTGGTAAATTGGAGCAAAAGAGTAGTTGAAGAAGATGAGGGCAAAGATTAAGCAAAAACAACAGTTGGGCAACACCAGAATGGAGGAAATAGAGGAGGAGTGGAAGGGAACAAGTTTTTGTTGCATAGCGAAGATTGGAGAATGACTAATAATGACTAATTTTCAAATTTCTAACCTAAAAACTAACTGATTAACAACTACCACCTTTCAGACTAAGAGAACACGACTGAATTGCAACTGAAATTAAAAAATTTGACTAAATTCACAACTGAATATCAATTGACTCGCTTCAACCACAATTGACTTTTAATCGCAAACTTCATTGATTTTTTTGTATTTTTGTTATAATGGAAGAATCTTAACTAAAGAAGATTTTTAATTAATAAGGTATTTAATAGGGGAGAATCTCAAGGATTGGGAGTGTCTATCGTTAACCATGCTTTTAAGAGGCTGTAACTTGGCTCCTATATGTATAAAGTGGGAACCCTACGACACTTTCCAGGTACATACTCCATACTACCTAAAATTCATAGTTACTTAGCCTATTGTTTGAGGAGCTAACATGACTGTCACAAGATTGCTCATAGTGACATCCTCTAGGGCTTTGATGTTGCCTTTGATCATAGGTTCTTAATTCTCGGTTCACTCGGGTTAACTAGTTAGAGATCTGATCCAATGATTCTTCTTGGTAGTTTGACTATTAAAATGTAATGTCTGGAATGTGGACCACAAAAATATAGGATTACATCACACCTTAAATGGCAAAGTAGCAACATAATGATAAAAGAATGCAATCATGGAGTATGTAGTAGCTGTGGAAGATTTAACCATATTACATATTGGAAGCTATACAAAGAAGGCATTTTACAATGGATAAGACCTGCTTCCTTAGGCATCCGAGTATTACAAGTTGTCTCTATAGTAGGTCAAAAGATATCATTATTGTATAACAAAACTTTAAACTCTCATCTTCACCCATAAGTGTACAATTGTTTATTGGTGTATGTGTGAATGAGGGGTCAATGCCTTAGAGATTAAATGGCTGAATTGTGACAAATTACCAAAGCTCGAGCTGTACTTTAGCTAAGCAAACAAAATTGAATAGGAAGCAAACAAGTAATGCAAATGAAGTGAAATAAAAACACTATATAAAACTAATATGCAAAGTTCTAATAACAAATGCAAGCTATTTCCTAAGAGTTCGCTATATGATAGAACAATTATGCTAATTGAGTGTATTGTTAGAAACTCGTTATCTTCTTATTACGTGATTATATTCCATCAAATAATGAAACCCATGGAATCTTTTGACCCCTCCAAATATAATTCTAAAAAAGAACATTTCTTTTTTGACATAGATAAATTGATTCCTTGTCATAAAGTTGTTGGTCAACCATTGAAGAATCTTGACATACTTCCAAAAGATTTATAACAATCACTAGTATGCATATTGACGAGAAAAACTCATCTAAGCCATCATTGTTTGGCTCTTAAAACTTCAAAATTGTCGGTAAATTAGGATGAAGATTCATATTAAAGCTATTGATTGTGACTTTTGAGAAGTTATTAACAATTATCTAGATAGTCCTATAAAGAAGTTGATTGTAAGCAAGTACTAAGGATTTAAAAGAATATAAAACGGATGATGATGATGATATGTGTACTAAGAATGCTAGAGATATAGATGTTATACATATTATGTGCTAACCCTTGATATGCTTATTTAGTATCTTTTTGTGATAATGCTAAAGAAATATGTAACAAGTTATTTATCACTTATGATATAAAGATACACATGCTAGTGAGAGCTTATGAGCTATTCTAAATGGAGCCAAAGAATGCATGCAAGAAATGTTCGAGAGGTTCAATAAAATTCTTACAGTTAGTTGAAAAAATACATACAAATAAAGGTTGGTAAGAAAGATCTGTAAAGCTTACCATCTTTATAAAAGAATGCTACAAGTGAATGTGGAAAAATCAATGTACATACTAAGCTTTTTGACAAGTTATTGAATATGTGTTGAAAGAGTAAGTTGAAGAGAATCTTAATAAGAGTACATCAATGGATTCATTTATTTTCAGCTGTTGGATAATTGTTTTAGAGACAATTTTATTGAATTTTGTATTTATTATATATATATATATATAATGAAAAAAAAAATAATGAATCAGAATTGAAACTATGACAATTTCGAGTCAAATGCTCACTGTCTCCGCCCTATCCGCGATCACATGCGAGCAGGATCCACTTTGCGGCGGATGGACCAAAGCCGGCCTTTTGTCGTTAGACAAACAATAGACTTTCAGACACCGGACCTTGTCAACACTACAGATGTGCCACCATTCGTCTATTGCTCCTCGAATCTCTCACTCGAAGTCGTGACACAAAACATATAAATATACGGACTTGGTAAATTTCCTACTATGGTGGGTCGCTGGTGCGGCCCTCTCTCTTTCAGGCAGCTGAGCCCTGCTTTTATTAAATCCGACTTCCAATTTCCCTACACGTCTTCCATTGTTTAATTCCCACTTCCTCTTCAACTCCAACTTTCTATTTCTGATCAACAAGATATGTTCTTTTATGTTTTCGCCTCATAGTGTCGAGCCAAGTTTTTGGGTCTTTTGATTCTCTTGATGGACTTAAGAGAGTTGAAGTTCCATGCTTTTTGGGGATTCATGATCTGGGTTGTGTTTATTTTGAGTTGCTTTGTTAATGCTGTGAAGTGCCAGGGTTTGACTGATGCCGACCCGGTGAACAACTCTGCAATTCTTCCTATTGCTACTCGGTTTGTGTATAGCAGTCTGTCCAATCTGACAGCTAATCTCAGCAGGGATTTGAAAAGCCAATATGGCTTCTGTATCAAAGACCCGTAAAGTCATCTCTCTCTCTCTCTCTCTCTCTCTTGGCCCTTCTTTTATTAAGTAATTCTTAGATTTTCCTTTTATTTCTGAAAATAGATAACAGAAGGAGATGGTGTTCACGTTGTTAAATTGTACTTCCACAATCTGGGAAATATGAAACATAGATTTTCCAGACCATCTTTTTGCGTTGATTTTTGTTGTCTGGGTGCTTGCTATGTTTGGCTGGGGAGAAAATTGAGAGACAGACAGAACTTTTGCTGAACTTGATAAGTCTTTTAACTTCTTTTTCTTTCCTGGGAAATGCAACAGACGAGGATGACTATTCCTAAAGTTAAATTGTTTTGTTTTGTGGGGAGAATACCATGTTGCAGACCAAATTGCAGGAGATATAAAAATATTGGTCTTAGGTTCCTTGGCAAAAAATTTCTGTATGGTAAGAAACTTTTTTTATCCAATTCATTTTACATGGATACTAGTGTGCTATTCCAACTCCTCAGTGATTGCATTTAGACTTGTGATAATTGTATTTTAATCGGGTGGAAGCTTTGAAGGCATGATTTGTGTCTTATGCTTATGTTATTTATGTTGAGAGGATATTCTAAAAGCGACAACCTTTATGAGATAGAGGTAGTAGTCTTTGGCCCATGCATAATTCAGTTGATTATTTCAGGAATGCTGATTGGGACAAAGCATTCAATTTTTCTTCCAATCTGGATTTTGTGGCTTCTTGCCTACAAAGGACTCAAGGTATGATTCTGATGACTTGTGGAGAATTGATAGTTAGCTATGATAAATGGAAATGAGGAAACAGTAAAAAAAAAAAATTATGAACACTATGCTTTGTGCTCCCCCCCCCCCCCCCCCCCTTTTTTTTTTAAAATTATTATTGGTTGTATACTTGTTTATCTTACTTATTATGGAAGATAGCATTCAAGAAAAAGAAATAAAATTAGTTAGCTATATAAGTAGATAGTTTTTTTCCCCCCCAAAAGTATACATTTTTTCTTTTTAGTCAAATTCTCACATGTTGTGTTCTTTTTGGTATGACAGGGGACCTCCCAAGGAGATTGTGCACAGCTGCAGAACTAAAATTCTACTTAGATGTTTTTGTTCTGAGTGGGGGAAATAGTTTGAGACCGAACAGAAACTGTAATATGTCTGCTTGGGTTCCTGGGTGTGAACCAGGGTGGGCTTGCAGTGTTGATCAAAATGAGCAAGTTGACCTTCAAAACTCGCACAACATCCCTGCTAGAACTTATGACTGTGATATCTGTTGTGAGGGATTTTTCTGCCCCCATGGTCTTACTTGCATGATTCGTAAGTATTTTTTAGCTTGTTTGAAGTGATTGCTAGAATAATTGAAAGTATGTCTACTAAAAAGCTTGTTGAACAATTGTTAAGTGAAATAAATTGAATTTTCTCAATGTCTAGTGCACCATTCTATCTCATATGCTTGTGATGCAAGCCTAACAGCTTGAAGTTCACTTTTCATTTAGTTTTGATTTGAAAGTTGCCAATTCCTTAGGTCAATTATATGTCTAAAGTTCTTTAATTTTTACTTCATTTTGATGCTGCACTCCTGAAGCATGTCCATTGGGTGCCTATTGCCCACTTGCAACACTCAACACGGCTACTGGCATATGTGAACCGTGAGTTCATAGCTTTTATCTGAGCATTTACTAAGATAGCTGGTGTGGCAAAATGCAACTAGCATATGATGTATATGCTGCCATGATTCTCCAGGTATACATACCAGTTGCCAGCTGGCCAGCGAAACCATACCTGTGGTGGAGCAAATATTTGGGGTCATGTTAGTAGAACTAGTGAGGTGTTCTGTTCTGCAGGGTCATACTGTCCAACAACAACTGAGAAGAGTCCTTGTAGTAGTGGGTATTTATTTTCTTCCAAAATGCTCATACAGTTATTACATTGCCTTGATGTTTTTGCTACTTTATTTCTTCTAAGATGCCATTTCCACAGCATTCAACAATTCTGCAGTTCAAAATTATTGAGTTATTTTTTTTCTTCTGGTCTGCTACAGGCATTATTGTCGAATGGGTTCAACTTCTGAGAAACGTAAGCTCTTTACTTTAGTATTCTGTGGAATGTTAATTATCATCGATCATGTAGAAAAACTAAATCTAGCTGCACATTATAAGGCGGCGATCATTTCCTATCTGTGAACTAATCACTTCTAATGTAAAGTTAAGATATATTACTGTTAAAATACTTCTGAAAGCTCTTCTTCCCATGGGTATTCCGAGAAACTTCTGCTCCCTTGCCATAGATTTGATTAACGTCCTGCATGACATTTGACGCTTTTTCACATTCTTCAGGGTGTTTCAGATTGACTTCGTGCGATCCTAACACTTCAAATCAGAATATGCATGTTTATGGAGCCATGCTTGTAGTAAGTTTACTCTTTCCTTGGTACTTGGGAACCTGGTTATGTTGGCTATGTTTTATAAGAAGAAAATGGGAAAAAAAGAAAAGGAAAAAGAAACCTAGTCATTCATGAAGCTATATTACTCTGCATGAGCATGTTCAAATCACGTCAGCCTTCTTGAATTTGGCATATTTCTAGCGTAGAACTTGAGCCTAGAGATCTCCTGGAACGAGTTCCTTTTTCACTTTTTATGCTTACTTCTCCAACCCAACTGGCTAAAAGTTCCTATACATCACACCGAATATTAAGATTACAAACTGAAAATCTAGCAGACTTCCCAAGGCATGCACAGGAAACACAGAGTTGCACACAATATTTGACTGCCAGGGTCTAGACAAAACTCCCCCTTGTATTGACACAAGGTCATGTCTGTTACTTTACTTGCAGAGAAGAATAGCAGGCTTTTCTTTTGGCAATAAAAAAAAATGAAACTACTTCAGAAAAAAAAAAAAAGGAATTGAGTGCAGAAACAGAAGCTCAAAGCTCCTCATGTATTTTTTTCCCTTTCTGATTGGCCAAAACAAAATTTATTAAGAGCAGAAACCGGAGGAAGAGTTTAAAAAGGAAAACATTGTCTCCAAAAGTACAAGTGAAAGGGGTAAGAGCCCGGAAATCAGATGCTGAACCTCCAGACTCAAGGCCAGGATTCACGACCAGACCCCATAGAAGCCAAACTGAAATTCCTTTTGTAAACTACCACTAGGCTGTGGTTCAGTATGAGCCTTTGAGAACCTTACTGGAGACTTGTTGGCATGCAAATTCTGGTTTAAGAAGTCCAGCATGTTATAATTTTCATAAATAACAAGTTTTGGGAACAAAAGGAGCCAAGACAAACACGAAAACTGAAATCACATGTTCAGCAGAGAGAAGATCAGTTCAGTTCTGCTGAACTTCAGGATGCTTGACATACTGACAGATTACAAAATGGGTCACTGCCATCTCAAGCTTCTATCGGAGCAATGCAGAAGAATAGCTTACTAGAGGTTAGTTGCGATATTGTTTCTTAGGTCAACATATAGTTACAACAGACTGCAGGTCTAAGATGCAACTGCACTTATGTCCAACAAGCAAACCAGTAACATGCAGCTTCTAGTTCTGTCCAACTAACTCAGGATCATTCTTTTGTTAGGAACTGAAGTAATATTGACTATAAAGCTCTGAAATATCACAAAGTAGACCCAGGACTACAGATTTTCTCAGACTTCTGCTAATTGTCTGTTGAACAGAGGGTTTCAGCAGGAGTGCATTCAGTTTCTGTTGCATGGTGCTTCATGAGGGGAAGATGATGATAGATTAAGGAAATAAGCCTTGGATAAACTTGCCTACTAAAATTTCAAATGATTCCAACTGTTAGTGGAGAAAAAAGTGGACAAAAATTTGGTTGAAATGTTCCACTAACCTTCTCTTTGCAGCCCTTTTCCGATAGATTTTATTTTAATCAAGGTTATCAAAATCTCGATTCAAATCTTAGAATCTTACGATTTTACAATCTGAATTTGGAAAAATGATTCGATTATATTCTACGATTATGATCACTTACGATTACAATTCTGATTCGATTCTACGATTATGATTCACAGAAAACAAAAAAACGATCCTATGTGGAATTTCGATTTTGACAACCTTGAATTTAATGGAAATAATAAGTGCATACAAATTTTTTTTGGTCAATTTAACAGATGGCTTATTTGTATTCATTGTAATAAACGAATGTTCAATTTTCTTTAATAATTAGCTCCAATTTAAGAGGAGAGTACCTGAATTTTAGAAATAACCAATCAGACTTAACAAACAGCTTGCGAACATTTAGTTTCCACCCAACTACATTTGCTACAACTTACAGAAGCATGAGTACATATGTGCAGATTATTCTGCAGTATTACACTGCATTACTAGACACTAGTCAACTTGAGAATGAACTGTAGTTACCAAAACTGCAGAAATTTGAATCTTTTCTTCACCAATTCTTCTCTTAACTTGACATAATTTAAGTTTCACAGGAAGTCTTGAAGGCCTTAGATATTGATTTCTGTAGCTTAAACATGCAAATTAGCATATAGTATCACAGTCTTAAACAGGAAGTAGTCTCATGAACTAGCTGTGTCTTCCACAGTTTTCCTCGAGTTTTGCAACTTGACTTCTTTTAAATCGAACTGCATTATCTTTCTGTAGTAGAAATTGCCATCAGTTTCACAGATAGGTGTAATGGATACCTTTTCTCATTGTTGTAGGCTGCTACAAGCACTCTACTTCTTCTTGTTTACAACTGTTCTGATCAAGTTATCTCCATACGTGAAAGAAGATTGGCTAAAACCAGGGAAGCTGCAGCAAGAAGTGCAAAGGAGAAGGCCAGAGCACAACGAAAGTGGAAAGCTGCAAAAGAAGCCGCAAGAAAGCACACAAGTGGATTCCAAGCCCAGTTATCTCGGAAGTTTTCTCTCAAGAAATCCAGTGAACAACTTGAGGAACTTCAGATTTTGGATAAAAAAGGATCTGAGCAGAACTTTGACTTGTACCGATCATCACATATGAGTGATTCATGTGAGCCATCACCATCATCTATGCTGCCCCATGGAGAACATGTGGAACCTGGTAATGGTATACAGATGATGCATGAAATTGAAGAAGAAACTGAGAGCAAAGAAGGCTTTGGTCATAAAAATGCTGCTAGAAAGGCTAAGATCAGCACCCATAGCCAAATATTTAGGTATGCATATGGTAAACTTGAGAAAGAGAGAGCTGAGCTGCAAGATCGCAGAAGCTCAACTTTCTCGGGAGTTGTTGCAATGGCTACTAATCCAGAACCGAGAAAACGGCCTTTAATTGAGATCTCTTTCAAGGATCTTACAATTACTCTGAAATCAAAAAAGCAACATCTGTTGAGGGGTGTTACTGGAAACATCAGACCTAGCCGCATCACTGCTGTCATGGGCCCATCAGGCGCTGGAAAAACAACATTTATTTCTGCCCTGGCAGGAAAAACAATTGGATGCAAGATGACTGGTTTCATTTTTGTTAATGGAAAGAATGAATCAATTCATTCATACCGGAAAATAATTGGTTTTGTGCCACAGGATGATATCGTGCATGGAAATTTGACGGTTGAAGAGAATCTTTGGTTCAATGCTAGGTGCAGGTATGTAAAATTCAGCTATCATAGTGAGCCGCTGCCATCTGATTATTTTGTGTTTATTACAAAAAACCATGAATTTTAGTTGAAATTGCAATTATCCTTGAGTTTTTAAACTTGGCACTTACTATACACACTAGGACACACACACACACTGTTTGGCATTAAATGCTAAAATCCTAATTTAAGTTGCCTAATACTCCCTCCATCTCATATCTTTTAAACCATTTCTTTGAGCATGGAGATTGAGATATATGTAATTTATGTTGTCCTTTCTATTTTTTCCCTAAAACTAAAATTAAAAAAAAAAATGATTCCCTGTTTTGGTTTTGTACAGTTTGAGTTTAAATGGGGATTAGAAAAAGATTCCTTTTGGAGTTTTATGCAGTGAGAGTTTAAATGAGGGTAGTGAGGTAAATTTGATGTTAAAAACTTTTTGAAAAGGGAAATGGTTTAACCCTTTTGGGACAACAAAAAAAGGAATATGGTTCATTGTTTTTGGGACAAAAGGAGTAATTTTTTTTATAATTAATGAACAATTTGAGTTATCAGTTTTTCCTCTCTATAAATACAAGATATTTTACTAGCTTTCAATAAATTCAAACTGTCTAATAATGTTGTGATAATTATTACAAAATTTTTAGATTTTAGTTTTTCCTCTTTGTAAATGTGATGTAGTCGTTTTCTCTATTGGTGCTAACAGAAGGGGTAATTAAATTTTCAAATATTAGGGAGTAAGCGCAATTTAAGTGAAGTTTAGGGGGTAAGTGCTAATCCGATTGTTCAACCAGATGTTTTACTTTAATCTCCTCTTTCATTGGTATCTTAATTACACTTACCCCTGAACTTTGGTCAAAGTTACACTTACCTCCTTTTGAGGTTTCGTAATCTACACTTTTTCCCCTCATTTTGTAACACTGTTACTCAACCATTAGTCAATAGCATAAAAAATATTTTAGTTTAGATTGAGAAAAATTAATAGCAGAAATTTTAATTGAATCTATGCCAGTAAGTATCAGACCATAAATTTAGGGTTAGTTAAATTTACCCACTCTAGTTGAAATTATATTTACCCCCTAAGGTTTAAAAATCTACACTCTCTTGCTTATTGTTTTTACATTGGCATTAATTTTAAAATCCTAGTTGAAATTGTATTGTAATTATCTTCTTGTAGATTCAAACTATTTAATACTTTTTGGATGATTAATGAACAACTTGAATTATAGTTTTTTCCCCTTATAGATGCAAGGCTGTCTGACAACCATATTGTAGTAAATTTAAACTTTCTAATACTTTCTTGATCGTTAAATAACAAATTTAATTATCAATTTTTTTCTTTATTTATTGCAGAATAGTCTTTTATCCTACTTTTGGTTAACAGTTGACTATTGTTGTTAAAAGGGGTTCCAACCCCACTCTCCCTCCCCCCCAAGATTTGGGTGAGTCTAAAGTTTTCATCCTTGTGTTTTAAAAACCTGCAGTTTCTCCTTGAAACCTAACACCATCCGTCGACTAATGGTTAAACTATCAAAATGTCATGAATTGATGGAAATAGCCCTAAAATAGGTAATGCATCATAAGTCTCAGCAAATCTAGGATTTGTTTGGCTTGTTCAACTTCCGACTTTTTCCAAAATTTATTTATTTATTTTGCGTGTTAAAACTAACGCAAAAAAAATGTGTTTGATTGACTTTTTAATTTTTCTGTTAACTGAAAAAAAAAAGGAAGTGAAATCATAGGAAATTCTTAAAATATGAATATTTTGATTTTAATGTTTATGGGGAAAAAGCAATATTCAAATTCAGGAAAAAAGAACAGAATGTTTCATCATATCAATATGCAAAATTGTTTTATTTTTCATGGACAAGAACTGCCATTATTGGGTAGTATGTTAGGGTTATTGCCTTCATTAAATAGTTAATTGACATTGTGAAGATTAAGGTGTAGTGCGGTGATGATGATTGGCTAATTGTTTTAGGATGTGCTTTAGCACACTACAAAGGAGAAACCCATGTTATCTGTTTGCTAAACCCTGTTGCATCACATATAGAACATGTCGGTCAACTAAGCTTCCCTCTGTAGGATGTGGCATCACATCCAAGCATGAGCCAATCCAAATAATCTTATATCAGAAAGTGTAAGGACAAATGCATCATTATCACCTGATGAAATCCGCTAAACCTCCTATTCCAGGCCTGGGAACAAGAACAAAAAGGAAAAGAAAACAAACAAACAAGCAAACAAACAAAACAGGGAATGAATATAAAAATGATGGTTTGCAATTTGTCCTTAAAGAATGTTCTTGGATGCTATTAGTGTTCATATGTTATTGCACATAAGATGTTGGGGAGACTTTAGCTAGCTTCAAATAGCATGTTGATTGTATAAGAAGTATCTTTGAATTAGATTGAAGTAAATTTCTGCCATGCACTTGTTAAACTATCTGCTTTCCTCATTATGTTCTATCAGTGCCTTTCTTTGTCAGAAACTCTTTTTGTTCTATGATATGTTTGTTCTTCTGTTGAAGATTACCTGCAGATTTACCAATGCCGGATAAAGTTCTAGTTGTTGAAAGAGTTATAGACTCTCTAGGGCTTCAGACAGTAAGGAATTCCTTGGTTGGGACAGTAGAGAAAAGAGGCATCTCTGGAGGCCAGAGGAAGCGGGTAAATGTAGGACTTGAAATGGTCATGGAACCTTCACTCTTGATCTTAGATGAACCCACATCTGGTTTGGACAGTGCATCCTCTCAGCTGCTTCTCAGAGCACTCAGACGCGAAGCTCTTGAAGGTGTAAACATCTGCATGGTGCTTCATCAACCGAGGTGAACATTTTTTAACTGTATTCTATGTAATGCCTTTTTGGGAAATGAATGTGGTCACTGGTCAGTATAGCTTTTTATCACTTTGACTTTGAATGGGCACAAGAATTATGATAAATTGTGCTTTTGGATGCTAGAAGTTGTTTCCTTAGGTACAATTCTCAGACATCACTCAATTATGCAATGGAAAGCAGCCCCAAAATTGCCTTGGTTCCAAAATGTAGAAATCTATGTTGAATCACCATTTAGCAGGATAGTATAATAAATTCCTATGCAATTGTTCAAATAAAATCTTTGAGTTTCTTAATATCTCTTTCCAAAATTCTTTTAACAACAATTAATATGAGAAACCTCGAGTGAAATTCAATCCCAAAAAGTGAAAAAGTGACTGTCGGTATGGGACAAAGGGAGTATCTAACTTGTACATGGAGTTGTTTGTAGTCCTCTTAATTTCCATAGTTCATGGTCATTCCTCTACAGCGATAAAGTAGAACTACAAATTTGGAAGCAATCAAGCATCATTTCATGTTTTATGTTGCTAAACTTTTTCTGGCTTGGCACATATTATAATGCAGGTCAAACATGGTCTTTAATTGTAATTACATTGAGATTTGGTAGATGTATTGGCTTCAAAGGTTTTTGCTTCCTTTGTCTTAGTTTTACATTCAAGCTGTCAAAACTATGCATTTCTAGATTTCCTTGTTGGATGTTATTCTTAATGTGTATATGTTTTATATTTTCATGTTACTTAAGCATTGCTCAAAATTTTCTTCTCAGCTATACATTATTCAAGATGTTTGATGATTTAATACTTCTCGCAAAAGGTGGCCTCACTGTCTATCATGGCTCAGCTAAGAAAGCAGAAGAATACTTTGCTGGTCTTGGAATAAATGTTCCTGAGCGTGTTAATCCTCCAGACTACTATATTGACATTCTGGAAGGTATAGTAACACCAAGTGAACGGTCACATTTCAACTATAAGGAGCTTCCCTATAGATGGATGTTGCACAATGGACTTCAAGTGCCATCAGACATCCAACAGAATGCTGCTGGGTTGAACATGCACCCGACTGGTTTAGGTATGGCTATAGGAGTAAATCCTAATGGCCCTGAAATGGAGGATAGATCTTTTGTGGAAGAACTATGGCAAGATGTTAAGCACAATGTTGAGGTTCATCAGGATAAAATAAAACACAATTTCTTGATATCCAAGGACTTATCAAGCCGGAGGACCCCAGGCTTATTGCTGCAGTATAGATACTATGTTGCAAGGTAAGCTAAACTATTTTCCTGTGAAAGCGGACATGTTGGTGAGTTCACTATTTCTGTGGAAATAAGAGAATCTTCAGCTCATGTTCCCAGAAGACTCTTGAGTTTGATTTATGTTTTCTTTTTTGAAGTTTGTTTATTAATTTTAAGCTTACAAAGGCCTATGAAAGCTCTCAGGGTTGGTAAGCAGCGCATGCGGGATGCTAAAACACAAGCTGTGGATTACCTGATTCTACTGCTTGCTGGAGCATGCTTAGGGTCCTTAACAAAGATGAGTGATGAAAACTTTGGTGCAGTCTGCTATACCTACACAATAATTGCAGTTTGTGAGTTATCTTTTTGTTTAATTCATCCATCCATTTGAGAATTTCTGTGATATTGGACTTTGGTTTCTTTTGTCCAGCAAATTTTAGGTGGCATTTAGTTGTGGGAAATGATCCATTTTTCTTCTCCCGATTTCCTTTAATAAAAGTACCATTGTATTTCAAGGATGTTAAAAACCTTGTTTTCTGAACTTCGGAAATCTCATTTGTTAAATTAGAAAGCCTTGTTTTAGATGTTTACAGTTTATAGAAGGAGTTCTCCCATAGTCTAAAAACTATCTTTTCCCACCACAAATTGTGCCATGTCCTCACACTTTTATTGGAGAAGATTTGTATAAGAAAAATGGAAAATTTTCTACAAATAATTCCTAAAAGCATAATCTCTGTTTTTGAGTTTGACATAATGCTTGAGCAGTAATTCATTTTCCAGTAGAAATTGTTGAGCAACGGCATGAGTTTTGTGATCATTACTTGCTCATTACTTCTCCTGTCTTGACTTTCAGCTCTACTCTGCAAAATTGCGGCTTTGAGATCTTTTTCGCTGGAAAAGTTACAGTACTGGCGAGAAAGTGCATCTGGCATGAGCAGTTTGGCATACTTTTTGGCTAGAGACACAATTGACCATTTTAATACAGTGATCAAGCCAGTAGTCTATCTCTCCATGTTCTATTTCTTCGTAAATCCGAGGTCAACCTTCACAGACAATTATATTGTCTTGCTGTGTATGGTGTATTGCGTGACAGGAATAGCTTATGCGTTGGCCATTGCCCTCGAACCAGGACCAGCCCAGCTGGTGAGTGCTAATACCAATAATTGATAAAAGAAATCGGAAAAGCAGTTGTTCACCAGTTAATGTTTTACTCATGATTTCTTGCTCTTTGCAGTGGGCAGTTCTTCTCCCAGTTGTTTTGACCCTTGTTGGAACACAGAGACAAGGCAATCAAGTTGTGATGTTCCTTACTCGTTTGTGTTATCCTAAGTGGGCTTTGGAAGCTTTTGTAATTGCCAATGCAGAAAGGTATGACCCTACCTCTTCATTGATCAAGAAGCAAAGGTGAACATGCACATAAAATGGTCCCTTTAGGATCTGGGAAACCTTAATTGGATCAAGAGTTGTGTATGTTCAGAATTTACCATGTGATATTCAGCGAGACAAATCATGTTTCTAGTTTTGTGCCATTTCACAGAACTTTGTCACTGAAAACCTAAATTTAACAGTGGTTTCAGAATATGCTGATAAATTGTTTAACATGATCAGAAACTTGGTTCATCAATAATCATGGTAATAATTTGCAGGGTTTGTCACCTCAGAAACATTATTTGCTGGGTAGTAATCGAAAATGGGGAGATTTTCACTAAATTTTAGCAACCACTGACTAGTCTTTTATAAATGGACATAGAGTTGGAAAGGAAGCGAGTCTTCTTGTTTGGTTTATGGAGATAGTAGCATTTGTCTAGTTGGTATGCATCACTTGCTTGCTTAGGAGAAGGGGACCTATCCTCCGCTTAATTCCCTGAATCACACCAGTGGTTGCCTTTTCGAATTGATGACTTCATCATGCCTTCATGGTTTTACTAATTTAGTTAGTCATCATTTTGAGCTTCATCTCACCATCCTCATATATTTGCGATTGAGGTGCATTATGATGATAATGAAGTTTATCGACATTATTTCGTTTTAGGTACTACGGGGTATGGCTGATCACGCGTTGCGGTTCTCTTATGCAAAGCGGGTACAACCTTAACAGATGGATACTTTGCATCTTGATCCTCCTCCTCATCGGTCTATTGAGCCGTATATTTGCCTTCACTTTCATGATCATATTTCAGAGGAAGTAAGTTCCTAGGTGAATCTAGCCGCATTTGTTTTGCCTAAAGTTTTTTTTTTTTTTTTCTTTTTTGAAAGGTGCAAGTGAAATTTTTAGTGTTTTTACTAGGCAAGGACTCACTTGTCTACACTTAGCTTCGGTACTTAGGTCCTCATTAGTTTGTATCATTCTTTTAATTGTTCCTAGAAGCTAGTTTGAACAATGCGATGTGTAAATTGATAATAGTTTAATTTAATTGCTACTATTTTAAATGGAGCTTTTGTAGAAGGTGAAATATTCATGTACACTTCTATTATGTTTTGGTGCACCTGAACTAATCTTCTCGAGGTCTCGTAGGGTGCTGAAACAGGGGACTTGTATTAAAGGAGTGTTTTTTGTATATACTATGATCTAGATTCAACCCAATACCTCTTGCTTACAAGGGATTCGAATTTTGAACTACTACCACTAAAACAAGGTCACATCCTACACTTTTATAGTGCATTTTATCCGTCTGCAAAACTCACCAGATGCAGAATTTTGCTACATGGGTTTTGGATCAAAACAGCTCATTTTGGAGTTGTATTATTAATCAGATCACATTAAATATGTCTGGAACTACAAACCTAACTCTCTCACCTTCCACTTCTTTTCGTCCCTTCTCTGCGTCACACCTTGACTCCCTCTGTAAATTTAAATATTTCTCAGATGAAGATAAAGATTCCCATAGGCCATAACTTGTTGAGAGGAAAAAATAACAAATCCCACTAGTGTTTCTAGGTTGGACCAATTCTGCCGATAATGTTTTTGAATTTGACATGATAGACATTCGTAGTTTAATACAACAAAAATAAGCTACCATGTTCCATTTGGCCTAAAGATATTTTTAGCCCTCAAATTCGGATGATTCGGACACTTACCCCTTGTACATCAACTTGGTCAAACTCACCCTTCAACTTGGTAAAATGGCACACTTAAGCCCTTTTTCCTCTAGTGTTCTATTGGATAAAATGTTTTGAAAGTTCCCTAACTTTATTTTTTGTTCATTTTCATCTCTAACTTCACAAATTCAAAAGGTTTATGAGTGGGTAATTTGGGCTTATTTAAAAACATGAGTGGTTTATTTGGTCAAAATTGCTGAATTGGGCCTATCCCAAAATATTGATAGTTATTCATTATCCTTATTAAAATGGATATTGGACTTTGTTTATTTATTTCATTTTTTGGTACAGTATCATAGGATATGATTTTTACAAAACATGTAAGAACTACTATACAAAACAAATTAAGATATAAAAAGAATTATACTTTTCTTTAATTTGTACTAATTGAATGCTTTATGCCTCACTATTCTTTTATTTTAAGAATATATATATACTTTTTCTCCAAAATAAGTTCGATGTGAAAGTTATAATATTTTATTTACCTAATAATAATTTGACTTATAACGTTTTCACAGAGTAATTAATTTTTATGAATTTGTTTTCCTCACAAAACCTCATCGTAAAAAATTCAAAGGTGATATTTGGGCTTCTTAAAACATAAAGTTATAGGCGAAAGCAGTCTCGAGTACAGTTTACACACCCTCCACAGGCTACAGGGCAAACATTCTGTATGCTTTATAGTGAAGGAATATGGTGACTAAGCGGCCACTATCTAGAGTCAGCAAATTTTTGAAGGACCGCAAGAAGTGTTATTGGTACCATATGGACATTGAGCACAACATACAAGGAGTTTAAAGCCTTTTTGGAAGAGCTGTTACAGGAAAGAAAACTGTGCAAATTTGTGCATGATTTGTCCCGAGTTGGTCAAAGGGTTTAGGAACCTCGACAGGACTATAGGGGCAAAGAATCCTAGAGACTATGGCGTACGTCGTGGATCGTCCACTGTTAGAAGAGAGTGAGACCTTGGGGAACCGAACATGGGTGATTGAGATGATCACGGTCACAGAATGGCCCTGATTTTTGGGGACAATAAAATTACCATTGATGCCTTCAGGAATAGTGTTGGGGATCGAGGAGCGGAGCAAGTTCACTGTTCAGATATGGCTGAGCTACTGGTGCTCGACATCCCTTCCGCCTATAATGCGCTCCTTAGAAGACCGGCCCATGTACAGTTTTCCACATTCTTACAGGTATAAGGATTTTCACTTTTGGCGTTTGTAACCCTGTGGGGGACGCTCGAGTTTTGGTACTGTAGGAATATATTAGAAAGGCATATTAACTAGTCTTCGAGGCCCTTGACGGACAAAGATTATGAAGGAAGGCCCCTCGGAAAAGGAATATGGATGCGACTTGGAGGAATCCGGAGAGAGAGTTACCAAGCTTACTCTTGTAAGGGAGCCAGAGGAATTGGAGTTGGCCCCCCACAAAGCTGCTAGAGTGGCTAATCCATGAGTCCATTACACAGATTGATCCTTTATGATTCTTTATGAACTGGTCTCCCATGTAGGCTAGATCCAAGTGCCGGAGACTAGCTGTTCAGGCTCAGCATGGTACCATAATGCAGCAATACCTGGTAGTACCGACTGCAATCTATTTGCGAGGACTTGAATCTCTAACCTTTTAAGTTAGAGAATTAAGCTTAATATGTAAAGTTATTAGATAACCTCCTTTTAACAGAGGTTTCCAAGGGTAGCTGCAAGTTTAATTATAGCGAGTAGCTGACACAGCTTTTGTATTTAAGGAAACAAGATGAAGAAACTTTTCGTTTTTCAGTTTTCTCAGATTGCTCCTTAAAAACCTCAAAAGATCCTACCTCCCCTTTGAAATTTGAATCAACCCGAGTGATTACCTTCCAGGTCACTGTCAAATCCGAGAATTCAACGACATAAAAATGCTAGACTGCTACGTAATGACCTAAAACACCTTTTTACAATTAACCAACAAATGAAACGGTAAAATGAACATTCTACTACACAAATGACAATTGGGTAATGATTCTCAGAGGACTACTCACTGGTGAAGCTTCGATTCAAACCTTACAGAATACAGAAATGCAAAATGTCAGACTGACCTGGAAAGATTTTGGTGAATGCCTGCCTACAACATGATCCCCTGTCCTGGTTACCTACGCTTTATCTCATGTTACAGTGACGCATATAGACTCTGAATCATGCGAGCTTTCAGGCTGTAAGTTCACATAATGCCCTGTTTTTCGTCTATGACGACTAAAATCTGATACAAACCGGAAAGAAAGGCCACATCCTTCAACCTTGCATTTGTAAGGCCGTTCTCCTGTATGCACGCGTATATGCTCAGTCCTTGCCCATGCCCACTTGAATGACATGGTACATCCTTTCCAAGGGCATTTAAGGGGCCTATCATCATCATGGACCCGTTGATGAAGAACAGCATACTTATGAGACCGGAATTTCTTCCTGCAGTCATCCTGTGGGCATCGATTACGTTTATGCAACCTTAGCTCCTCCTTTGTCCCAAAACTCATGTGGCAGCCGTCTATGTCACACATGTGATATCCCTTTCTGGTTGCTTTCTTAGGCTGGCTTGAAACTGAGTTCACCTTTATATCCGATTTAACAGACTTCTCCTGTGCTGTTCTGCTTACATCAACCTTGTTTGCTCCCTCTCTTTGAACCCTTGGTCTCAATCCTTCACAAGGACTTCTGATAAAACCACCATTGCCAGTCTTCTGTTCTGCTTCTTGTTCCTCTTGTCTCATCCTCTTTCTTCCATTTTTCATATATGCACAATTTGTCATGGTGGACTTGACACCCTTTGGCAACTCATATTGCAGCAGAGAGTCAGAGCCATCATCCGGACTAAATTTAGTAGATATCTCTAACTGAATTCTATCATTTTCTTCCACAGGGACAGTATTAGACAGATCCGCACATCGGGAACATGATTCCTCATTAACTTCCTTCGTTGAATTCCTATTATCTCCAGTTGCACTAGCAGACAGCTTGGCTTCGGCAAAACTCTCCTTTGGAGCAGCAGGTAAAGCTTCCAGCAGTGGTGATGTAGATCCCTTGACAATTTTCAGATCAGAATCATAGATTACTTCATCCCCATCCATTTCCTTTGCTCCATGAATTGGAGTTGTTGGCTCAACGCACAAAGCCACATCATTATGAACATCTTCAGAAAAGCTATTTTTGGCAACCTCAGAACACTCTTCTCTTGAGACAGTTGATGAGATATCAACTGCCTTCAGTACAGTAGAACACGAGAGAACATCCTGAATCGCACTATTTTGAATTTCTGTCAGTGACGCTTCATTATCTAAAGTTGCACTATCATATAAACCTACACCAGCACACAATTCATCCGGGACTTCAGGATTTTCTGTGGCCGTGAGAAAACAAGGCTGATCTACTGGTGTCATAGAACTTGGAACTTGTTCAACAGTATTTCTTCTTGCAGAATACCCCAAAGAGAAACTACTGGATAAACCATCTGCAGCATGGATGTTCTCTAGATTATCATGTATCTCAAGAGAGAAGGCAGGACTTCTCTTACTAACTGCTTCATCTTCATGTGAGATGCTCTCTCCAATGTTACATTGGGCAGTAGCTGGCTGCATGACATTAGTTGAACCACCAATACCAGTACCTCGTTCTACCGTACAGGAAGCCCCCATGACCACGTCGTCTCTTTGTGCATCAAAGTCTTCAATCAGTGGATTAGCAGCAAAGCTTGCTGAATCTGAGAGAGTAACAATATTTCTTGAAAATTTTCTGGTGCCAGTTACTTCTCCACCCCTGTAAAACTCCTTCACAGTTTGACTCTCAATCTTTTCTAAATCTTCAACAAGTAAAGTATCACTTGCAGGTAAAACTGCAACTCTTGATGGTGATGAATTTGAGCCTGTAGACCTGCTTGTTTCAATAACTAGGACTTCACACTTCAGCTCAGTGACACCCCCAGCACAAGAATCACTTTTGCCTTTCCCAAGCTCAGAATTTCCAACTTTGTTTGATGTGTTTTGACAACAATCATACAGAAGTTCATTTGTCGATGCTTCTATTGTCCTTGATTGGTCCTTCATACGGTCCTGGCTCCTGCTGGCTCCTGTTGAATCATTTGGATTCAGTTTTTTCCTCCTTGAATATTGTATAAGTTTATGTTCTTTTCTAGTAATACTGTCATCTGTTCTTGATGATTCTAGACCAATTTTTGAGTCATTTGTGCAATGTCCTAAGTTATGAGGATGGTGCAACTTCACTCTTGACCGATGTCTTTTGCGTAGCCATTTGATGTCAAAATTTGAATCACAACTTTTGTAATGGAACAGTCCCTCCAAAGGCAATGCATGCTGGACTTGTTTAAATGTGGAAGTCTTTCTGACCTTCACACAATGTCTCAAGTTAAAACCAAGATCTGTGGTCCAATCTTCACCATAATCATCTTCATCATCAATAGAAAGATTTATCAAGTTCAAATCTTCCTGCGATGCTGGGTCCAATGTAAGGTCCTTGCAATTGAAATTGATACCGATTTCCTCAGCAACAGCTGAAGCATGAGCCTTTATTTTCTGATAATCTACAAAAAATTACACAGTTAGTGGATGGCATTGATTACAATACCAAGTGCAAGAAACTTAAGTGTTGATGTTTTAGGAAACTGATTAATTGGAGCAGCAAAAGAAATATCAAAGTCTTACAGAAGTTCAGTACAGATGAAATCATAAAATCAGATTCAACAATTTTGTTTACCTTTGTCTCTGTTTTTCATTTTTTGATGGTTCAGTGTCTTACTTCTCACAGGTTGGTGCCTATCATTCAATATTCACAATCACAGGAAAATGATTATATTGGCTGACATTATTCCTCCTCATGCCTGCAGTAAGGGTACTAAAGCTATCCATAAGATCTCTTTGCTTATGTAGTTATCAAAAACATATCTGTGTGTGTGTGTGTGTGTGTTCGTTTTCCCTATCTTCCAGCTTTCCTCTCCTCTTGTTTAATTCAAATCCTAATTTCTTCTTAGTCCACTTCTTCATCCTCTTCTTTCAACTCTCCTCATGCTCCATTTCCACTTCATCTCTTCAACAGTCTCTGTTCCTATGCCTAACATTCCTCTCCTAACTTTCAGTCTTTGTTTCAAACAAGTTATTCTCTCATCATTCGACACCATGCTTGTGCAACTTTGGATGCCTCATTACAATACAGCTTAATCACACTGACGGTATTAGTTACAAAGCAAAAAAAGACAGAATAGATAAATGAAAACATTCAATCATTCAGCAGATTGAACAGCGGCTTGTCCTATCTCACCTGAATGGCAAATTACCATCACTCGTACTCCTCCTTTAGTTTTCAACACATCCTCAGTTTGAACAGCATGCTCTAGGCAGAAAACTCGAGGCCTAAGAAATTTAATAGATGTGTTCCAACCTTGATCAAACAATGGTGCATCTCTGGGAAGTAAAACACCAGCATAGCCCTCTTCATCACAGAGCACAATTTATCAGTACTAAGCTATTTAAAACTAGAAAATGGCAACGGCTCAATGCATATGCTCATTTTGTTCGGAGGAAAATATTAATCTGAACTTCCAAAGAACTTCTTGCCCTGAGATATATCTAAAAGGTGTAAATAAAAAAAAAATGAAATCTTGTTCATCTGTTATATCTTAATAATGTTGTACTCATAAAGACTTCACAGAAGCAGAGAATCCTCGTGATCCATACCTGAATTGATGTTAACACCAGAGTAGTCATCAGAAAGCTGATAATCCTTGTGATCTGTATTCCCTCGACCCTGACAGGAAATATCAGAAGACGGTTGAATACCCATTAATGAACTGCCACATGGTTGAACCACAGCCAGAAATGGATAGCCAAGAATTCCACAGGCAACGCAAGCCAATGTCCCCGAATCAACTTGAAAATCACACAATATATCATCATCAACATCATATGAATATAAATCATTCAACTTTTCCATATACAAGCTCATCTCATCCAAGAGACTACTGCGATTTGCACTGTTCTCAGGATCACTGTTAGAAGCCAGTTCTTGCCGGGTCATTGAAATAGTTTCCATCCGGTTTAGCAGCTCAGAATCTTTACCCATGCATGGCAGAGAATCAGGATGCCATAATACTGCACGGTATCTAGACTGTCTTCCAAGAAGAAAAGAAAGCAACTTGTTTTCATGCAACATATCTTCAATAAAAGCTTTTTTAACCAACAGCTCTCTTTCTTCTTTCAGGCGATCTCTTAGACGAGAACTCCGAGCACCAGGCAGTAAGTATCTTGGCACTCTGTCATGAAAGACTCCAGCAAATCAAACTTGAATAACATCTAGACAGCCAAATAAATATTGTCATAGAAACACAAGGCAACCTACATGGAGTCATGCTATAATACATTTATGACATATTTTGAGTTACAGACTCAAACATTTATGACAAAGATGAAAATTAAGACATGATGGTAACAAACGGATTAAATACAAAACAAAAACCTGAGAAATTTTTAAACTTGCGGTTCTTTTTAACTTACCACTACCTACCTTTCTGTCACAAAGAACAAAAACCTATGGCATTTCACCTTCCTCATAAAAAGAATAAAACGCTAATATATCTAAAATCAACCTTAAGACCCTTAGGCCACCAATCTCAAGTGGTTCAGATTAAGGCCCAGCAACACGATGATGATATATCTCTTAGTTTGTCAGGATATGTCAACAATTCATTACCAAACATGCATAATTTTCACCATCCACAACCTCAAATTGGCCTATTATCAGGCAAAACCATTATTAAACTACTAATTGTGGACATATTAAAGAGCAACTTCAAAAAAGACAATGGATAAAACGAGATTAAGTTTACATAAAGCTAGTCTGACATAGAAAATTAGAACCCCAACATGATTTTCTTTTACACACTGATATTCTTCTCTTAAACGAACATATACTGCAACAGCTGAGGCAAAATCATTTATAAATAAGGTAAGTATGAAATATAATCTGACCTTGAAACGAAAGACATGGTCAACAGGTAAAGCAACTGCTGGTGAGAAAGCATTGGGAGATAGTTCATAGCAGCTCTACGAACCGCAGCTTCTTTGGCTACTTTAAGCCACTGAGGAGTTCCGAAATTTGCGGCTTCTCCACAGTTGAAACCTATTTCAGAAAAGGGAAAAAGAAAGCATGCTAAGAATTGCTTCATTATCTAGAGAGTGTGGCAGTCAAATAATTGCATGACCTGTATAAGGACTCCACTTTTCGCATTAACATGACAACTTAAGTTTGGTTCTTCAGTGAGAAGCAAACAAGAAAACATTGACGGGGTGATCCCTCTGGCCATGAACATTGTCATTCTAAATTGAAAGATGGCCAGAAGCTCTCATATTTTGGAAAATAGGAATACTCTGTACATAAATCTAATTTCTAGACTTCTTTTTTTTGTTATTCTTAAGGACATAGTTATTTTTTGCATGGGTTTGCACTATCCTTGTGTTATTTACATCTGTGCCAGTATGTACATGAGTGTATGTATAAAATCAATGCAGCATTTTCAGACTAGCCAGCAAAACAGTTTGAACAAATAAACCTGCTTTCCATATCAGATTCGATGCAAAGGATGTCTAGTGGGAACATTATCATGTTTCATCACACTTTATTCTTTGAGCAAAAATAAACTCTTTTACTAATCTCTAAACAATCCCACATCCTTGTTTTCATGACCTATAATGATCCACTACCATGCTAACGCCTATATCTTATAATCACATCAGCCATTTCAGGTGGAATAGGAGATAAAAGTATGACTTAAAACAAAATAGATAGTACAGACAGAATAATTTTCAGAATGTGTCCACAGCAATGTTCTCCATAATTTTTCAGAAAGAAGGAACAAGATCATAAAGCTATTACCATGGCTGAATCCTACATGGTAAGCTCTTGGGAAAGTCACAACAAATTCACCAGGATTCTGGATTAACCTAAAGGGAGGAGAGAAAGCACAAAAAGTCATACATGTTCAGAGAAGTTAAACAGGTAAAGAAAATAATCAAATTCCTAACTTTTCGGCACAAATCAATTAATCCAATCATAAAGCTTTTTATATTGAGAAGATTATGTTACATTTCAAACCCGAATAAAACAGTAGAAACACAGGAAAGAGAACAGTGATAAACAATAGAAACCAACAAGAGAATACGACACACCTACAACAAGGAATTCCATATGCAATAACTAATTCAGGTGACAGAAGAGTTGTCTTCTCACCCAGCAAAGAAAGAACAGCTGAAACGAAAGAAACAGTGGATTAGAATTACAATGTGAGAGTGCTTGAGTTCCAGAGGCAATCAATCATCAATGGACTTTGGAAGATCCAACAATAGGATGAGTTAAAACAAAAACACAAATCTCAGGAGACTAGAGTGTAAAAATGAATTTTGAGCAAATATTTATAAGTGACGATAGCATGGGTCAGTTTGCCATGTTAAAAGACCCAAGCAAAACCATTCAAATTTCAAATAGATTGACTAAACATAAGTAATTAACATGTGAAAAATTAACAAATGAAAGACACACCTAAACGGTCGATATTTCCACCATAAGCCTCAGTACGAATAAGTTCCTCAAAATCAAACGCATAATCTCCAGGAACAGCATACCATGTCTTCGGGGATCCAGCATGAAGAAAATTCATGCTATGAAGCTCATGATCTTCAACATGCCAGGCAAACCAGCTGAATAGCATGCCAATATATACCATGGGAGACGTAACGCCTGGAATATCATCTGGCATAAAACGTGTGAGTGAGCCAGGTGAGCGAGCAATCACTTGAAGATTCCAAGGACTGTTTGAAAGCTTCCAACCTGCAGTACCTTCAACACTACTACAAGCATTTCCATTCTTACTCCCAGGACAATTTGCATCAGGTGCTACATTTACAATCCTAAACGGTTTTGATGTTTCTGTAGTTGCATTAGAATCACTTTCAACAGAAATGTCTTTAATGTCATTGACAGCAAGATCCTTTGCAGCACTTACTGCATTGTTCTTACGATCTGAATTTTCTTTTCTCCTATAGGAAGTCCTCTTTCTTCTCCTCCTACTGTGACAAAAATACTTAAACTGATCCTCTGGCTCTCCAAAAGCTGATCCAGGGACATCATTAGCATATTCTATGTATATAGGTTTCTCTGAAGTTGCCTTCCAGAATAATGACTCTAAAACTAGCGGCGAAACTTCTTTGGTCACACCCAATATACTCCTTGCAAAAGTCTTTGCCTTAGACTCAAACTGCTCTATTGTATAAATCTCCCCACTTTGCCACACTTGCTTCTGTACAGCCACACGAGGAATATCAGAGCCAACTTTCATTTTCTTGTTATCCTGCCCCAACTCTTGCTGCCTAGTTGTAAATACAGCCCTAGCATCCATATCAGTACTACTACCCAATTTTAGCAAAGAACGAACTTTCGACCCATCCACATCACCGGCCAATTCCAGGCACCTCACAAGCGATTTATTCAAGTTGCTAAAGACATACTTCTTGGATGGTTTTGGCAATGGTGGGATAATCTTGCATATCCCAAAAGCACTAGCTTCCTTCTCAATTTTGGATATATAAGCAATTGGGTCGGCAAATTCAGTGTCGGATGGGCGGAACTCCGGTGCCAGTGGCAACTCTTTCAACCATTTGGGTATTTCAACGATACCCATTCCAACAACGATTAACACAAGCGCCACCAATCATGAAGCGACAAATAGCATCCAGTCATATAGCATTGCTAGATTATGCTTCCAAGGAATCGCTAAGATGTAGACAACAGAAACACCCAGTTCCTAAAACCCTAAGATTTTCTTGACAACCAATTATAATGGCTTCCGGATTCTATCACTGAAGAACAGAAACAAAATCGAGGAAAAGCAAGGCGAATTTATTATAGAATTGAAGCAAGAAAACCTGTTGAACTCGGGCATAGGACTAACCGACTGGCTGGTTGCTCTTCGTTGAGACAGATGAGAGAGTGGTGGGGAGCGGGGGGAAGATTAGCTTAGCTGGTAACTTTCTCAAGCGGCTTGGAATTAGCGCTTATGGTTTTCATTATAATATAGCCCGCCATGTGGACAAACTATATCTGTGCTAAATAACAAAATGTCTCCTTTAAGTTTGTTTATAATTACATTATCGTCCGTGAATTCTGTGATCTACTCTATTTGCCCCCGAAAAGTTGCACAATTAGCGACGTAAGATAGTGTGGTATGTTAGCAGACCTCATGGCAATGTGCACGTTTTTGTGGTTCAAGGTCCGTGCCTTGGTGTGTCATCTAAATTCATGCCTATACATTTTTTTATATACAAAATCAAGAAATAGAAAAATTACAAGTTGTATTGAGTTAGATATTCATATCTATGCCCCTTGAAGATATATGTTGTTTTTACTATTATTATTGTTGTTGTTATTGTCGATCTACTACTGTCTATAGATAAGTGACATATTCATTTTATCTAAAAGTTATCACTTTTGCTTGGGACTATCACTCTCATTTTTAGTTTCATTAGAACATAAGCCAAACTTGGCCTGAAGTGCCTCAAAATAACATAAAAATAGCCCATAAGGCCCAAGAATTCAATAAGGATAAAATCCACAATGATGCAAAAGTAAAATGCATTCCCTTAACCAAGGAGTAGAATCACTTCTTAATATGGTGAGATTCTTCACCATGAAGAGGAAACCACAAGATATATAAAGGAGAAAAAAGCATGAAGAAAAGGTTCACAATTGTCGCTCCTTATTGTTCTCTATAAACATTTTTTTATCACCAAACTAACTTAAAGGCTATATGGTCTTCCCTAGACACGCAACTTCTAACCTTGCCATTGTTTGCAGACCCTCAAAGATCTATAACACTCATTAGACATCATCAAAGTTTAGTTATTAATTGGTGTCATTTGTGAGACCCACGCTATGATTGATATGTGAAGGTCATACTAAATCAATGATTAAACTAGGCAGGAGATGTAGGATGATGCGACTAATAGGACATGGTTACCACTGGACGTTCCCTAGAGCCGTTGAGATTTAGCAAGGGTTTCTGAACACTCCTCTAAGAAATAGGTAGAACCTGATGCTTGGGTAAGTAGACAAATTTAATATTCATTGCAATCGTTTTTAAAGATACTAAAATATGGACTGCATGGCTGCTTGTTGTTCATGGGAAAGGAATCTAGGTAAAGGACAATGTGTTTAACAAAGTTAACAACATTCGAACCTTTTTCTTCACTCAAGAGACTGATGGGTTGCCTAATGGGTTGCTCATACTGCTCAGGTGTCGGTCTAATGATAAGTAAAAGGTGTCACTGAATCCTCCTTCCCAATGCAAACGTTAGCAACTAACCTATTTTGTTTCTTTTTTCCCTTTTGGTTGCTAGTTTTTTTAATATCCAATTAATTTCTAGCATTGATCCTTGGTATACTCTACCTTCTTAGAGTATTCACAGTGGAGCTTTCATCTGTCACCTTGCCCATTCTTTAATCTTGACTAAGATGAAGGTGTTTGCATGGCAAAAACAACTACTGACTCCATAACCCAACTTTTAGTTAGGTTAATATGCTTTTCTTCTGCAACCACAGTTGCATGGGCTTGGTTCAATGTTAGCAGCAATTAGGTGGCTAAGATTTAGATCTATGATTTGATGGTTTTGAATCTTTGGTTGAGCCTCATCAAAAATTGGTGAACTCATTCTTTTCCTGTTTTTATAGCCTATTATTTGTTTACTCTGCATGTGCACTTCAAAATCAATGAAAAGGCATTCAATTTCATGGTTTTCATTATAATATAGCGGGCCATGTGGACAAACTATATCTATGGCTAAATAACCAAAAATCTTCTTTAAGTTTGTTTACAATTACATTGTCATCAGTGAATTCTGGAATCTACTTTATTTCCCTTGAAAAGTTACACAATTAGCGTAAGATGGTGTGGTATATTAGCAGACCACATGGCAACGTGCATGTTTTTGTGGTTCAAGGACCATGCCTTGGTGTGTCATTTAAATTTATGCCTATACATTTTTTTATATACAAAATCAAGAAATAAAAAAATTACAAGTTGTATTGAGTTAGACATTCATATCTGTGCCCCTTGAAGATATATATTGCTTTTACTATTATTGTTGTTGTTGTCGTTGTTGTCAATGTTGTTGGAAGATATGAATTTAATTGGTTGCTTGATTTACAAGTGGTACATGTGGGCCTTTGTATTGTAGTAGATACTATTGTCTATAGATAAGTGACATTTATTTTTTCTGGAAGTTATCACTTTTGCTTTGGACTATCATTCCTATTTTTACTTTCATTTAACGTATACTTATTGATACTCAACCAGAACATAAGCCTAAACTTGGCTTGAAGTGCCTCAAAATAACATAAAAATGGCCCGTATATAAGGTCTAAGAATTCAATAAGGATAAAATCCATAATGATGCAAGAGTGAAATGCATTCCCCTAACTAAGGGATAGAATCACTCCTTAATATGGTGAGTTTATTCACCATGAAGAAGAAACTACAAGCTACATAAAAAGGAAAAAAGCATGGAGAAAGGTTCACAATTATCACCCCTTATTGTTATCTATAAACATTTTTCAATCACCAAACTGACTTAAAGGTTAGATGATCTTCTCTGTACACGCAATTTAAGGTCCCTAACCTTGTCATTGTTTACATACCCTCAAAGATCTATAACACCCACTAGACACCATTAAAGTTTAGTTATCAATTGGTGTGTGAGACCCACGCTATGATTGAAATGTAAAGGCCATACCAAATCAATGATTAAACTAGGCAGGAGATGTAGGATGACGCGACCAATAGAACATGGTTACCATAAGATGTTCCTCAAAGCCTTTGAGATCTAGCAGGGGTTTCTAAACACCCCTCTTAGGAATAGGTAGAACCAGATGCTTGGGCAAGTAGACAAATTTAATATTCCTTGCAATCCCTTTTAAAGATGCTAAAATATGGACTGCATGGCTATTTGTTGTTCATAGGAAAGGAATCTAGGTAGAGGATAGTGTGTTTTTTGTTTACCGGCAAAGTTAACAACATTCAAACCTTTTTCTTTACTCAAAAGACTAATAGGTTGCCTGATGGGTTGCTCATACTGTTCAGGTATTGGTCTAATGATGAGTAAAAGGTGTCAGTGAATCCTCCTTCCCAACACAAACATTAACAACTAACCTATTTTGTTTCCTTTTCCATCTTGGTTACTAGTTTTTTTAATATCCAATTAATTTCTAGCATTGATCCTTGGCATACTTTACCTTCTTAGAGTGTTCACAGTAGAGCTTTCATCGGTCACCATGCCTATTATTCACTCTTGACTGAGATGAACGTGTTTGCATGGCAAAAGCACCTACTGACTTCATACCCCCACTTTTAGTTAGGTTAAGATACTTTTCTTCTGTGACCACAGTTGCATGGACTAAGCTCAATGCTAGCAGCAATTAGGTGGCTATGATTTAGATTTATGATTTGATGGTTTAAAATCTTTGGCTGAGCCTCATCAAAAATTGATTAGTCCGTTCTTGTCCTTTTTTTTTCCCATTATTTGTTTGCTCTGCATGTGCACTTCAAAATCAATGAAGAAGCATTCAATTCATCCTAAAAGCCTTTTAAGTTTGTGAAGTATGCTGCTACAGCCAACAAGCCTTGATTAGTCATCACCAAGTTTTACCTTAGTTCATGTGTATATGGTTCATTCATATGTTCATACCTTTCCTACAAGTCATACTGTAATTTGAAAACAGTCTCATGGTAGGCTGTGGAATCATGGAAGGCAAGGTTAATGGAATTGGTTAACCAATTTATCACCAGCCCATCACCTTTACTCTATGTAAGAACTTCAAAGGGGTTTTAATTTTCAGATTCAACAAAGTTTTACTAGTGAACTTGACTTTGTTTTTGCTCCTTAGAACATCTAGCATAACACGCCTTTGTCTAAACAATTATCTCCATCTAATGGTGCAGAGATAAATTAGATAGTCCATCACAGTAAGGAAGTATGGGGAGCTAAGGTCCAGAACAACATCATTGTCACGGTGCATTCGCTGGCCACCAAGCTTGTGCATGCATTACCTTTATTGTTTCCTTTTTTCTTTTTAGCATCCTTTGTTTATGGTCATTAGACATTGTTGTTTGAGAATTAATTGATTACTAACACTTATGTTTTGCCAATTTTGACACCATGTAAAGATTAGGTGCAAGATGAAATTTACATTAAATCGTATATATTCAAGCATGTATAAGTAGCAATATCTGTAGGCTTAACTAGATACAGGTGATTAACTTAGTTACAAGATATATGCTACAAGTTAGAAAGCTAGCTATAATTGAGAGAAATAAGGGAAAATAAGCTACAAGTTAGGAAACTAGCAACGAGAAAGAGAAAGGGGGGGAGATAAACATTGTCTATTATTAAAAGATTTGGAGGAAACAATCATTTGTTTGTATTCATTTAAATTGTTCACAAACATATTTTATACATTGTTCATGAATGTGTTCATGTTCGTGTATTACTGTTCATGAACGAGTTTCATTAGTTTGGTTTGTTTACTGTTTGTTCATGAACGAAAATGAACAACCATTTTACACTAAAAGAACGAACAAACACAAACAAGATGTGTTCATTAAAAACCCAAACAAACAAACACAAGTAGCTTCGTTCATGTTTATTCAGTTCATTTGTAGCCCTAAGGGCATTTGTCGAGGAGACCAACTAGTAAGAGTTCGGGCACAAGGTGGCGATAAGCAAGAAAGCAGATTAAGACCTTTCGTTTGTAGCCAAGCTTGTATCAAGTAGGTTAAGGAAGATAAAGTTTGACATGCACCCTAGAAACACATCTATTTCTATTTTGCCAGACATGCCATCCAACAATGAGAAAGTTATACCAATCATTCTCTATAAAAGTTTCATTAGCAATGCAAAAGATCACCAATATGTGTGGGATATCAATATGAAGAGCATGTAAATCAAAAGCTCAAAACACCAATTATGTGAAAATTAGAAAAATAAAATATGCTTGACCAATTCAGTTATTTCTTTTATTTCTTATAACTAGTGACATAGCCAGGATTTTACTTATGGGAGACAATATCATATAACATTGGAACATTGAAAAAAGTACAAACTATTTTTAATTAAATGGTAATTAAATAAATGAATGAGATTAAATCGTAGAAAAACATAGATACATTTGTTTATTTATAAAGCTTGAGCTGCACCCGATGTTCTCTCACATTAATAAAATCATCCAAAATTGAATCTAAATTAAAAGTCATCAATTTCTTTCTCAATATACAAGATTAGACTATCACCAAGAAATTTGTCATCCATCCTATTGCACAATCTATTCTTCATAATTTTCATTGCTAAAAATGCACATTCAGTACTTGAGGTAGATATTGAAAAGTCAAGACAAGTCGGATTAATCTATCAACAAGATGATACTAGTTTACTTTTCTTATATCTGTTAAGCTTTGATATAGTTTAGCAATAAAATATAACTTCCCTAAACATGAATGATTTTGCACATCAAATTTAAAATGCTTCAATTGAAACTCTAGAACATCTATTTATTGCTCCATAAAATCAAGAAGATAGTATTCCCTTGCAAGGTTGCAAATAGTATTTAAATCAAAGGATTTATATCCATCTCTTGGATCTAGAGTAGAGCTAAGTTTTAAAAGCTGAACAACTCTCTCATTAAACTTGGAATTAAATTCCTGTAATTGAAAATTTATAGTTTCATTAAATATATCAAAATGGTAATGATGTTCATTATCAATGTCATCTTGTTGTATGCTGCTTCTGCCTTCAAAATAAAGAGCCTTAAAATCAGGAATATCAATGTCATGATTCTTACAAAAATATATAACATCACCTTGAAAAGAACTCCATCTATCATCTCTTAAGGTTTCAATGAGCTTTCTAGCATAGTACATCAAGTTCACTGCACTTATGATATCTTAGGACTTTACCTACAAAGCTTGACAAGCAACATCTATGATAGCCAAAATTTCCTTCATCAGATGTAAGATAAAAACAAACTAAAAAAATGTCATTTTTTTCAATGAGATGCCAAGAAAATAATAAGAAGAGTCTAGATACAAAAAGGGAGGAGAGAAATACATCTATAAAATGGCAAAGCTAAGAGAAAGGAAGACAAAAAAACTTAAATTAAATGAGGTGTATTAAGGATGAAGAGCACAAGGTTTTGGTGGTTGATAATTATGTCAAAGAAATATGGATGAGCCACTTAAAAAAGTAGGAGACTTCATTAACAAGAAAGAAGATAGAAATATGAGGGACAATAGAGAAATCCAACTGTTAAAATTAAGAATACTCTTAAGAAAATGAAACTTGCAAAAACAATAGAAGCAAATGGAAACCAATAAAAGTCTAGAATTAAGGATCTAGGGTTAACTAAATTGTTCAACATTATCTTAAAAACCAAAAAGATGCCAGATGAGTTAAGATGAGTTGAGGAAGAGTGTCATCATCCTAATATAAAAGAACAATGAGGATTCTCAAGGTTGCTTCAATTATTGAGGAATCAAACTAACGAGTTACACCATGAAGTTATGGTTATGATGATTAAGCATAGATTAAGGTGTGATACAAAATTTACTTAAACCCACTTTGGTTTTACGCTAGGGAGATCTATCATGGAGGACTCTCTTCATAGGTTGGTGTAACTATATAGAGAAAACCAAAAGGATTTCATGATCATACATATATGAGCACAGTAACTTTTAAATTTTGGTGGTTATATGTAGTTATAATATAACTTTACTATAGTAACAATAGTTAATCTTATGTATAACAATGTTCGTTTGACTAGAGTTTAACCGCAAGCTTTAAAATATTAAGGGTTTATCGGTTGATTATGATCTAACTTGAGGGGTATTTATGTAATCAATCATTTAATATATAAAAAAAAGCTTGATCAATTTAATAAGGATAAAGGAAAACCTCCTCTGCTCAAGGCATGGCTTGATAACATTTCAAACCTTTAGGCTCAAGCTCTAGCTATTTATTATGAGCTTAGCCATTGAAAACCTTAACAGTTACATAGTAATTTTTTCACTGTGTCTATTAGTTGTTGACATGAAATTATCAAATCATAAATTAAACTAGATAGTACTTGTAATATAGTAAATTTTAGTGCATAATTATAATTTAAGAGTTCATGAATAATTTAAATTATCAATTTTTCCTCAATCTAAAAGTATAATAGTTTTTTTTCCCCAATCGTGTCAATGGTGGCACAACTCCAAGAGATAAAAAGTGTACGCTTTTGAAACAAGATACTTTGATCATTTCCAAGATATGTTTAATCTTGACAGTGGTCCTTATTGTAATTTCTAGCTTCAATTCTATTTTATCAATTATACTTGTCAGTAATGTGGAGTCATGCATCTTCTTTAAGGTGTCATTCTAATAATAAGCCAATAGTTATCGTTTTATGTAAACTCGACTTAGGGCAAGTGTTCCTTTTCCATTATCCTTTAAAATTTGTGGCACACCCTCTTAACACATTTTAAGGTTTCGATAACCTTCTTTGTTTGTCCATCAGTCTATAGGTGCTAGGCAGTGTTGAGGTTAACTGTACTGCCTAGTGGTTTTTGAAAGGCCCTTCAAAACTTAAAGACAAATCTTGTTAACCAATCAACTTCCATCATACTTTATCATTATGGTTCTTGGTTAGGGTAATCCCACTAAGAAGTCCATAGTAGTGGAACCACATTTTCTCTTTGGTAATGATAAACTCTATAGGGTCTTAGCAGGCTTCTGACATTCCACCTTCACTATTTGACAAACGAGGCATTTGACAGTGCACTCCCTGATATCCTTTTTCAAGCATGGCCATTGGAATAGGTTTTTTTAAATCATGGTACATCTTTCAGTTATTAGTTTCCTGATTTCATTTAATTGGTCATGCAAATTTGTTAAGCGTTCAATTAATAATCATTCGTGTAGAATAATCTTAATTACATTTTTTTTAATTGAATAAATTTTATCCATCCCTTCTCTTGGAAGCTGGAGTTTTATTCATCTTGTTTATTTAAAGTTGGTCCTGATCCTAAATCCAAAATAGAACCATTACAGACTAGTGAAGAACGAGAAGGAAAAGCAAATCAATTAAACATGAGACATGGAAAGGACTAAGAGAAATAAGTTGGTAGGACTCAAAACAGTAAGATGGCGATTGATGAGGTGAAGGAGGTCCCTCATTGATCATGCCCTATCGCTCATTGCCATGACCCATTAGCACAACTTTGCCTTTTCTCACCCTCTTTAACCACTTCATGGCCCCCTTCGATGGATCCATTGGGTTTGCTCGAATCCTTTGCACAGTAAGAAAGAGATTTAGGTGAATTGCTTGGGTTTGTCAAATTAATCACAAATCTAATTTAGCCCTTGTTTGTTTGAATTGATCACAAATCCTAACAACTTTTCAGCATCTCCAAGGTTCTATTGCTAAAGAAAATATTTAGGAAAAGCCCTAACTTGAGACAAATAAAAAATGATTGACGAGAAGTAGAATAGACCAATAGCAAGGAAAAAAATTGGAAAGACTAACAAGAGTAGAAAAGAAAACCCATCTGTTAAATTTTTTTTTCTTAAGAAGGAGAAGTAGAAGAGAAACAAGAACATCAAGAACAGCTTGGCATTGCATTGTTTTAGTTTCGGAACAAACATAAACAAAGGGCTTTGAGCAGAGACGACCAATGGAATAAGCTACCATTATTTGGGGAGTGGTAATGCTTTTATTGATCTGAGTCATCTACCCAATCTTTTCTTGTAGCACTATTCAGCTTAACAGATCCTTCACTCGAAGAGCCACAGGCTACTTATGGTTATTTTACTTGTATTTATAAAGCCCTGTCCTTGTATGGCTATTTGCAAATGATTAATCGATGATTCTTCTTTTGAATTATTGAGTGGAAATGAGTGATTTTGGGGTTTTTTAGAACTTCTAATATCTGGGTTCTACGGTTAGGCTTTAGATGATGTTAGTGCGCTGAGAAATTTTGAGTTAATTTTGCTGGAGAAAAATTAGATCTAGACTTGATGAGGAAACAGAAGAAGAAAATGGAGGCAGAGGAACATAAAAGGGTTGGCAGAGAAATGGGAGGTGGCGTGGCAGAGTTGGTGTGGTGTGGTAAAGTGGAAAGCATCGGTCATAGTGGCAAAGGAGGTGGTTAAATCTGACAGGGAAACTGAGGGTAGTGGTGCATCTATGTGATCTAAAAAGTTAGGGGATGCTTTTATTGGGAGTAGGGATGATAATTGAGTGGGTGAAATCCATGATCCATGGATATTTACCTATAATGGGGCTGGTAAAAAGGTAAAAATACTCGTGATGGGGCAGCTATAGGTAGCAAATCACATTCATTTGGTGGGTATGGACGGGTGACGGGTAGAGGGTATCCATCACGTCCCACTTAGCCCATCAAACCCCACAAATGTAAATTTCTTATTTATTAATTATAATATGATGCAACACCTACACTTAATTAATATTTTATACTAATTCACATTAAATATTTTTCTTGTATTTATGTTATAATTTTGTATATTTTATGATTTTGTTGTATTACATGTGGACAATGACTTTGTATGTATTTTTCATATTTTATTTTTATAAAATAAAAAAAAAACATAATTTAAACCGCGAGTTATCCAAAAGTACAGAATACCTATAAGTTATGGGCATGGATGGGATTTTTCACCCACTTGTGGATACTTATGAAGTTGCGGGTACATAAGAAACTGTGGCATGGACGGTGGATAGGGGGCATCTTTGCTCGATTCACCCTATTGTCATCCCTAATTGGGAAGAAGAAAATATATGAATCAAAGTTGATATTTGCCAGAAAAATTTCATCAAAGTTAACCATAGAACAAATAGAAGGACTACGATTAGGACAAAATCTAGGAAGTTAAGGACTTTACGAGGACAATATAAAAGTTAAAAACTTGTTTAGGATAACGTGAAAAAATTGAGGATCACAAATGAATTTTACCATTTAGAATTCTAATATGAACTTTTGGGCAAATTGCACCCGTGGCCCCTAACATTTTATTATTATCCTATTTTGGATCCTAACCTCAAAACCTCGCACGGATAGTCCTCAACTTCAAGTTTTTATTTTATTTTAAACCTTTGGAGGACGGAAACTGTTAGAATAGACAGAACTAGTCACATGGCATAGCAATGTAGACAATTTGCCATGGTGGCACTATGAATTACCAGCTATATATGATGTTAAAAATAAAAAATAATAATAAAAAAAGATATGAAAAATGGGGAAAAAATGGCTGGTTACTTCACCGCCCTTCTCGTCGTCCGCCCAATTCCTGTTCACTACTTTTCTCAGAAGCCCCTCCTGCTATCCGCCTAACGCATCTTTGTTGCCGTCCTTTACCGTTAATTCCACTTTTGCTCAATGTCAAATCTCACCTTTGCTTGCTGTCGAATTAAGGCAAATAGGTGGCCAATCAAGCAGCGGAAGAGGAAGATCGGTAGATGATGAATCCTCGGAACCTTTGATTTCGCCACAGGGGAGATTGAAAGTGCTCGTGTTGGAGGATGTGAAAGCCTTCAATTTCTCCAGGCTAGTTACGACGTCACTGGAGGATGCGAAAGCTACCACTATCTAGGTTTCGACAATTGGAATAATGCGTGAGAGGATGATGGATGTGCTCCTCTTCCCTTATTCGTTCATGCCGAAATTGAATGCCCCTCCACCTCCGTCGGCCAATCTCCTCCCCATTCGTCCTTCAATCAAACGGCCCCTCCACCTCCGTTTGAATGCCCCCCTATTTTCATCCATTCAAATTTGTCCGATTTGCCTCAAATTCGTCTAATTGGGCTAGATTACAACACCTCAGAATCTTCAACCTAGGTTTGCTTCTGTCCATGACATCTATATGGTTGCCGATGTTCCGCACGAATAGAGCCCAGTAGAGGGGGATTTTTTTATTTTTTTTTATTTTAGTTTTTCATATTTTTATTTATTATTATTTTTCTTCCTTGCCACATCATCACCAGCAGCTGATTATTATGCCATTGTGGAAAATCGCCCACGTTGGCATGTCACGTGACTAATTCCGTCAATTTTAACACTTTTCGTCCATCAAAAATCTAAAATGGAACAAAAAATTGAGGTTGAAGATGCCCCATACGAGATTTTGAGGTTAGGGTCTAAAATAGGACAATAATAAAATGTTAGAGGCCACTGGTGCAATTTACCCATGAACTTTCTAATTGCTGTGGTAGGCATAGGCATAGAGTTTTTACAGAATTGAGCTTATTAGCTTGAGCTTGAGTTCAATCCTTTAAATAATATTCAACTTATTATCAAGGTGCCCTTCAAGTGTAGGGTGTTCAAGTTTGAGTTTGATTAAACCAATCGAACCTTTAATAATATAGAGTTAGTTGCACCTATCACCCCTGACATTAGCTTATAATTACACTCATGACTTTTCTCCCAGAGGTTTCAAAACTTATTGTTACCCTGTTCATCGAAAACACCATTACAAGTAGGATTTAATTACATTCACCCTAAAAATTATGTTATAGTTACATATTTGTGTTGTACATCATCATTATTGAACATTTGTTTAAGGAATTATTTAGTGATTTTCTATTTCCAAACTTGTGCTCACTGTGGCATAGTAGAGTACTTGAACTAGTTAATTCATATGTAAAACGAATGAGACTTAATTTGTTAGGAAAACAAAGTTTGAACTATTAATGTACTAAATGTAGCCGAAGCTTTTCATTGGACTTAGGGGTATGAAAAGGGCGGGGCTGGACTTGAACCCATTGAGCTCAAGCTCGATTCCTTAAGCTAATAGTGCTACCTAGACTTGGGCTTGAAATAGTTGAATTTGAATTTTGAAGCTCGAGCTCGAGTTTAAGAGAGCTTAAACTCAGCCTAAAAGCCCACAACTCTCAAATAAAGGGCTTTTTATAGAATTTATTATGTTTAATTTAACAATTTAAACCAATAACTTTTTTTATTAACTAGATGATTAAAGTAGTATATATGTTATCACTGAAGGCACATTAGGCCCCTTAACAAAAGGGGCAGAGTACTTACAAGCTCGAACTTGGCTCTTTAAGGTATCAGACTCATTTTTAGGCTTGAGCTCAAGCTCAGTAAGACTTGACTTAATAAGCCTTAAATCGAGCTCGAGCTCAAACTATTGATAAAGGCCCAATGAGTTTACACCCCTAGTTTTTTTTTCATTCAAAATCTTTATACTATAAGTTAAGAGTTTTTAGGAAGAAAAATGGGGAGGGAAAACTTAAACCCAAGACATACTAGTGATAAGAACCCATGTTCGTGCATGTTTGACACACCCCTAGTCAGACTTGATGGGTTACATAGGTAGAAGGGGATAAATTGCATGCGCTACCGCCAACTTTTAATTATTGTTCATGTTCTGACCTTAACCTTCACTTTGCTTATAGTGCATCCCTAACCTCAATAAAACGTTTCATTCTAGCCCCTTCTTCAATAAAATAGTTATCTTGGACAAAAAATGCCACATTATCTTAGAATTATAGGGGTAAATGCTAGTTTTAATCTTTGAAAATTTTTCCCCTTATCAAAAAAACCTTCAAACCTTGAAATTTGATGATTTGACCATCGCCCATCTGCCTCATTCACCATCTCTTTCACCACTTTTTTCTTTCCCTATTCTTGCCTCAGCCGCCACCCTCATCCTGCCTTCACCCAAGCTTCCCTCCCTCTTTCAGGTTTCACCGCCACTGGGTTGCACCTCCTTCTCCTCCACCAATTGGTCACTCTCGATCTCTCCTTGAACAAATTCTTAGGTGCAATTCTCGGTTCCTCTCCCTATCTTTTGTCATCACCCTTACCCACGACAGCCAATCAGAGGAAGAGCTGTTGTTTAACCGAAAGGTTTGCTCCCATATGGCTTGGAGTGAGTGGCCCGACATGTTGACGGAGTTGATTTCTGGGTTGAGCTTCTTCTTCCGGCTCGGCAATGTAATGATTCGATTTCTCTTTTAAACCCGCCTCCGACATCAAAGGCCTCCAATTCAGTGGCCTATTTGTCATCGGATCCTTCTCGATCATCCACAGGTGTCCCAATTAGGCATCCCTCAATTGAGCCGATGGTCTCAAGCTTGGGCTCTATGATCTAGATGGAAGTTGGAGAGGCCGGCGGCCGAGCTTCCAGTCCAGTCGTCAATACCCATCTTTTCTCGGGTTTATTAATTTTGTTCTTCATTTCTTGTTCATTGGTGACCTACCAAACTTATATGCTTCTAATTTATGTTTCTTTTATTCTGGGTTTAGTTTGTTCAAGCTCCTTTTGTGATGAAGGTCCAGTGATGGAAGAAACAAAGGGGCAAGGAGGCCGAGGATGGGGAGGTATGGGAATGGCAAGTCAGTGGTGGTCGGAGAAGGCTGATAATATGACAGACGTGAAGATGATAGTTGGATTGTTAAAGGAAAAGTTTCAAGGTCTTTTTGGCGAATGAAAATATTTTTATGGATTAAAACTAGTATTTATCCCTATAATCCTAAGCTGATGTGATATTTTTAATACAAGATAATAATTTCCGTTTAAAAATTATCAAAATGAAACGTTTTATTGAAGTTAGTCATACATTGTAGGTAGAATGGTTAGGGTTAGAATAGAAACAATAATTAAAGGTTGGGGACAGTAAGTGCAATTTAACCACATAAAAGGAACTAAGAAAAATCCGACGCAAACGCAATAGTGAGGTTTGGGACCATCAAGCAACAAAGTTTAGTTCAGGGATCAGTTTGCAATGGAAAATAAAGATTTGGGACTTTTTACATAATCCATAGTCACTCGCTATAGTGACTCTAACAGGCTCAAGTGGCCTACTTTGCCGAACAATTTTTGGATTCCCTGGAAACTTCCATTCTCTGTGTTCATCACGAATCATCATAGTTTTCTCTATGTGTAATGACGCTATCCACCGACTGTTTCGGGGGTGCCTTTCTTCTTCAAATGTTCGTTTCTTCTGGCTGACGCGAACCGCAACTTTCCCAGACCAGCCGTCCACTTCTATAGCAGCTGCTGCTCCAACTGGTCCACATGGGTAAGCTACTTTCTTCTTTACTCGGACACACTTCTCTATTTCTGTGTTTTTTTTCTAAGCCACAAGGTGTTATGTTGTTTTATGATTGAATTGAAAAGCTGATATATTGTAGTTTTATTGATATATTCTGGTTTTGGAGAGATGGAGATCTATGCTATGGGATTGAATTATTGAAAAAAAATTGGTGGGCAACATAAGCTTCTGTGAAATCCTGTCCCGGTATGCATCGACGTGGTGATATCTACTTAAGCAATCTAATATCACACAATTATTACTAAGTTTGTGGGTGCCTTCTGGGCTTGTATTATGTTCCAATTTACCACCCACTGATTATTATTCACATAAAAGAGGTTTATGATGTGTGTTAGTATTGCCTTTCACTTGTGTTTGTATGCATAGAATAAGATGGGGGAGGACCAGTCTATTCAAAAACATAAAATGAGGAATACAGAGAGCCAAAAGCAGCAGCTTCCTGCTAGAGATGTTATGCTCGGGAATGATCTCTGGACCAATGGCCTCATTTGTGCTTTTGAGTTTATTCGAGGCCAGAAGAAATCTGCGAACTCAAGATATGGCTCAAAGGTTCCTGGCAAACAAGTAGACTCTGAGTATTTGAAGATGCAAATGCCAACAAATGGGCCAACTGAGGGTTCTTCAGCAAGGCTGGATGGCAACAACTTAGACTTAAGGGACCTGGGTGCTGCTTTTGATGAGGTGAAAGATGGCCATGATCTTCATCCAAGCCAGGTTCAAACTATGGAAAGATACGATGGAAGTTGTTGGATTCCTATTGGGTGGACTAGGATTTCAGAACTTGCCCAAAGTGTACAATCTGATGCTGGGTGGGCATCGCAGCACCTGGAACTGATGGATAGTGAAGAGGCTTTTACTATTGCAGATTTAGCAGCCCCTTACTGGGAACGACCAGCAGGACCCATTTGGTGGTGCCATGTGGATGCTTGTAACCCCTCTATTCAGACGTGGCTAAGCAATGCTCAGTGGTTACATCCTGCCATTAGCTTAACTTTGAGAGACGAAAATCGACTCATAAGTGAGCGCATGAAACACCTTCTGTATGAGGTAATGGTGTAACTTTAATAATTGTTATGCATGAATGGTGTTAGGTGGGGTTTGTCTTTTGAAACAATAATCATGATGGTCAGCTGGCAAGTATATTGTGTAATTTAATAATGCAAAAGGTTCAGCATATACATTTTGTACTTAAACTGGTAATGTCATAGGCATGAAAAGATCCTTTGATGTCTATGTGAAAAAGATACCTTTCTAGACTGGTATTCTTCTGATATAAGCGTAAAGTGCATTAGTAGTATATGTCAAACTCCCTTTTCTTACCATCAAGGTCTATGGGATTCTGAATTTTGCCTATTGATTGATAAGAAAAATGGTGCTTGTTCTTTTCCGAGCCTGATTTCCATTTTCCTGCATCCTTTGATAGGAATGTGACATATCCTAGCTTCCTAAGGAGGAAGAAGGGTTCCCTTCACTTGTAATCTTACATGTCAACATGCTTAAATAGTTTTGACCTTTCTATATGTCTTGGTTTTTTAACTTGTAGCACATATGTTTCACATATAACTGATTGTCTCTTCTGCACCTCAATGCATTTTGTGTCTTCTTTTGTTTCTTTTGAATAATAGTTTCAAATTGTATTTCTCTGTAAGGTTCCTGTAAGAGTGGCTGGAGGGCTGTTATTTGAACTCTTGGGGCAATCAGCTGGTGATCCCTTTATTAACGAGGATGATATACCCGTTGTAATCCGGGCTTGGCAGGCTCAAAATTTTTTGATAACTGCACTGCATATAAAAGGAAATGTGGCCAGATTAAATGTTCTTGGGATCACTGAAGTTCAGGTGTTTCACTCTTCACAGGAAAACTCTACTGGATTTTATCATAGGGATTTCTGCAAATAATAATTTTTTCCTTATTCCTGATTATATGTTTGTATGCACGTCAGGAGCTTCTTGCTGCAGGAGGCTTTAATATACCGAGGACTGTTCATGAAGTCATAGCTCATCTAGCTTGCCGTCTCACTAGGTGGGATGACAGGTACTGGACTTCTGAATCTTTATGTGCACTCAGTTGAGAATTTCACGGTTTGAACACGTCTTTTCTGGTACTTCTTGGAATCATATTTTTAAGTGCATGCGATGGATTAAATGTTTTCTACTACTGTTTTCAATCAGATATACCAAGTTCTGGCTCTCATTATCTGACAAATAAGGCTAAGTTGATGCTACTTGTTTCAGGATCATGATTGCTTATATTATGTAATAAAATCAAGTTTTGTAGATGCTTCTGGTTTTGGTGTAATAATTTATCTTGGTAACTTGGCTTAATGATGATCCTGAATTCAGGGATCTCCTGAAAACATTGCTCTTATGTACATTGTTTCTGTTAAAAGAACAGTTTAGTATATCATTGCTAGACTTCGTTTTTATTCTTTTGTTTATCAAACAATTGTTGGCTTCTTTGAAAGGTAAATTTGTTATTGATATGGTACCTGTGGAACTTTTCTAGAACTTCATGATTGTAGCATGTGCTTGTCTACTCATGTTGTTTTGTGCATAAGAGCCTGTGTATTCAATCCTGCATTTTCAACCTGTTAGGCTGTTCCGCAAATCTATCTTTGGGGCTGCAGACGAAATCGAATTAAAGTTTATGAACAGGTTCCTTCTCCTGAAAGCCTGCAATTGTTTCATAGAGTTGGTCCAGGATTGTTGTTTATCTGTATTCATGCTGACTTGTGAACTCGATATAAATAGGAGAAACCATGAGGATTTGAATCTTTTTGCCATCATCTTGAACCAAGAAATTCGGAGATTATCAAGGCAGGTATGCTGCTTGCTCTATAAGTGTTATTAAATTTCCAGTTATAATCTTCTGAAATTATTACTGATAATGAAATTATATGCCAGCCGTGGCACAGAAGTGTGGTTTTTTGTTTTGTTTTGTCTTTTTCTTTTTTGGTCAAAAAGTTACACAAATCACTTTCTCAGTGATATAAGCAACCATCTCTGCATTCCATTCTGCTGGATATTATTGACAAATACATAGCTACTTTAAATTTTTTTAGGTTATTAGAGTAAAATGGTCACTGCATGCAAGGGAGGAGATTGTTTATGAGCTGATGCAACATTTGAGAGGAAATGCAACAAAAAACTTGCTGGATGGGATAAGGAGGAGCACAAGGGACATGATTGCAGAGCAAGAAGCAGTCCGTGGTCGTTTGTTTACAATTCAAGATGTTATGCAAAGCAATGTTCGTGCGTGGTTACAGGTTCGTGTCTACATAATCGAAAAGAAAAAAATAACAATGGTTCTTTAAAGAGAAGCTTATTGACAGTGGGACATCCTTCTCCATGAATTCAGGACAGAAGCCTTCGAGTAACACATAACATATCAGTTTTTGGTGGCTGTGGCCTTGTACTTACCATCATAACTGGGTTATTTGGAATCAACGTTGATGGGATTCCTGGAGCACAGAACACGCCATATGCATTTGGTCTGTTTTCGGCCATTCTCTTCCTGATAGGGATTCTGCTGGTAGTAGTTGGGTTGGTTTATCTAGGATTGAAAAAACCCGTTGATGAAGAGCAGGTGGAAGTTCGAAAGCTGGAACTGCAAGAGTTAGTTAAAATGTTTCAACACGAGGCAGAGACTCATGCCCAGGTCCGTAAGCATAACCTTTCCCCAACAGCTGGAGATCTGATCCCAGATGATGCAGATTATGTTCTCATAAGTTAAGTCCTTCTTTACCCTTCTGTATCGAAATTGGTACTTATAAAAGCAAACCTGATCTGCACTAATTGAGCAAGTAACTTCCAAAGGAACTGATTGAGGAACTGAAAGAGGAAGAATCAATCAAATTGTCTAGAATATGAACTGCCCGCAACAATGCATCCAAATCTCATTCAAGGTAATTCATGATGTTGACTTGGACATGAAGATATGCCTCTTCTGTCTTCCCTTTTATGTTCTTTTGCAAGAAAGAGATCTTTTGTAGATTTCTGTCATTGGACTTGTTCCTTAATCTGTATGTACCAACTTTAGTAACGAATGCCATAACTTAGGATCTGTTAATGAAAGATGATATTGGCCCTAGGAAGCTGGTCATGTTCCTTGGTGCTATTGCGCATGTTTTGTTCTTGGGTGAAACGCACTATCCGTTCTTAACTTCCATTTCACTCCTCAAGGCAAAAGGGGCAAATATGGAAGGCATCTTAGGGTAAGGGACAAATCACCAACTACCGTATTCTTTTTTAGGCAAATAAACATCAAGGTTCTATTTCCAGGCAAATAAGCTACAACCATCGAAGGTACTCCTTTCATTTCATAACGAATGATGCATATCTCTAGGTATGGAGATTTAGTTATACGTAGTTTATGCTAATTTTTTAATTTTTGCTCCTAAAATTAAAATTAAAATTTTTTTTGGGGGTTACTTGTGGTGAGAGTTTAAATGATAATTAAAAAAATTTCTGTTAGTTTTGTGTAATGAGAGTTTTAATAAAGATTAGAAAAGAAATTTGAGTTTTGTGTAATGAAAATTTAAATGAGAACAATAAGGTAAATTGAATGTAAAAATTTTATAAAAAAAGAAATGTTTCATCCTTTTTAGAAGCATGGAGTATGTACTAATATTGACATCTAGGACATGAATCTTTGCTGAAAAAAAGAGTGGGTTTTGTTCAGCCCTGTATGGATAATGCATGGATACTAGAGTGTAAAAGCCCATCGTTTCTCCACAATTGTTTGACTAATAACTTCTAATTAAGGATTAAATAATTTTAAGGTTTGATGATGTGTTAATTAGATTTTAATATCAAATTTATTCAATTCAAGTCAAAACAAGTAAAATTAGAACCAAATTAGATATGTTCGAAGATCAGCCTAGACCAAAGGAAACAATTTCCTTATGAGTAACACCATTTAGTGAACAATTTGGCCCAAATTTATTAGGTTAGTGGATTACTGCCTTCTTATATAACATTGGTTTTGCAAACAAGAATATATGTCAGTAACAGTTTTGCAATTTACAAACAAAAATATATGTTAGTAACAGTTTTGTAATCTCATTTGTACATATGTATTACGTGTTTTATATATATTTATTGTTTGGTTTATACATCAAGTTTTATACATATCTGTTATTTGATTTGTACATAACTCCAATTTTGACAGGAAGTGAGATTTAATGTGCTTACACCAATTTTTTTATGAGAAGTTGAACTCGTACATAATACTTAAAATATTTATTTCGTCTGTACATATGTCACACATTATATGTATAGATCTCTCATTTTATGAATAGGAATATGAATATATATATATATAACTTATACCTTTTTACAAATTGGAGGACTTAAGGAATCAACTCATGTGAGTTTGGAAAGTCAGGCGATTAACGGTGCGATTACCGGTGCATTTAAGCCTAAACATAATGGACTTAGCAGGGCTAATGAAAAAAACCTACAACATTTTGGTGAACTATAATTTACTCCCTTTATATTTCAAAGACTTTCACTTTATCCCCAAACTTTGAGCATTCTTTTCAAAGAAATTCTAATATCTGCTTTTTTAGCTTCTGAATTAAGAAGTACAATACATGTTTTTCAATAAATATAAAGGAATCAATAATATTTGAAATTTATTTAATTTTTTAAATATTAATTTTACATAAATAAATAAAAAATAATTTTTTTTCTTCTATTTATCAAGGTAAAACGTAGGATTCTGAAATAAGAGAGGTAAACTAATAATAATGCAAAACTTGAAGGGCTTTTGTACCGGAGGTATCTAGAATCAAACGTCACCAATTGGTAGCTAAGCAGATTTCCAACCAAAAGAAAGCTGGGCGCTGCCGCGCTGATCCTCTGAAAGACTGAAACCCGCGTTATCTCACGCGACAAAACATTAAGCTCCAAAATCAATTAAAGGCCAAATGGCACGTTTGGCCCTCGAACACGGTTGAATTGGATAATTTACACCCCAAACATTAACTCGGTCCAACTCGCCCCGTTAACTTGCAAAATATGGTGCACTTTACCCTTTTTGCCCTTGTGCTCATCACATGACTATATTAAAATTAACAGCGCTTCTTGCCGTTTATGATAAACTGTTAACTCGCAATTTGCTACATCCTTCATGCTCTTGAACCTCTGATTCCATTTCATGATGGATTTGGCTTCTTTCAAAATGAGCCTATCCAAGCTTCAGTTGACCATGAAATGGTAGACACGAAGAAGATCCTTTCTTCTTCAGCAACATCCCAGTAACTGAACTAGGTTCCATTGGTGAAGGCGGCCGATGCCGGAGGGTTCAGATAAAAATTCGTGCAATCCTTGCTTGGATGCGTAGGAGATTTGTTTCATTGTGATTTGGGTCTTCAAATTTAGCAGCGTTCCTTTGTACACCTTCATCGAATCCCCCATGTCAGAGTAGCTTTTCATCAGAGAAGTTATTTGTCATTTTCTTGGGTTCTTTGTAGTTGTATCGATGCGGTTCGATTTCCAGTTTCCAATCCTCAATCCAATGTGCAATCTTGATATAGAAAATGAGATAAATCGCCAAAACAGAAAGCGCTAGAATTACAAACGAAATTGAGATCCCGATTGTTAATCCTGTGTGCTTGTTCTTCGGTCATGGTAATGAAGGAAAAGAAGAAGAAAGTGGTGGTGGTGGTGGCTATGGGAGGCGAGGAATTGAAGTGAGAAGGAAAATGGGGAATCCGACTGTGAAATGGGAGCAGGGGAGAGGAATAGGTTTGGATGTTGGATTTGAGCTTCCAACATCATGAACTGGAATCAGGGGATGGAATAGGGAGACGAACCCAAATCCATCATGAACTGGAATCAAAGGTTCATCGTAACGGTGAGAGACGACGTTAATTGTCTCACTGTCACGCGATGAGCATGGGGGTGAAAACATTTACAGTGTACTAGTTTTGTAAATTTAGGGGTCTGAAGTGGGCTGAGTTGATATTTAAGAGGTAAACTGTCCAGATCACCTGAGTTTAAGCGTCAAAAAGTATACTTAGGCCTCAATTAAATAAATATTTTTTGAGGTAAAAAGGCAGCTGCTTCGTACTAAACCTAGGAAACAAAGAACAAAGCAGCACCGCAAAGGCCAAGACAATTATTTTAATCATTTAATTGATATCGTATGTTTCACCTTCCCTCGGTGCAAGCTGGGTAGGGAGTAGGGACTAGGGAGGGAAAACGTTGGGTCCGATACGGGTTCTATCTGATTGTATTTTTTTATCCATGAAACTGTGGGTATATGGTGGGTAAGATTTTACACGTATATCCATAAAACCACATATATTATTACCTGCTGGTATACTTATAGGTAGTCAAAACGTTATCAATAAAAAAGGAAAAGGAAAAACAGTATTTACTCCGATCTAACCGCTCTCTGCCATTTAACACCCTAATTTTCGTTCAATTCCACTTTAACCAATCATGGATCATGGGCATAACAGGTTATCCATTTTTGTATTTCTGAAATCCATTACCCGCTCGTGCCCACTAAACAGTAAGATTTTTTACCTATGTCTATTCTGGTTATGGGTATTTCTACTGACAAAACCGCTCATTACATATAGGTATTTATGAATCACCGAATTTATATTGCCTGATTGACATGCCTAAACATGGCCATATGCAGTGGTAGACCCTTATTGAATTTTGGTAAAACTACATTTATAGTACAATTATATATTCTAAAAAAATAAATTATTACCCCCACCAATTTTTTTTTTTTTGCTCCGCCTCTAGCCATATGTGCATTGGATTCTAGTACGCATGCAAGAATATGCTTCCTAATACTATTACTCTTTTTACTTTCTAGCAATATATAGGAGCATATTTTTCAAGCTGATCAAGTTTTTATCTAGTAATTAGAAAATTAAGAGTTACGCGACTAGACAGACTGGGTTCAAATCTCACCATAAACTAAATAGTAATTCCATAGTTTTAGAAAGAACATAAATTTTAATTTTAATGTATTTTTTATATTTGTTTATGTGATTATTGATTATGTAATAGACTTATTCTTTCCATTGTGGAAGTAAAATGCATGTAATCATTGAAAAAGTATCAACAACTAGTTTTTTCTTTCACAAATTTGAGACATTATTACACATTATTACATTCGGTTGAGGAAAAATGTAATAGGTCGAGTATATGTATAAGTTAACTTATATCTGACTTGTCCCATATTTATAAAAATAGTTCTTAAATTCTTATCATGATTTCAAACTTTTAAACAACCCAACATAACATATAGAATCAAATAATAATTTAAAAATTTTGATACTAGCATATGTGCTTAACCAGCCAGCATAATAAAGTGTTGATTCCCTATAGAAATAACAAAGGGAAAATTACAAATACCTCCATGTGGTTTGGTCTAACCTATATTTTACCCTCTTTATTTTATGAAATCTACACTTTACCTCTTATTCCTTTCCAATGTCTGACAATAATTTCTGAAACCCTAATTTAAACTGGCTAATATTCTTGTTCCAGTAATTTTAAATTTTTTTATATTTTTTTCACAAGTAATTGACCTTTAAAAAAACATTAATATGCATTTACAGGAAAAAAATGTATTTACAAAAAGAAAAAACTGATAATTTATAATGGCTATTAATTATAAAAAAATATTGGAGAGATTGAGATTACTAGAAGATAGCTATCATATAATTTAAACTATAATTTTAGAAGTTGCTATCGGATAGTGTAAAAGAAACAAGGGGCAAAGTATAGGTTTTAAAAAATAGAGGAGGTGAACTGTAGGTTAGGTTAAACTTTAGTGCGTAATTGTAAGTTTCCTAATAATGAAAAGGGAAAATCACAAAAAGAAACCCCTGTGGTTTGATGTAACCTACATGTTGCCCCTTCTATTTTAAAAAACCTACACTTTACCTTTTTTTTTATAGTGTCCGACAAGAACTTTTGAAACCCTAACTTAAATGTCTAATAAGTATGTTATGGTAATTTCAAAATTTTTAATATTTTTTTCATAGCTAACCGACCTTTAGAAAATACTGATATATATTTATAGAGAGAAAAATGCATTTATAAAAATAAAAAATTGATAATTTAAAATACATGTTATCTACAAAAAAAATATTATAAAGACTAAAATTACTGAAAGATAACTACCGTATAGTTTAAATTACAGTTTCAGAAGTTATTATTGGACAATGTAAAAGAAATTGGGCATAAAGGGTAAGGGTGAGCAACATTTTGGTTATATCCAAAATAACCGTATAGCCGAAAAAAATGTTGGTTTTCTATGATATTTAGGTATAATTTCGGTTTTCGGTTATAACGGAAAACTAACATATAATTTTGGTTCAATTTTTGATTTGTTTCAATTGAAATTCGGTTAACCGAAATAACTGAATTTTTATTCTATTGCTATTTATGTTTGAGATTTGGAAAGGATTACACATGTGATAAATATTTGTTACGTGTATGAATGTGATATTTGGATTTTGAATGAATTATAGATATTTGCTATATGATTAGAATGTATGTTTAGATTGGAATATGTAATAGATATTCGAGGTTTGGAATACGTATGTATAAAATTCTGTTATTTTGGTCAAAAACAGAATAACTAAAATTTTTTTGATTATTTATTTTTCAATTTTTTTCTTATAATTTGGTTTATTCGGTTATTAGTATATAAAACCAAAAACCAAATAAATTTGGTTATTTGGTTTTGGTTAAAACCGAAAAAACCTATTGATCACCCCTAGTAAAGTGTGAGTTTTTAATAATAAATGAGGTAAATTGTAGGTTATAATAAACATCAGGGGTAATTGTAAGCTTTATTAATGAAATTCATAAATTGATTAAAGTCTATTATATTTAAAATTATAATTGTTGTTATGGGAGTTTTGGAAAAAGAAATTTAAATTCGAATCTCATAACTGGGATAGCTTACGGTACCCTATAAAGTAGGTTTACCAAATCTGGATCTAGATTAAATCAAATCCCAATTAAGGATTTCAGACACAATAGATTATAGCAAAACAAAATAAATAAAATGAATAAATAATAATAGCTATACAATGAATCCGATCTACGTATTACACTCATACTTTCATAGTATAAAACTGTCACTTCATCTTAAACAATGCAAATACAGAAATGAACACCACTTATACAAAACAGTCACCGCATTTCAAATAACATATCTTACATAATCAACACCACAATGTGGAACAACACCTTCTTGTAAAAAGAATACCACATTCTACTGATCTAAATACTAATTTGTATCTCAATTTTTCCAAACTATAAATGTGCTATTAATGTCAAATTATCTACAATATATTACAGAATAGTACATATTACTAAATGAATAACATATTATAGAACATTACATTTGTATAAATAGAACAACATTTCTTACTAAATGGAACATTATTTACAAATAATAAGAAGTGCTGTAATATATTATTTTGTTAGTAAGAAATGCTATTCATTTTCGTAGGATGTGCTATTTATGCGCGATAACCAGGGGCAATCTATGTTATATATATGAACCCCCCTTTTTAAATAAAGTGTTAATAAGAGATACATAATGTAATAATTGAACCATTTTGAATTTTTTAATGGACTCCCATAATTTTTTAAGTATTTATTAAAATAAAATAATGAGCATCTATTGTTTTAAAGAAGACAAAAAACATGGGTCAGCTTTTTCATGTATTAGCAAATTTCTAATGGAAAAAGTCTACATTAACCCCTAAACTTTCATAAATTTTTCCATCCAGACCTTAAACATTTTTTTACTTTCATTTATGTTTAAACATATGAAAAAATTAAAGAACTAGTTTGACACAGAATAAAACTAACGACTAAAAGGGACATTTTTTACATTCTATACAACATGTAAATCTCGCTTATCTTCTCTATAATTCATATATAATTTTATAATTGCTATTATAGTTGCTCGACCAATGACAAAAAATAATTCTAAAGTTGAGCATTTTTTAGATTTTATTCCAAAAAAATATATTTTTGCATATGAGTTTAAATTTTATGTTACATATGCAAATCTATAAATTTTGTTACTTAATCTTGAGTTTGATCTTTGTACATGTTTACGGACCCCCATTTATAAAATTTCTGGATCTGTTACTGGCGATTACATTTTTGTAAATAATATAAAAATGGGGTGTATGTAAATAATGAAAATAATGTTGTTCAATTCAAATAAATATATTATTTGTAGATGATGTTATTTCATTCGGTGAGAAGTGTTGTTCCATTCTCACAAATATGATATTGTGAAAAATGTTGTTAATTTCAAAAGAAATACTATTTGATTCATTAAGAAATATTATTCTTTTCAGACAACTGTACTGTTCTGTTAGATGTTGTTCCTTCCGAATAAATGTGCTGTTTAAGGCACGGTGGCAGTTTCATAAATAATGCTCTCTCTGTCCTGCATTTTCTGCTCCGTTTCAATTACACACACTTACGAAGGAGAGCTACTATTTTCCATTCCTTTCCAACATTACCCTTCACCCGAATCTCTTCCTCCCTCGCCTTTACACCTCGATTGTCCATCTCGACCTCTAATTTCCCCTGCCTTCCTATTCCCCATTTTCTCTGCTCACCTCATTTTGATTCCTCTTGCTCACTTGCTCGCCTTCCTCCGGTTCTCTTGCCTCTAATTCCCTTGCTCTTCTACTTCGACTTGATCAGCCTTCACCCAAATCAATCTCTCTCTTTGCTTGCCTCAACCTTCTCAGACAAGGCTATTAACCTGATCTTCGATTGCCACTTACATATTCAACCCGATCTCCTACTCAATCTCCCTCTGTCTGGTGACCCATGTTCAGACCATCTCAATCACCAACAGAGCCACCCATGCCCCAAAATCGTCATCATTGGAGCAAATTGTCAGAGCTGAGCTTTGATTTTTGCTATAGATGAAGAGAAAGAGAAAAGTCTGATCAAACGTAAAAGAGAGAAAAGCCTAATGAGAGAGAGAGAGAGAAACTTCACTTTTGCCTTTTTTCAAGAGAGTTAAAGAAGGGTATTATAGTATTTTAGATGTAAAAAATTTACTAAAAAATAAAATGGTGTAGAGAACTTGGGATGATCAAAATGAAAAATGATGTATAGAACCACGGACGGAAGGAGTATTATTTGATTCATTAAAAAATATTATTCTATTCAGACAAATGTACTATTCTATGAAATGTTGTTTCCTCTTGATAAATGTATTGTTTAAGATACAGTGGTAATTTTTTAAATATGATAAAAGTATAAATATAGCGTGTAATCCAGGAGTATTTTATCCTTATGCAATAAATAAATACAATAATAATCTCGCTGTGAGTTTGTAATGCGAAAGCGTCACGAAGCTGTAAGAATAGCAAACCTACTTGTCGCCACTCGCCAGTCTACATTTAATATTTTGGCGCTTCTTTTCGCAGCTCGTCGAGGAGTTGGAAATTTCCAAGGCATCGAAAAAAGCAAAGCGAAGCCAAAGAACAAAACACAGCACCTGATCTACGCACGTTTCCTCTTCCTTCTCCGCAACCAGTTTCCGTATCAAATTCTTTCTGCTGAAGTCGATCGGAGAGTATTAGCACGTAGATGGGATTTTGGAGCACTTTGCTGGGGATCCTCGGGTTCGGACTCATCGGATTGCCAACTGGACTTGTGCTCGGATTCTTCCTCTTCATTTACTCCAACCCCATAAAAGTGAAGGTAACGCGTTTCCCTTTTCAACTTTTCTGCTGGGTTTCTGTCTCTTTAACATCATGTAGTGATTCATTAATCGAATTGGATTTGTTAGGGAATGACGTTTGTGCTTAGCATTGGAGTTTTAAACTATTAATGTTTTTAATGATCTTTTACTTCGCTTCTTAAAAGTTTGGTTTCTTTTGATTTTGTTTTTTGTTTTTTTTCCGTCTTTTTGGCTACTGAATTTTTGTTTCAGGAGTCAACTTGGGTTGGAAGGAGTTGATTTTGACCATGGAATTGCCATTTGGTGGTTCAGTTCAGCCCTAGGGAAATAAAAAATTTTGGTTTTGAGAAAAAATTAGGAAGAGAAGTCCATGATTTATTGAAGACTTATCAACCAACCCTGTCTAGGTGTTACTAGAATCTGATTAGAATTCTACTAGTTCCGGTCATATTAACAACTGGAGGAGATATAATTATGAGAAAATAAAATAAGGCCTGGTCTTTTTGATAGCGTATACATTTCTTCTTATTATGGGTTTACTTACCCTTAAAATCAAGGGAAGGAAAAACGTGTAAGATTTTGGCAGACTGCCACCAAAGAATATGTATTTTTAGGAACCGTCTTTTCAGTTTTTAAATGGGTGTTTTTATGCAGGAACCAGACCCTAGGCCACTTCAAGAGCTCGGTTCCAACAAAATATTAGATCTTCTTCCTGATATTCCAATATGGGTAAAGAGCCCTGATTATGAGAGAGTAAGTCCTGCAAATAACCCTTCTGCATAATTTTGCAGTAATAAATTTCTTATTGTCCATGGCGTTGTTATCTATACCCATTTTACTGACAGCTGTAAGCTGTTATGTTGTTCCTCAGGTAGACTGGCTCAACAAGTTTGTTAAGGATATGTGGCCTTATCTTGATAAGGTATTTATGTTGAGCTACGTAGTTCGGTATTTTTATGCAGGAAACTTCTATGGTCATGGGATGCTATAGGTATAAGATGCAATAATTTATCAGACTGGGTTACAATTGCATTTGCCAAAATGAAACATTTTTTTACGTAGTGTAACACCTCTTGATGTACCGATACCGTTAGACCATTTTGATATATCGTAATATAGATGCTGGGAAACTATTAGGGTGTACCATAGAATGATCCTTTCATGCAATCATTAATATTGAAGATGAGATTTTTTTAATGTACAGGCAATTTGTGCTTCAATAAGAACCATGACACAACCTCTGTCTGCAGAGTATATACGGAAGTTTCAAATACAATCTATTGAGTTTGAGAATCTAAGTCTTGGAACTCTTCATCCAGTTATTCAAGGTTGGAGCTTCAACTCTAACTTCTGTTTACAAAAGAAATATATGTTCCAATTTTATTTTGTAAACCACCTCTAAGCTTGGATATGGGTTGTATGATATGACTTTTTGAATTCATAAAACCAGCTTTAGGAACAACTCAGATGTAACCATTGTTCTTTTTTTCTTCATTTTTCCTTTTCTGAAGAAAGACCCATTAAGCGTCACATTTTCTTCTTTTCCAAATAATACCAGCAATATCCATATCTACAATGGGGCAACCATTCATTTCTGACTTTTAGCTTGGCTCATTTTGCTGATTGCAGGTGTCAAAGTTTCTGAGACGAACGAAAGTGAATTAGTTCTAGAACCAGCAATAAAATGGGTTGGAAATCCAGACATAACAGTTGTGATAAAGTTGTTATCTTTGCAAATTAGCATTCAGGTCAAAAGCACTTCACAGACAAATAATCTCCAATCAAAGTTCTATTCTACATCTGTTAGTCTGGGAAAGGGACATGTTTTTCTCACAAGATTAATCATGTTGTTCTACAGCTTGTGGATTTACAGATATCTGCTCTTCCACGCATTACTCTGAAGCCACTTGTTCCAACATTTCCATGTTTCAGAAATGTTGTCATTTCTCTGTTAGAGAAGGTCCGGAAATTTTTTCTAGAATTGGGAATATGATTTCTCAGACTATAATTCCAAATTCAAAAGAAACATAAAGATGACACTTACATTAGATTGCTGTGTACATGCCGTCCTTTATTGCAGCCTCATGTAGATTTTGGGTTGAGTGTACTGGGAGGAGACCTCATGGCCATTCCTGGTGTTTATCATTATGTTCAGGTGCCACTCCTGTGATCTTTTGTCGAGCAATTTTTTTTCCTGTCTTCAAATTGAGAAAGAAAAAAGGTGATCTTATATATTTAATATGTACTGTACTGTTGTTCTTCACAGGAAACTATAAAAAAGCAGGTAGCAAATCTTTACTTGTGGCCAGAGAGCTTACATATTCCTATTCTTGATGCTTCAACGTAAGGCCGACTGTTTATTTTTGTACACATACTTTATTGAAGTTTTGATTGGGAAATCGAGGGGTCCATAACTCAAAATTTACATTAAGGATTGTTGATGCCTGGCAACTTTTGCTTGATTCATGTGGAAATGTGTCAGCATTGCTTGCATTGGTCTAACAATACATTTGCTCTTGTTGTAGCTTAGCGGTAAAAAAGCCTGTGGGAATACTTCACGTGAATGTGAAAAGGGCAGAAAAACTCCTAAAAATGGATATCCTTGGAACATCAGATCCTTACGTCAAACTAAGCCTGACAGGTGAGAAGCTTCAAGCAAAGAAAACCACTGTCAAGAAAAGAAATCTGAATCCAGAATGGAATGAGAAATTCAAGCTCATTGTGAAGGACCCCCAGACCCAAGTTCTTGAGTTAAAAGTTTATGATTGGGACAAGGTTTGGTTACTTGCTGCATACTCTAGTAGCACAAGAAAGACAATATGGTTTACACGGCACACTTAATCCATTTACCTACTTAAAATTCGTCACAAGAGTACACTGTATGAAATTAAAATCCGCTTTTGAGTTTGTTATACTAGGCTTAGACTTCTCCAGAAGACCTTTGACAAGAACCTCTAGAAATTAGCTTTTGCTTTTCAACATTTTCACCAGATAAGGTGTTTTGTCTTAGGAAATCAGTTTGTTTTGTGTTGGAATTTGCAACAAGTTAGGAAACTAGACGTGAGAGTCATCATCACTTCAATTCATGAAAAACAGAACGCTAGTTTTAGAGGTTGGAGGTTCTCTCTATTGAGGCTTAAGTTCAGAATGTTCCCTCTGAAGAGCCTTTAAGGTCTTAGGGCACTCTAATTAGCCCTCAACCTGAATTCTCCCACGACTAAATCCGGGACCGTAACATCTGTGTTCACTGATTTCCATGGCAGGTTGGTGGGCATGACCATCTGGGAATGCAACTGGTGCCCCTAAAGCAGCTGTCTCCTCATGAGACGAAGGAACTTAAGCTGGAGCTGCTGAAGCAGTCACTGTTGAATGATTCTAATGACAAGAAGCAGAGGGGGACGCTTGTAATTGATTTGACTTATGTTCCTTTTAGAGAAGATGGAAGTTTTAAGGTTGATGGAGGTTCGGATGGATATGAGAGAATGGAAAGCGGAATTGGCAGGCCAAAGGACAATGAAGTCCATTCTGGAACCGGTGTGCTTTCGGTGGCAATTATAGGGGCCGAAGATGTAGAGGGAGAGCACCAAGCCAATCCTTATGCTTTAGTACTCTTCCGAGGAGAGAAGAGGAAAACAAAGGTAAAGCTTTCATTTCCAAACGCCATCGCTATTGACAATTCTGTAGCAATTCTAAGATTGTTTGAATAATTTACTAGTACATGAATTATTGGGGTAGAATTCGATAAGAAATGGTTCTACCGAGTTGTTTGAGAAAAACAAAAATGGGATTGATTAATATGATAGCCCCATGACAATTTTTTTTGGGATAAATTTTTACCATCATTATTTCTAACTTGAATTTTCACTACAAACAATATATTGGTAACCTAACATGCATGTAGCGATACATGAAAAATGATTAATGTTTTCTTTTGCCAACGTCCTGCAGCATTTAAAAGTCAAAACTTGGAAAGTTCCGAAAAAGCACTTTTCAAACATATTTTCTGCAAAGCAATTATTATTATTATTTTAATTTATTTTTCTTTAAATCTAGTAAAAGAAAAACTTATAAAATTAAAAATCAGTTTAATTACTTTTCAGAAAACATTATCCAAATATCAGCTGCTTAATTTGATCAGATGACGCATATACATATATATAATAGTGCAAGTATAAAGTAGAGGGAAATTAATAGAGAAAAGCCCTGTTCTGTTGGCTGGGTTACATTGAATTGTTGTTGGAGATTGCAGACGAAGAGGAAGAATCGTGATCCCCTTTGGAACGAAGAATTCGAGTTTATGCTCGAGGAACCGCCACTCCACGACAAAGTTCGAATTGAGATCAGGAGCAAGCCCAGACGCATTAGTTTCAGGTCTAAGGTAATTATTATTATTATTATTATTGTTATTATTATATGTACATAAGATTATATTATAATTAAAGGTTCTTGAACAAATTATTTCATGATGGCCAGTTTTATATACTTGCATATATAGATACAGATATAGATGTGGAAATGTCAATTTTTTCTTCTAAAATTTTACAACTGTGTAAATAAATTATTACTAAAATTTTTAATTTTTCTTAATGAATTATAACAATTGTGCAACTGTGTAAAACGTTAGTCCTAATACTGGTCACTTTTCAAGAATAAGCTTTTTTAGAGTTTTAATTTAAATTATTTGATAACTATCTTTCATTAAAATCAAACGGTACAATATATTTTTGACGGTTAATGCACCATAAATTACTATATTTTACTCTGTTAATCATGTTTTTGTTCAGTAATTTTCTTCTAGTAAATCTAAAACTAATTGTTAATTTTCCCTACTAATATTTATGCAGGAATCTCTAGGACATGTTGAAATTAATCTTGGCGATGTGGTCCATAATGGACGTATCAATGAGAAGTATCATCTCATAAATTCAAGGAATGGAAAGGTACACGTTGAATTAAGATGGAAGACTGTTTGAAGAATGGGAAAAAAAGCCGTGCATAGTCCTCCAATATTTTAATTTTTCTCAATTGGGTCTTTCAACAAATATCACACGAGCGTATGCAGGGATTGAAATCTTTTACAGGAGCAAAATTTTCATGTATGGTTTACAGGCGAATGTATCTAATAATAATAAATAATAAAAGAAAATTACATAACTTAGTTCGACCCCCTTTGGCCTAATGCCATTCACATCCTTTAACTTTGTTAATTGAGATACCATGGCTCCTGAGCTATGACCTGAATCGACTCACCACTCGAACTAAGAGAACTTTGTTTCATCACCATTAAATAATCAATGGCTTCTGAGCAATAAACAGTTTTATTTTATTATTTTTTCAAGTCAATTTTGAGCTTTTCTATTTCGGTCACTTCAGTTGTGTGGGCTTGACCATTAACAAAAACCAAATGCTATAAATAATTAAAAATAATAGCTATAGCCTATAGTACAAATCAAATAAAAGTATAAGGTTAATATTAAATATTAACAGCCAGTTTGGCTAACATTAATTTTGGCCCATTAAGTTTTCAGAAATTACATGGGTAATTATTGACTTTTCTTTCGGCCACTAAGAATTTTGCTGTGTGCTTCTTTGAGGCCTCCCCTCCCCTGTGCCTTTGCCTTTGCTAGTGGCTCCTCTAGCAAGGCCACATCCCTGCTCCTCTGATTTGGGTTCTAGTCTTAGTTCCCTGCTCAACCTTCCTTTCAAGGTCCTCTCTAGTCTAATTCTCTATTCCTGATTTCCTTTCAAGATTTCCTTGTCAGGAGATTAAGCTCGACGTGGTGGGGTGGGGAGTTGTTCATGATAATGTACGTTGAACAGCGACAGAGAGCACAGATGGTGGTGGACTAGGGAGTGAAGGCATTCTCTAGCACGGTGGACGGCTAGAAAGAGTAGAGGTGGTGGCTGGGTGTAGAGTCGGTCACGATCTCGCATCATGGATGATGATAGGAGCAGGGGCAATGACTGGGCGTAGAGTTGGGTGGCGGTGGGCTGGGGGAAAAAAGGATTAGTGCAAGTTTAGGAAGATGGGGAAAGTCTGTAAACTTGACCAACTTCATTGACAATTTCAAATGATTTCCAAGCTTATAGTCTAATAACACATTAAACCACTTAAATTAACTCAAAATAAATTGAGCTTAAGTGATCATCACCCATACAAATTGGAAAACTCATTCTGCTTCTTACCTTGTGTATTGTGTCCTATTATAATTACCTCTATACTTTCATTAAAAATGAAAAATCTCAAGTGTGTGCTCTCACCTACTGCTCGTGCACAACCACCATCTAACGCTTTATCCCGCCTCCGCAGTCCGGCCTCGTCCGATGTCGCGTCTCCGGGATCTCCAGTCACGAGGACCAACCGCCGTCACGCTCTCGCTTCCGATCCGGTACTATCCAACATCACCGTGCTTCGTCGGATTTCCTGGAAGCTTTCTGCGTCGCCACCGTTGGATCCCAAGCCGCTGCCACCTTTGTTTCGTCGTCCCACTGTCGATCGAAGAAACGCCGCCTCGTTCGCCTGTGTTCGCACAGACAAGACGTTCTTTTAGAAGTTTTTGGTATAACTTGGTTTTAGTCTTTGAAGTTTCTCCTTTTTAACCAAGTTTACCCTAACTTTATTTTTAAGCTCAAATTTTTAATTATAGGTATACCTGTAAAAACTAATGTAGTACAAGTTATAAAATTATTTACAAACAAAAAACAGCATATCAGCAATATATCTATGATCTCATTTTATATATATGTCACATGTTTCATATATATCCATCGCTTGTTTTATATGTCAAGTTTCATACGTATCTATCATTCAATTTATACATATCATTAGTTTTGACGGAAAGTAGAATTTGACGCATTTACACTTATTTTTAATGAAAGGTTGAACCCATATGTACTACCGAAAACATATCTATGATTTGGTTTGTGCATATGTCATACGTTATTTGTACAGATCTTCCATTTTCTTTGTACATTAAGTTCGTACATATATAGTACCTGATTTGTACATATTTCCAATTTTAGTATGACATAGGATTTGACGAGTTTACACTTGTTTTATGCTATAAAGGATAGTATTGGAATACAAATATAAATAGACATAAGGGCTAGGGTACACACTAGACTTACTTATACAAATCTCAAGATCACCAACACTGCCCTCCCAACCCACACCCATCTCTACCGTCTCCCACACCCTTCTATGCTGTTTCCGACAATCTGGATCTGACTGGTTCTCTTTCAATCCTTTTATTATTTGACTAACATCATTTGATGTTATCTATTTGGTTTTATGATGATGTAATCGCTTTCAAATCTTGGTGTTAAAAAGCGATTTGAGACTCTCATATAGTAGATATTCAATTGGAGACGAACAACAGTGGACCTAGGTTTTTTCTTTGGTTCACTAGAAGCTCATCTCTATTGAGGTATCCCAATACTCAATAACAGATATGGAGACAATTGCATAGAATAAAGTCAATACTTATTTTTTTAGGTTTTAAAAGTTGTCATTTTGTTTTCATAGATAGTCTTATTCAGACCTACAATGTTTGGTTGATTCTAGTACTATTTGGTTATTGTTAGCTTGTTATAAGTTTTGTTTTAATTATTTGTAAGTTATGTACTTCAGATTTATTTTGGCTTACTCGGAAGGGTCGGTTTGATCCAATTTTCTTCTCTTCAATTGGTATCGTAGGAACGAGTAGCTTTTTTGTAACCAGTTTTATGTTCTTATTGCCCCTTAGAATCTTATGTCATTATTGGTTTGTAAGATACCGTTTGGGTTACTTCTAGTTGGAATAAAACATATTTTGTCAAAAAAAAAAAAAAACATTAAGTGATCATCACCCCAAGCTACAATACATATCCATATTCCACGAACAGAAGGACATGGTCATGGAGGAATCCACTAACTTTTTGCTCGTCAATTGGTGAAAAAAAAGCGTCTTAGAGTCTTTAGTGTCCAACTAGTAACCTAAATCAATTGTCAATTCGCCGTTATTCGGTCATCAGTCAATTAGCTACCAGGTTTTTTATGACTGATTGTTTGGTCCCCAGTTAGCCGAAAAAAAATATTTCATTCTTAAAATAAAAAATGTTCCTATGTAATGCATTTTGCCCTCCCTCCACCCTAAAATTTGAAATTTGAGGAGGAGATGACTTATACTAAACCATCTTTACATTAACTCGTTCATTTTTTTTGGGCTTTTTATAGTTACTCCATAAACTTTACGTGATATTACACTTGCTCCCCTGAGATTTGAAAATCTGCACTTACCCTCCTTTTTAATACCGTCAGTTAAAATTACAGCTAGTTACCTTGAAATGAATATGGTTTACAATTATACCCAAAACTTTTGAAATCTACAATTTTCCAAGAATGCTCTTCCTCTTCTCATTTTTTACTTCTATTCTTTGCTACTGCCACTTTGACCCCTACCCATCTCTGTTGCCTTCCCACCTTCTTGCTTCACTGCCTCCTTCCCAAACCTTGTACCCAAAATCACTTGCCCTCCTCGTCTTGACCCATTCAAACTCACCCAAATTCGCATCACTTGTCCTTCCATGGGTCGATGGAAATTGAATGAGAGAAGGAGAAGGCCAACGCTTTAATACCCCCAACTGCTGCAATTGATTTTTTTTTTAATCTAGAACTATATCATTTAAATATCTAATTAATAATCACTTGAATATTATTTTTAGAAAATAATTGTTTTTGTGGCTAACTAAGAAAAATAAAAATCAAGAGAAAATACCAAGATTTTCCAAAAACTGTTAAAAAATATTTTTCAAGCTTTTTAAATATAAAGTTTCAATTGATATTATTCAAGTTGAGTGAATAACCTCTATATATCAAAATAATTACTAATAATTCATTTTTTAGGATCATTGTCAAACATGTAGCAATATTGTTTTACGTTGTATTTTCAAAGTAAATAGGTTTTCAACATTTCTTGTTTTATTTTATTTTATTTTGAATTCATTACATGAGGAACTAGTTTTTTAGACAAATGTAATGGGGAAAATAGTGCATTTGTCTCCAATCCTATATTCGAAATTTAAGGCTAAAACTTAGAAGCATATATTATATTTGTCATTAATTAATATATATTGGAGAAAAATAAAATGAATCAAATTAAATATTTGACTCCATAAACTCTATTCAAAATTGGAGGCAAATAATTAAAAATAAACATTATATTGTTAATAATTAGAATATAATAGGACCAATAAAAAAATTAAATAAATAATTTATCTCTAATAATTAAATTCAAATAATTAGAGGCTCATATTTTATTTTCTACTAATATGAGTGGGAGTGTTTTGCAAACTTTTAAAAAATTTGATGAACTTTATAATTTTTTATATTAATATCATTATTACGTGTTTGTTTTATTACTTTTATATGTGAACAAATTTGTTTTATTACTTTTATATCTTTCTTAGTAAGATTTATATAGATCACTTATATAGCTTTTAGTCAAAAAGCAAATTCAAATTTTTGAAACAAAAAAACTTAACAGAAACAATGCAAATTTCATAAAGCTTTAGAAAGATAGAGTTGGGCTTAACCAAGGTTGACCCTTCTGCTTCATATTTGCATTCCCAGGTGGCATTGGCTGCTTCATTGACATCCTTCATGGTGGCGTTATAGGAATTGAAGTTGAGCTCATTGTTAGAAGCCAAAAGTTGGGAGGCGGAGTAATTGTTGCAGTCTCGACATGTCTGGAGCATCCCACAATCACTGGCATAGGTGGCACTGGTGAGAAGAGTGGAGATGAGGGACCCTGGAGTTAATGGCCTTAGTCTGGGCAAGTTCCAATGTAGCAATCCAGGGTTACTGTTGAAAGCATAAGGAGCGTCGACAAGGGGGTCGGAGGAAAGGGTATTGGAGTAGAAGGAGAAGGCACATAAGGAGGTGAAGAAGAGCAGAGATGGATGGGTCAAAGTGGAGGCGGAAGAGAATGGAAGTGGAGAGACAAGGAGGGGAAGGACAATCTTGAAAAATTGTAGATTTCTAAAGTTTTGAGTATAATTATAAACCAACTTAAGTTTAAGGTGGTTGGCTGTAATTTTGATTGACGGTTGACTAACAACGTTAAAAAACCGAGGGGTAAGCGTAGATTTTCAAACCTCAGGAGGCAAATGTAATATCATTTAAAGTTTAAGGGGTAATTGTAAAAAACTTTTTTTTTTCTCCCATTTACTCTCACCGATCACCCACCAAACATACAACTATTTACCATGGTTTTAAATCTCGTATTGCACCGGCCGATACTATCTCATACCAGTCATATCGGTCAAAAAACGGTACAAGATGGAGAAAACGAAATGAGATGGAAAAATGCACCTTTTAATTTTTATTTTTAGTTTTTGATATTTTTAAGTAAAATATATAATTATTATGTTTAATTGAATGCTTGTATAATAAAATATTTTTTATTTGCTATGTTTTATATATTCAATGTATATATAATGTATATAATATGATGCTGGACTGTGTCATACCGTTAAAAAAATGATACAGCATCCGGTATGAGATTTAAAACCTTGCTATTTCTCCATGCCTTTCCTGCTTTCTTATACAACTAATTCTATTAATTGCATTTTTTTTTTCACTTCAAACAAATTCATCGTTTTCTCTATCATTCTGTTAGATGCTATTGATTTTTTAATCTAATCTCATACTCTGAACTTCACTTATTATCGTTTTTAATTAAATAACAATGGCATTTCCTAGTAACTAGGATCTATCTTTCATAACTTACAATTTTAAATTTCAATTTTATTATTATCTCATTTATGCCGAATCCCTGAACCTCCTCCCAGACCAGCTAGTCGATTCCCTCTATTTTTGACCTTTTACTTTTTTTTTTTTTTTTTTTCTTTTATCTTTTCCTCCATAATCACTGTGGCGGCCGCATAGAAAGCCCTCTAATATTAGTGGCAAATTGACATTGTTTGCATTGGGACACCATTAAAAGAAAAAGTATACATGCGTGCTCCTATCTGGACTTGCTCTCGTTTAGGGGTCTCCCAAATAGTAAGCCGCATCTATTAGTAGTTTACTTTTGGGTTTGTTTTTCATTATTTTTTTTCTAATATTCGGAACAGTTACAAATAGAGATTTGATAGTTTTGTAGTAGTTGTGGGAAATGGTCAATATCTCGAAATCTGAAGGGTGTTGGGTTATTTTTTTAACATTAGAACTTGTCATTTCAATACAGATAGAGTAAGGGAAATTTAAATCTTTAACTTGAGAGTTGGGTGGCCAAAGCCTTAACTAACTCATTTAGGCACCAATTTTTTTTCTTTATTCATTATTTAGGATGCATGAGGGCATGTGTACTAAACTATTAAGATCGAGCGCATCCTTTAGAGCGATGACTTGTGATGTGGGAGACCAGCAACATTTTGTTCCTAGTAAAAGTTGTGTAAGGTGTTCTGAAATCTCTAAGATGAAGCTAATACACAGAAATTTAGGGGGCTTAACATGATCGCTTTGCTCAATGCATAGGACTGAGATTGACATACCTAGTTTCCTTGAAGATAATAGAACTAATGGGTTGCGCTAGTGCCTAACCTAAGAAATATCACACCTTTCTGCATATACAGGAAGTGCCATAATGTTTGGAGTTGGGAAGTGAGCATAATGCTCCCGCCTTTTGGATTAATTTGAGGCTTATGGTTATGTTTGGATCTATAAGCCTCTGTGGAGGAAGGGACATCTGTATAGAAAAGCAAGACCTGGCTTCACCCAACATTGCCTTTGTTTTAAGGATACATAAGACCAAAACTGCTATAGCTTTAAGTCAAAAAGGCGGGTCGGCTTCAGCAGGTACCCTTGTAACAATAGAATGGGTTCAAGTCTGTAGTGCTGTGATAATAGGGATCACCAGGGACGTAGCTAGAATTCATGCTTAAGGGGGCTGGGGTGAAGGTGTGGATGTGAGCATATTGTTCGTTCGCCGTTCACTCTATTAAAGTTTAGGAAACTTACAATTACCCCGTGAGATTTGCCCTAATTTATAGTTTGTCCCATTTTATTTTTGAAAACCTACACGTTGTCTCACGTTTTCTTTACACTATTCAATAACAACTTCTAAAACTGTAATTTAAACTATACGATAGTCATCTTCCAATAATTTCAATCTTCCTAATATTTTTTTTATAGTTAATAGACATTATAAATTATCAATTTTTTCTTTCTATAAATGTATTTTTCTTCTTGTAAATCCATATCAGTATTTTTTGATAGTCAGTTGGTTGTAAAAAAATATTAAAAATCTTGAAATTTCTGGAACATTAATATTAGTTAGTTTAATTTAGGATTTTAAAAGTTGTTGTCAAACATTATAAAGGAAGGAGTGTGAAAGTGTAGGTTTCTAACAATAGAAGGGATAAAATATAGATTAGACTAAACCACAGGGAAGTTTTTGTAATTTTCTTACTAAAGTTTCTGATTTGCGTAGGACATTAAAAAAAGGATAAATTTCACCAAAGCCTATCATTAATTTTATAATTTACAAACAAGTACCTAACTTTAAAATTATTACAATTCTATATCATATTAATTACCACTAATAAATAATTTTGAAAAATCTAGGGGGGTTAGGAGCCCCTTCCCGTCCGTATATAGTTCCGTCCCTGGGGATCACTACAGGTATCGGCCTAGCAAGAGGAATATGGGAAACATGAGAGGTGTCAGTGGCATGACATCTTGTTAGCAAGCCCAGCTGCATGGATTTACCTTGTAAGGGTAAACCTAGCTTCAACTGCTCATTGACTTGTCCAGGGGTGGTGATATGAGCGAAAGGCAAGTGTCAAAATATAGGAACCCCTAAAACTTCGCATTTAAAACAAGACAAACTACGATATCAATAGAAAAAATAAGTTCTCAGTCTTTAGGTATAGTGGTGGAAACATCAGGCCACCTCGTAGCCCACCCTGATTTGAGGCGCATCATCTCTACTTCCCTCCTCCCTTACTCATAATCTTTATACCTACACTTGCTTCTAAGTACAATAAAATAAATAAATATATAAACCACGATGGTATTATAAATATTTGGAGGCCAAAATCAACTTGATAGTGTAGGCTTACTAAAGCCGAAGGAGGCTAAAAAATTAGCGCAGACACCCATCAAACCAAATTATATGTCTTTCATTGTAGATTACATATACTGCACAAATTCAACAACATACGTACTTAAGCATCAGAGAGGAATATATACTCGAGGCTACACCCTTGAAGTTCTTCCAATGTCTATCTTTCCCTGTTTGTATGCAAATAATAACTGAAGTTAACTTGAAAATTTTGAGTATTTTCGTCATCGAACCATATGTACTACTGTATTTTACTACAACCCAAAGTTAACAGTAATCATTGCCTAAAACTAAAAATACTCACTACAATCAAATACGTATAATTCCAAATACGGAGACATGTTTTTTCACTAAAAGTAAAAAAGTTCCGACTAAATACCAACCGACATTCTTGATATTTAGAACACAATAACAGAAAATCATGGCCCAAACTTAATGTTGCTTGCTTCACGATAGCATCTTCAAATGCATATTCAACAAACAGAAATTAGCAAACACAGCTACATTGGAATTGCCAATAAAGCTTTCATGCATGTAAAATAAATTGGAGAAAAACCAGATCGAGTTTCCTTCCCGACCGGCTATCGGAAGCTATTACAAAGTTATGGAGCTAGATGTAGGTATTTATGCACGTTGTAGGGAAGGAGAATGTCAATTTGTTTGGAACCCTAAAAGACAACTAAACCAACACAAAATGATATTTTGTTGTGTTGGGGGAAGGGGGGAAGTGGTCAAACCTCTCACGCTGGTTTCATGTCCCTTGCACTTTTGCCAAATGCCAACTAGGCTAGAAGCACAATATATCAAGTACATGAAGTTGAATATCATTTAACTAGGAAAACAAAAAACGAAAAATTGAAATACGTAAATAATATATATTTCAAAAAAATTTCTTTCATAGAACAGGTCCATGTAACATTTTGTCCACTATGGTTATCATTTAGGTAAAATAGTATGTAATAGGTGGTTATGTTCTAGATTTTCAGGCTACATATATGTATACAGACTCTCCCACTTGGAATATTGGATGTAACCTCTTAAAATTATCTTTCATATCTTGGGCAAGTAACCTTTTTTTTTACCATAATCGTGAGTCTATAGTAGATAGTGGATGTGTCCAACGCTCTAATATGTCCAACCATTGTGGCTTGAGATGGATATAGGTTACAATTTGTAAAAACCCAAGTTCAAAACTAATATATGAAACCTCCTCCATATATCATATGACCTATTTTTTTAGAAAAATAATAAATATTAAGTCCTTATATTATCAAACTCTACGTCACTATTTGTAATAACTTAAGTCCAGAACCGGTTTCATGAATGCTTGCCCACATCACGTTCGCCATCATTTAAGCATAGGTGCTTATGTTTATAACTTGAAAAGCCATGAATATAAACCCAACCCTTGACTGCTAGGGTATGGCATACTCGGGCATTATGTGCATATGCACCATCTATTGGACTCGCAATTTGGGATTAAAAAATAAATTTATTTTTTAAAGGCAGTAACTTGACCGGATGAGAATACTGAGCATAAAAAAAAAGACTGTAATTTTTCAAATCCCACGTCAGAGAGTTGTGAAAGACCTTATGAGTTATGTGTATATAAGGCTCTGAGTTTTAAAACTAAAGCTTTTATTGTGGCTGATGTTTTGTGGACCAGTTATGAGCTTGTTTTGTTGCAAACAAAAAAGGGTGATTTTAAAGTTGAACACCGACAAAACAAATACTATAGGTGAGATTTAGCACCGGGTACTTCCCCTTGTCTAAATCACATAACCCCTTTCAAGGTCAAATGTTTACCTATCAGAAATGGTTAGATCATGTAGCCTCTAACATATGCATCTTCTATTTCTGTTTCCGGGTGAATGCTCATTTAAGTTCAGAAGCTACAATGACCAGAAAAATGAATTTTCGGGTGACCCATGTGACTCTGTTCCTTGTGCAGCAATTCACAGTCCTACTAACCCAGTTGTTTCTTCCACACTTATATTACAGCTCACGGAATAAATTGAAATAGTAAAAAAAAAAAGGAAATTGATGGTTGCAACAACTGTTTTCCTGGTATCTGTCAATTGTCAGCGTTCCACTCCTTCATTCTCACTCCAGATTATGGTTGGATTTAAGAAATTAATCTAAAACTAACCTGTAACAAAAATCATGGAGCTTTGTAATCCCAGAATGAAAATAATCAACTTATCACTTAACATTTTAGAATCGAAACTTGCTTTCTGTCCTGCTTCATGGCTTGCACTTTCAGTAATGATTAACCTTTCTAGATCCATAACACGATAATACGCTAATAGCAATTTGAGAAAAAAAAATATGGCAATGGAGTAAAATAAAAGCAAAAAGCAAAAAAAAAATAAAAAATAAAAAAATTGCCCCTCCTAATTGGATCCCAAAATGGGTACCATCCCTTGTTCACTGATCTGATGTTCTTCTCCCTTCAAAAGTGGCACTGCTGCTTTTGTTTCCAGCTTCACATTACACGGTTTGAAGGAATTTGAATCTGTTGATTTTGACTTAAAACCAAACAACTTGAACATGTTCCAACTGGTTCTTTTTGTCTTCACCAGCTTCTCTAGCTCCTGTTTCATGCTGTAGCACTCTTTCTCAAGCTGTGAAACCCGTTCCATCATGTCATCAACTGCAGCATGCTCTAGCGGCACTGTTTCTGTTGAAGTAGACAATTCATTTCTCGTGATTGCAAGATTTTCAGTTGGATTTTGCAAGCTCCCGAGGTTGTCAGAAACCAACACCAGACCTGAAACTGATGTTCGAAGCCTGATTTGTTCAAAAAATAGGACTTGGACGATCATTCGTAATGGCAGCCTCTCATTCTGTGCTGCGTGTGTGCTGGCCTCCAATGACAGCTTCTGGCAGTTTATCAACTGGCATAGTTGTCCTCTATCCGTCTCTGTTACCCATGGATGTGCCTAAATTTATAGACATGAAATATCAGTGCCAAATAGGTGTAACTTAACCTCTTTTTTCAGAAGAAAACCATGTATTAAGAAAGAGAAAAGAGAGAGAGAGAGAATGTGCTTCAAGATAAGCATGTTGGCATATTTTTGGAATCAAGACAATGCTTCTTTCAAAGCAATCCTAAACCCTTAAGAAAATAATAATGTAGATGCATTGGTTACATCTGACAAATCGGATGATGCAAGTTGGTAAAGTAGCTTTACTAAGTTATGCCATTTGTAATTCAAAATACAGAATAGAAAACATTAACACAAGTTCTGAAACCAAGTAAGTCAAGGGAAGAATCAAATTCTGCATAGAAGTAAGTTTAGTGAAGTAGCTTCACCTTAAGGTATATGTCAATTGCGCGATAAATTCCGTCATGTGATGGTCTGGCATAGTCAGGAATAACAGCAGCAAGTGACTGGAACTTTTGCAACTTCAGGTTAACATCAGGACCTACTTCTGCTAAGTACTGATCCACCAGAATAGCAACCTTTGTCATTGGAGATACTGAATAAGTGCTCAACAACTGCCCCTCATCATCCATATAATGAGAGCTAAATGGATTTGTTTCATGGTCCACAATCACAAACTGATGCAGAATACGCTGAACACAGTCGGTATCATATAAGGTTTCTGTAGCACAACCGACATTTGGTATTAGAAGGTCTGATAAAGTTGCTTCGTCCAATTGAGCGCCTATTCTTTTCTCCAATTTCTCTTGACAGGATACACTTCCATGTAAAACCATGGATGTCCTTAGAAGTCTCAGCAGAAACTTTACTGGAGTAGCACCATCTTGATTAGGCAATAACCCCACTATTTCTTCAAGTAGATCCTTTTGATGTGTGTCTGATGAATCCGTGGAAATGTAGCTTGCACTGTGTAAGTTTGAGCTTGAATCCCTACCCATCAAAGGAAGATGTGTCTTTGCATAATGGGCAAGGGACCCGGAAATTCTTCCCGGTTTTATGCTTCTTGATTCAACTGCCAAAATGAACCTCTTATACGGAGGTAATCTCAAGACGGACACATCCTCATACCACCAATCCACACGCAGAGGTTGTGACCTTGCTGTAGAACATATTCCATTCCATGAAACTTCACGACAGTCCATGGGAACACATTGTGACATGGGCCAACTAAACAAACTCTGATCAGTGCAAACCTTGCTTGCTAAAGAATCAACACACCGAGAAACAATATGGAGTTCTTCTGCGTAGGGTAAAAACTCTTCACAGCTTTGAAGAACCTTAATTGAGTCTAACCAGTTGCCATATATTTCAGTAAGAAAATCTTCCGTTACCTTGATTAGATTTCCCTCTTCATATTCTTCACTCATTTTTAGATATTCGGCAGCACACCTGAGGCCTACTATATTGCCTGCAGAAAGCTCCATCTTCACACCATAACAAAATTTTGCTACCAGCAAAAAAGTCTTAGCTCCACCAGGTATGTCATGAAGCTGCAACAGACACTTGTACTGATGGTCATAGGAATATTCTTCATTGAGTTTTTCTAGTACTCCACTTCTAGACAATAGTGGGAACTGGGAAATATTAGAACCAAAAACCAAATTTCAGTATCTACATTGACTATTTGCTTTGCAAATGATTGAACATCCTAAACAAATTAATTGCTTTAAAAAATTTACAAGCCATGTAGAATAAACTGAAAAGAAGTAGGTTCTTATTGCTTCAAGAATTCATCAATACTAGGGATTGTATTAATCTGCTCACTTTGAAGTTGTCAACTAACTTAGCGGGTAAAGACAATTGGTGTTAAGAACAAGGTTCAGGGATTGGATCTCAGCTTGACTAGGCACATCATTGTGTAGACCAATTACGAATATAAAAAAATCAGGTCATTTTTTTACGACAAGTATCTGTACAAAATATTCTAGAAGAAGAAACCTTGTGCAGATGAAAGGACATTTCCCCCACTTCAACAATGACATCACTTGGAAGACCAGTAGAAGAAAACCTAGAGAACAACAAAAAGCAAATATCAGCTATGGCCCAAACTGACATATAGAAGCAGTTTCTAAAATTACTTAAAAGTATAATAAATGTCAGGTAAGGTATGACTCCTCAGTTTTCATTATGACTGGCAAAGAGATCCTAAACCTGAAGGGGGAAAAAAGAGGCAGTTAAGATGTGCAATGATAATATAGTAATTAGATATAAAATTTTTTGCACTTTTCTTATTCTACACACAACTTGGTTTGACGGACTTCTACAGAAACCTAAAAACTCTGTTGCTGCTGATTACAATAACTTAGGAAGAACTGCAAATGATCAAGTGTTTCACTACATCACACAACAAAGTTGTCTTTAGTTCAAATTTTAGCTAATCTTTTAAGCCTATAGTACTTGCAAAATATATAACATGATTACACCATGTGATCATTGTACGATTTGGATACTAAATATCCTCTCAACAAAGTAACCAGACGGGAGTTAGGATATAGATGGTTATATAATTAAATGAAACAACAAACATAATTGAAAAAAATAGGGTTGAAATCAACCAATTGAGGGTATGAACTACCGATTTTGATGTTTACACTAAATTTTGAGCATCTGCACAACTTACTGTCATTCTGTCAAAACCCAAATTATATGTAACAGGAACGGTGATGCCTGCATACATTATCATGGAACTTCCTTGTTTCTTAAGTAACATTCTATCCTAGAACATCAACTTCACAAACTATTACCATCTTCCTCATTGTTAATGCAAATCATGCAACTTAAGATTCTAAGTATAAAAAGGGAAGAAAAAATTCAAACGGCTTTAGGGGTGAAGGAAATCCTAATTTCAGATGTAACTGTTAGCATATTCTCGTCAAATACTTTCACTTGGCTTTTGCATGAATTTCTACTCAAAACTAACATTGAACGGTTAATTGACATTATGAGCTTTATGTCTTCGAACCGAACAGAGTTGGGATTAAGGTACAGTGTGATGATGATGATGACGACGACCAGGTATCATGAATCAGACATAGACACAACCTCAGTTTAGTTCAACCTCCTGGTTTTCTGCTATACTACGTCCACTTTCAACTCCTTAAAACGAACTCGTTTAAGCAAATTCTCTACAGATTCACCACTCATCATAAAGCGAAACCATGATGATAAGAACAGAAGGATATGAGTGAAATAAGCGCACCATTGTTGGCCATCACGATGAAATGCTTCAGATTTGGAACCCAGCTTCATGCACGCCATGTGTTCGCCTCTTTTCCCTCGCCAACTAAAAGAGAGGACAAAGAAGACGGCTAGTGAAGAGGCCGAGGCTGAAGCAAAAGAACAGAACAAGCTGAGAAAAAATGAAGTGTAACAAATGAAAAGTTAACTTTTTTAAGGTTCAAGTACGTCATTGTAATACCATTCACAATTGCACTCACGGATCACAATGAGAGACCCACAGTGGAATAAATCTAACCACTTTAAGCAAAAAATCCGATCTTCAATCAACTGAGTCAATATATATATATTAGTTTTTCGGCGATTGGGAAGATACGACTTAGAAGAGTGGAGGCTGTGCCGAGTCTAAAGGGGGAAATCCAGGAAGAAAATCGGGCCGGAGATGTTAACTTTATTGGAGAAGAAAAAGGGAAAATCCTAAAATGGTCATTTAACTTTTTAATACTGCTTCCCATCTTTGATAGACCCTCGATCATAATGGCTAAGGACCAGGGGCACATTTGGGGAGGTCCAGTCCAGACTTCTTATTTTCTACATATTGCCACAAACAAATCGGTTTGTTTGTCTTTGGGGTCTTGAAAAGGTTAACATTTTTCTTCTCTTAATTACAGTAATGACATGTAACAGTTTATTCTTTACTTATAACAATTGTAATGATGCTTGCATGTGTGTGTGTCTCGTCTACATCAGCCCATTAAACTTATTTTTATGTCCTTCCACTTATCAGAGTTTTAAAATTGTGCAAATTGGATAGCTAGCTAGGTGCCTTTTGAAAATATTCTAAAACTATATGTGGAATAAAAGGGCTTTTCCTTCTAATTTAGGACTCGTATAACATAGCTCCATTTTTTTTGTCCGTCTTTGTAAGTCCACTACCATAGAAAGATCTTCGGAAAAAAGTTTTGCAGGTCGATATGCATATTTAAAAACATTTGATGGCAATTTTGGGATTGTTGCCCAAGAAAAGGAAATGGCAGTTTTTCTTCTTTCGTGTGTCTTTTTTTTTTTTAATTCCTTCTATTTATTTTCCTCTTACGTTACGATTGCGATTGAGCTGGCCTTTTGTTTGTTATGTTGTGTTGGACTGTTCTAGTTTTTCTGTCCGTTATAAGACTCGTTTGGTAATTTGAGTAATTAATTTACATACTTGATGTTGTATAAAAAATTTATTATATATATATAGACACACACACCATACACAAATATTATCAAGACTAATGTTATCATTCAACCAACAATATCAAAATTACAAAATAATACCAACATCATTTTGAATATCACAAACATATTTATCCACCAACATAAAATATTATTGTTACAAATAACAACAATTTCATTTTGATGCATCATTATATTTTACTTCATTCACCTGAGCTTACACTGGTTGTAATGTTCTGAATTTGAAAATAAAAGAGAAATTATCTTACTCAAAAAATCCCAACTTTTGGGAAGCTTCAATGCAATTAACCTCTACCAATGTTTTATTTTTCAAACCAGCTTATTAGAAAGTTCCTTTTGAAAATTTATTCTGATATCTATATGGTTGAACTCAACTTGAGCTCAACTTTTTTAAATCTTAGTTTGAACTTATTTACAACTCGTTCATAATTTTTTTTTTTTCAATTTAAGTCTAAACTAATTATTAAATTCAGTGTGCATGTAAATAATGTGCATGATGTCTTCAAATCTTTGTACAATGGGCATCAGTACCATGCTGCTTATAACCCACGCAAAGAAGAAAATTCCATATCTCCTTCGAAGTTAGCAGCTGCTCATCCCCTTCAGATATGATGTAATGGCTTCGTTCTTGTCTTGTGTCAGCAACTTCTCTGCCCGCTACAACAAACGCTACTTCCATCCCTGAACATCAACCTTTACCGGAGCCACATGGCTCCAACTTTGAGACTATCTCGCATGGTTCTCACTTCAACTGCAATGTTTTTTGGACTTGAAGGCCAGCTTTGCCCCAGTAGCTGAAACTGCACTATTGTTTGCCTAAGTTAGGGTCTTATTACCCAATAGACGCCATTTTCATTTTCTTTTTCCTTGTCAGATTGTATGCTCACTAAAGTTAATGGACCCAGAAATCTCCCTTACCCTCACAGAAATGAATCATCTGAATCCTGCAAAATCAGCCCCTCTATCTCTCTTTTATCCATCTTCTGGGATGGATCATAGCAATATTCAACTGAGTCCCAGGTAGCCAACTAATTCATGATATCAGTTTTCTTCTCAAACAGGTTTATCTATTTATCATTCTAAGCCCACCAGCACAAGCTAAATCTAAATCTGGAGCAACCACAGGATAAATCATGTGAATCAAAGGAGTGAATAGACAAAGAAATTAACAGAATTTTACCTGCCTCTTTTCCCAATTATTTGCATTCTGCAACTGCAGGACAGAAAGTAAACAACATGGCACCTTTGTGTTCCGAAGTCCCCGAACTATAGAATCAAGTTAGATAGGGTAGTTAGTTATGGGTAGTAATTGAATAAGGAGTTCAACCAGAAGTTGGTAAAATGGGCTCAACAGAGAGTGAAGCTTTTCCCTTGTATATGGTCTAAGAGGCAATACTCGAGCAGCATAGTTGCCTGTAAAATCATTTAATAGACGACACAAATAACCACACAATAGTGGGGGTATGAAAGAGACTAAAAACAAAGATCAGCTTACAAGAGAAGAATTTTAAACAGGTCTTGAGCAACAGCTGCAATGCCTGAAGCATCCCCCAACCCACAAACTTTCCCTGGCAACAACTTTTCAGAAGAATGGTGCCTGCTTCTTCGAGCCGTTAAATTATGGACTTCCTCATCTGATCAAATCACTTCAAATCTAATCTTCTCACCACAGAGGTGACAGAGTAACTATCAAGTTATCTGATTTAAATTATGGATTAGATTATATGTATTTGTATAATTATATTTATCTAAATATGAGTTAATTCAAATTTATTTCTATTTAGTTCATCTTTAAATCAAAATTTGGGTAAAAACACTAGTTGTCCCTAAACTATATCAACGTTGTTTAATTGTCCTGAAACTATCAAATGTTACCTAATGGTCCCTGAACTATATCAAATGTTACTTAAGCGTTCTATCGTCCATTACAACCGTTAAGAATGAATAGAAAAATGATGTGACTACCAATGTGGCACCACTTTCCATGTATCATTAACGGTGTATTAGACGGCAAGACGAGATAACAACAATTAAATAGTTTGAAGAAGATTGGTACAACGCCTCATAGTTTTGAGACGATTAAGCAACATAGAATATAGTTTAAGGGCAACTGATGGTATTTTCCCTCAAAATTTTCATATAAGTAAAAAATGACAACTTGACTACCACACTTCAACATTATATCATATCAAAGAGATAGGGCATATTTGATAAATCATATGTAAAAAATAGCAATTGCTTTACTAAAAAAGGAAAGTCTGCAACGCATCAACGCTACAACAGGAAAAGGTCCACCTTACCCTTCATAGATGCTCATATATATATATATATATCCTGAATCTTTCTTTAAACCTGAAACTCTCACCCATTGTTGGAAGGGGAATAGATAAGGAGAACGAAGCAAGTTTTTGTTAATAGCGATAAAGACAGAGAAGAGCCAAATGCTTCGAAAAAATGGATTAAGGTTGAGTTGGGTCAGTTGAGCCTGATCCGGTAATCTACTCCTTCTTTCCACTAGACTTCCATGGCTCCACCAGATGAGATGACCCTGTAGCAATGTGATCTACTGCATTTCTTTTTCAGGCAACAAAACATGAACTCCAAGTGAATCAAAGATGTCTTGAATTAAGATTTGAGGGATATAAGAAATCTTCAAATCTAAGTTGAAAGATGAGGGCCTCGGGCAGCATCTCAGTAAGGATAGGGTGAGCATGGGAGAGCTGCATCTAGACAAGGGCAAGGCGAGAGAGGGCAGCACAAAGGAGAGTGAGGCTAAGGAGTCAATAGGGTCTGAGAGGAGGAAGGCTACCAAAGTTGGTGGTGTGCAAGTGTGAGTGGGAAGGAGAAGGGGATTGGGGTTAGGTTAGGTTTAGGGATAGTTTATAGGTTAGGTTAGGTTGAGATAGGTTTAGGATTTAATTAGGGTTAGTGATAGTTTGTGAGCTGGATTGAGCTGAGGTAGGGTTTTACAGTTTTGGGTTATTCGAATCAATTCAAGTTGGCTCTAAATCAACCCCGTTTTTTATTTCTCTAAAATGGATCAAGTCCAGGTCAACTTGAATCCCACTTTTCCATACACTGACTCAACCCTAACCTGACATATTAAGTCGGATTCAAATTAGGTCAATTACTTTCAATCATAGCTTCAAACTGACCTTATTTTTCTTTTCCTTTATGTTTTTTTCTTTTTTGTTCAAAGTTAATTGAAACTCACTCACCCACGGAACATATATTATAGACACACAATATATACGTTGAATTATAGATTTGCTAAATTCATAAATGTATAGGTTTTCATGTTTTCATTGTTCTTCGTTACGCAAAAAATGGTCACTTGTGGTCTAATTCTAGGGTACTCCGTAGAGCGTGTACTTTGATGTCTAATAATATAAGTGGATGCTCCTGAAACAATATTGAATTAACTCTTGTGGTGTGTCTAACAGTCTAAGATTAATCGGTGTATGTTTGATGATATATATGAAGTCAACTTTCTTGTGGATTAAAAGAAATGTAGTATTGAATATTGCCTGTCATTCTGGTTGACATTTGCACTGTCACTGTTATATTAAAAGTACATATCTGTTCACTACACTTTTACCTAATTACACAATTCTTTTTGCTTCTGGTAATAAAAAAAAAATTACACAATTAAAACTAAAGCCAAATAAAATATTTTAAGAACAAGAAAAAGGGCACTTTTAGTCCTAATTTATATTTCAGTCCTAAAATTTTTCATTTTTCTAAATGAATATTAAAACCTTGTAACCAGGTAATCCAAAAAAGTTGTCACTTTTCTAAATGGGTCTTAAAAACTTTGTGAACAATTAATCTAAAAAAAATTCACTTTTCTAAATGAATCCTAAAATTTTATAACTGCATGGATAATTAACTCTAAAACTTGTACTTTTCTGATATCAACCTCTTTTAAATTCTAATATATGTCATTCGATAATTATCTTCAGTACATCCAAACTGTGTAATAATGTTTTGGCATTTTTTTGGAGCATTTGAGTGGAGTTTCAACTTTTCCTCTTTCTAAATCTCATTCCGGTTCTGTAGTTGTCTTTAAATAATTTTTTTACCAGCTATAAATACCTTATCAAAATTTTCGAATAGATTTAGAGAAGGAAAAGTGAAAACTTTTAATACTCATAAACAGAAATGTATGACAAGTTTTAAGATTAAAAATGTCCTCTTATCGTAGGATAATGCATTGAAAGGGGTAAAATTGAAAGAAAATGTTTAAAAGCATTAAAGTGTCACTTTTTTAAAGCATTCTTTTAGAAACTGTTACTTAAGACAAATAAAATACTGTAAATTACAATATAAGAAAGTACTAAACATTATAAAAAATATTGTGAGATTTAATATTTTTAATAAATATATGATATATTTTTATATATAAAATACTATACAATCTCATATTTTTTCATAGATGTCGGATATATTTTTATAGCAAGTGTGATATTGTACATGTCATGATATTGTTACTCATACTATTTCAACTTGGTAATTATAAAGCCCTAGTTCCATATGGGTTTTCATCTAGTGGTGTTCTAAGAATATTGGGATTCCTTGGATAATTTAATTTCTGAAACAATTTCTCTTTGTTGAATGGAGGACTATAGTTATTGAATCACACATTTATCACTTTGACTTTGAAGATTCAGCAACCAGAACAAATATGGGATTATCGGCCCATCAGCCTTTACAATACCATTTATAAGGTTATTTCCGAAGTCCTAGTGAATAGAATGAACAATTAACTGGCTTCTTGGTGTCAGATAATCAAAATGTATTTGTGCATGGTCAGGCTATTCAAGATAAAGTTTTTGTGGCTCATGAGATGTTCAATGTTATACATAAAGCTTTCAAGAATAGTGGGGCTCATGCATACGAAGCATCTTTGAAGTTGGATATAAGCAAAGCATATGATTGGAGGGATTTATCATTTACTAAAAGGATTTTGCAAGCTTTTCAATTTTTAGGTGCTTGGTTTAAGCTAATTATGCAATGTGTCACCACGGTTTTATTTTTTGTATTGTGTCAATGATTGCACAACTCAATGGTTCAATCTAGAATTAGGCATTTGACAAGGAGATCCATTGTCTCCCTGCTTATTCATCTTGTGCGCTAAAGTCTTTTCTAGTTACATGACTCATCGTTATGAAATAAAGCAATTACTTGGGTTTAGCCTAAACACCTTTTGTCTTAACCATCTATTCTTTGTTAATGATTGTTTCCTCTTCCTTCACCATTTAGATAAGTTGGTTAGAGCTCTTTAAAATGCTTTAGAGCTATATAGCTAGGCTTTAATGAATATACAAAAATCTAAGTGGACTTTTAGTAAGAATTTGCTAGCAAATCAGGTTGAGAATTTTAAGCAAATTCTTCTGTTTCAAAATTTTTTTAACATTATTACTAATTACATTGGAGCTTCATCAAGATCAAAACCTAGAAAAAGTGAATACCTTTGATTTCTTAGTTAGTCACACTCATTAGCGGTTGGAGTCATGGAAATGGAAGTTGTTAAATCCTATAAGCTAGTTAACTCTTGGTACATTATTTTTTTCCTTCTCTTCCTACTTATAGTATTTTAATGTTCAAGGTTCCAGTGACGGTTTCAAATAAGATAACAAATGCATGTGTTTGATGATGGAATGGATTGAATGACAAAACAAGTTTCCATTTTAGAAGTAGAGCTTTAGTTACCCTTCCTCATGGAATTGAGGGTCTTACACCCAATTCATTTTAACTTAAGTCAACTTAATCTAAAATGGTTTATTTTTTTAAAAAAAATTTTCACCTAAAACTAATTTCATTTAAAAGCCTATATTATATAGGTGTAATAATCCATTTGAAACAAAATTTTTATCATGTTATTAAATTTCTATGAAATTTTCTTTTTTAATGTTTAAAAAAGAAAAATTCATAAAAAATTAATAGTATTATAAAAATTTTACAATCAATGGTTATTTCACCTAAATAATATTAACTTTAAAATAAAATTGGTTTCAAGTAAAAAGGATGTAAATATAAAAATAAGTTATTTTAAATTAAGTTGGCTTAAGTTAAAATGAATTGGCCATAGTATCCAAAATTAGTGTCTTTTCAATCAGGCTGTGCTTTATATAACATTCTAACATATATTCAAAATTGTTTCCTCTCTAGTCAAACGAATGTTAATTGCCAATTATGGTATCAAGGGTTCAATTTGGAATAGGAAAAACACATCTTTTGATTCTTTAGTGTGAAAAAGGCTTCTTTACAATAGAAATTTATCAAAACCTAATATCTAATTGATTGTTGGGAGTATTTAGGAGGATTATTGGTTATTGGATCATTGTCCACTTATACTAGAAGCTCATAGATTATAACGACATGGAGTACTAATGTTAAAGGATATTAGATATTATGATAGTAGGCGTTGGGATAGAGCCAAGTTGCAAGAATTGTTTCCACTTCCTGTCATGTTCATATTTTAGCTCTAGGTGATCTGGGCAGGCCATTGCTAAAGGATGACTTCCTCTAGTGTTAGAGCCCAAATGGGAATTACTCAACCAAGTGACAGCATGGGGAGGCTAAAAGAGGTAGTGATATGAGGCTTGCTACTACCTCCAAAATTCAAGATGTTTTTATATAAAGTGGTTAACAATGCTCTAACTTTATTTGTTAATTTTGTTAGACATGGTTGCACTATCAACTCTCTTAGTTCACGTTGTAAGCTAGAAAAGAAGTCATTGGATCACCTTTTCTTTAAATGCCAAAGGTTGCTTTAATTTGGACTCACTCTCATTTTAGGTTATCTCATCACTTTATGCATAACCTAAAGCACTTTCTTACTAGTTTATCCTTGCACAGAGGTCAAAAGTGTAGCCATGACTTATTCCTCTTAACAACAACCATATGGTCCAATTGGATAGTTAGGAACGTGGATCAATTTGGGGGATCTTTTACAACTCTAGCTCAAAGCTTGAGTGCTTGGGATCACCTACATAATGAACTATCTGAGTCTAATTGGCTAAAGAATTTTTGGACCTCTTTACTCTTCAATCCCCCTACTCCTTTTTCCTATAAATGGGGATCCTATTCTACCTGTGCTAGTCTATCAATTTATTTGGTTGATGGGCCATGGTAACCTGCCCATTCATTATTTTTGTTGCTTGGCACATTATTTCTCATGTTGGTAAACTGGTCGAAAGTGAGATTTCACCCCATTTCCAGTTATGGTAGAGATGATGACAATTCTCCATGCTATATCTCATATTATTAATATGGGGTTTGATGTTATTTCCATTCTTATATATTTCTAAAATTTTTTTCGCAATATCATTTGCCTTCACAAACTCATGGAAAAAGTTGCTAGGAAGTTAGTGGAGAAAATACAAGCAGTGGCATTAATCTAATGATGGTCTTTCAAAATGAAGTCAACAAGGCTCATAATCTTGCCTGTTCTCTCCTTTCTTAATCATTATATTGTTTTTTTTCCTTTTTGTATCAAAAAGAAAAAAAATCATAGATTTGTATGTTTTCTATTCAGGAATGTATATTTCCAAAATTAAAAAAAAATGTTTTCCACCTGTGTACTTGACCTGTGTACTTGACATCTAAACTTTTTGTCATGTTAGGCATATAAAACTTCTGGAAAATGACCTAAATATAGACAAAGCCATAAAGCCCATAACTATTTTCCTTTTTAAGATTATTAAGTTGTCTTTTACTGTAAAATTTGTTTTAGCTCTCTTTATAATGACTTGACATTTGAGTATGAAAAAAGAAAAGGAAAAACAACTCATTATTCAAAATTACACAACACAAGATTTAAAGCACAACTGACAAGCTAGGATTCGTATTTGTGCAGCCATTCAAATAGGGGTGACAAATAATCACCCAAACTTGAAGCCTGACCCAACATATTAGGTTAGGCTCAAGTTAGAGAATGAGAAAATGTAATTCAAGTTGACCCGAACTTGATTTGAATTAAAGAAGAAAAAATGGGTTAGTACTAGTCTAACCCGAATCAACAAAAAATACCATACCCAATTCTTGGGCCTAGACCATCATCTTTTTAATCCCTATCCTAGCCCATCTTGGCCCAACCCACAAACTAATCTCAGCCCAACCCGATTGCCTAAGCCTAACTAACTTCTAACTCCCCACCCTCTCTCACACACAACAATTCAGTGTCATCTTCCAGTTTAGCCTCCTCGTTTTCCTTCTTCTTCTTCTTCTTCTTATTCTTCTTCAATTCTTCTTAGTGATGACAATGAGACAGATTATGTGCATATACCTCTTACCTGCCATTTGAACTCGCATTTTTTTAGTACTCGCGACTTCATAGGTATCTGCAAATGGGTAAAAAATCTCATCCATGGATATGGACTTGTGCCCATGACCTGTGGGTAATCCGTACCTATGGACAACCTGTGGTTTAAACTGTGTTTTTAAATTTCATAAAAATAAATTATGAAAAATACATACAAAATCATTCTTCGCATATAATACAACAAAATCATAAAACACACATAATCATAACATACATACAAGAAAATATTCGATGACAATTAGTATAAAATATTAGTTAAATGTAAGTGTTGTATCTCATTATAATTAATAAGTAGAAAATTTACACTCGCGGGTTTCACAATTTGGCGAAACAAATTTACCCATGATGGATACCCCCTACCAGCCACCTCCCATACCCACCAAACGGGTGTGATTTGCTACCTATGTCCAGCCTATTGCTGGTATTTTTACCCTTCTACTTGCCTGTCATGGGCAGATATACATAGATCATAGATTTCACTCACTCATTTGCTATCCCTAGTTCTTCTTCTCCTTCAATGCCTTTTTAGGCAACACTAGAGCCACCACTTCCTCCAACACCTCAAACAATTCTCAATGTTGTAATACCTTGTTCACCTTCTACCCTACCAATGGCTCATTGTCGTTCAACGTCTTAGCAATTGTGACCTTCACAGCAATGATCTTCATCTTCTAGGTCACGTCCCCACTGTCTTCTTCCACTTAATAATGTTGTTGGTGCCATCAGTGGCAAAGTGTGAGGGTGTTGATAATTTTGTTGTTCGATTGGTAGACGGAGGCACCGTGATAAAGAAGCGGAATAGTTTTTTTGGTAGTGTTGGGTGCCTTGTATTCGTGCATAAAGGAGTTGATGTTAGCATTGGTGGGACAGAAGATAGTGAGGCCGTCGTTGATGTTGTCCTAGAATGTAGCGACAACAAGGGTGGCTAGGGTTGATCATTAGGTTTTTTTGGTTCAAACCGAACCAAATATTTCGGTTTTCGGTTTATTATGATTAGAAACCGAATTAACCGAATTAAGTCTCTAGACCGAAGTAAAACTAAACCGAAATATTTTGTTCGGTTCGGTTTAAAACCGAAATAACCGAAAAAAAAATCATATCTAAACATAGTGATGCACTTGTGACATAGAGAAATGTATGTGGCTTAAACAACCACATAGAAAGAAATCATGGACTATTATGGGGTTTGTACTTTGATGGGGGGTGGAGGCGACTAACGGACCAACGATTGCGTTCGACGGTGGGGAGAGGGCGCAGGGGAGTAGAAGGCGAGGGCAGATGGCCGGGGCTAGGGCAGAGGCAAGGCCAGACGGCGGGGGCAAGGGGGGAGGGGAGTGGAAGGCAAAGGCAGATGGTAGGGGCAAGGCTGGAGGTGAGGCCGAAGACAGAAGTAAGATCCGACGGCGGGGGAGAAGGCGTAGGGGAGTGGAGGCCGTGGGTAGATGGCAAGGGCTAGGGTGGAGGCAAGGTTAGACGGCGGGGCCAAGAATGAGGGGAGTGGAAGGCAAGGGCAGACGGCGGGGGCGAGGGTGGAGGCGAGGCAGAAGGACGGTGTCGAGCGGCGGAAGGAAGAGGATGATTTGTGATGGCAGAAACCCAAAAAAGCCATCAATCTTCTTTCTACCTTCCACTCAAACCCTCCTCCTTTTAAACCTGTCATCTGACCCACCAAAACCTCAAATATGCTATAAAGAAATTTCAGTTTTTTCGGTTACCGAAATAACTGACACTCAGAACCGAAACCGAACTGAAACCGATATTCTCTCTATTCGGTTTCAACCGAATCGAACCAAAAAACTGAAATAACCAAACCGAATTTCTAAAATTTTTCAATTTTTCGATTTTTTTAGTTTTAACCGAATAATGATCACCCCTAAGGATGGCTTTCAACAAGTTGGAGAAGTTCTTGCAGCAGAGAATAGTTGGTGACAATGGGGTGGGTGTCGGGTTGAATCGACCCAACTCGATCCTAACCCATTTTTGTTGTTAAGGCCAATTTGGGTTAGATGGCTAATTCGGTTCGAGTTAAGGGTCATGAAATGGCAACGGTCTAATAAATTTTGGATTTGGGCCCAAAATGGACCCGATGACTTGAATTTTCACCCGTAGAGTAATTTGTAGAGAACTTTGAATTATAGCTGAAAGAAACTGAAGGGGAGAGACCTAGAAATTTCACTTTTCATCAATTCAGCTCTAAAACTTATCAACTTGTCATTCAAGTCCTATATCTTTAAAAACGAGAATACCATTACTCCTGATTTAGATGCCCTTACACATGGCCAATAAAAATTCATATGTGGCACTTAACTTCCATTAGCCTTTCAGTTGGATATGAGGTGGCAAAATATAGAGCCCACAACCATGGACTTAATCTTATAAAATTTAAACTCATGAAACGTTTTTTTACAAACACAATCATGTCTCCTAAACTCCCACTACCTGCTCCTGCTCAAGCCGGAAACTACAGTCAACTATCTTGGAGGGCGTGGGACAGCACCCTCTGAAAATGAATTGGTTCCTAGCTTTCCAAAGCTCCTATAAAATAAGAGAGAACCAACCTGCCCATGAACCACCCGAAACTGAGGACCTAGCGGGACTTACAATTTTCCTTAGGCCAGGCATCGAAGTGCTTCAGGAGAAAACGAGGCAACTGGTCTGGAGGAATAATCTTTGCCCAAACCATTTCAGCAAGGACACGCCATTGGATTGTTCTCTGCATCACATTGGGCACTCGCCGAGCAGAAGCTCTGTTTAGCTCTGTTCCAATTTGTCATTAACCTGTCCAATGCCACGAGCCAAATAAAGTGTTTGATTCAAAATCGAATTGGGAAATATTCTAAGGGCTGAGGACTGGGCTAGTACAGGGGGTCTTCCGCAGCTTAGAGGCAGAGCACTGCAGAGAAGGAGCCAAAGGTAATCCATTTTCCAGCTCTTCTTTTTCTTTCTCTGCCTTTCCAATCCCGTCACAACCACGAAAATTTTGGACGTTTGGTGTTCGATCCCTATGAGATATGGGTCACGATAACCCCGAAGTTTCCATGAACTTATTAATTTGATCGATTTTCAGATCAAAATTCTACGATTTATGTGTTTGTTCTTCCAGCGCTGAGAATGAATAGGGGTGGAAAAGAAGTACTTTTTTTCTTTAATTGCACATTAAGAGCCGTGACTCTCGGTGAAAAAAATTTCATTAAATTTTGATTTTGTGCAATTAAGCCCACGGTAAAATCGTGCCACATCACATCCAACGGCAGAGTTAACTTAAATGTCACATCAAAATTTCAATTACCCATGTGGCAATGCGTCCAAATTAGGAGTAACATTACATTATTCACATTGTCTAAGATTTAGGACTCAAATGGTAAGTCAATAAGTTTTAGGACTAAATTGACATAAAAAAGAAAAAAAAATTGGAACTGAATATGTTCTTTCCCCAAAAGCGACAAGAACAAGAAGTTTATAAGCTCCTTTCAATTGAATGAAATTTACAAAATTTGAACCCTTCTTTTTTATGTAAATGGAAATATACAGTTCATTTTATCGATGATGAAAATAGAAGCTTACTTCCTCTTACAGGTTCATAATTGATGTGGGCAGATATCTTCTCTCCCTACCGGTTCATTGGCAGCAAAAAAAGACAATCAGAACCTTAATTTCATCTGCTTCTTCATGTACAGATTTGTGGAGATCTTCAGCTTAACAGTTATACGGCAATGTCCAGACTTTGGATCATAGATGCACGCCAACCTTATCAGCTCTCAAATTGTTCTCCACCAAAATACTGTTTTTGGACCATTTTTTGATAATCTGGAAGAGAATAAAAAAGATAATAATTAAATCAGAGAAAGCATTACAGTGAAATTATGATCAACTTGATGCCACAATTGTTAGCTCAGACACTACTCCACAAGAACAGAGTGAACAAATGAAGATGTTTTAAGACTATTGTGTGTACTGAGCCTTTCTCATCAAAAGACGTTTACTCGTCCTTCTCATTTACAAATTTGTTATTTCTATTCACCAATCCAATTTCACATTGGAATCAACCTAAGCATGATCTCAGTAGTGCAAGTCAATGACAAGTTGCAAGGTCCTCAAATTAGGTTATCTTCGTAGAATGATCTAGAAGTGTATTGGCTTGAGGTTCTCTAAAGGCAACCTTAACTACAGACCAAAAGGTCAGCAAATTTAATGCATTTGAACTAGCATGAACACTGTGTATCAATAGAATTTAAATAATGTTTACTTGATCACATCGACATTACATAGCAATTCATTGATAGTGCATTCTAAAAACAAAATGAATTAATGAATTGAAATGTGACCTGATAGGGTCAAGCAAGCATTTCCTTGGTTTTCCAGAAAAGTTTACTTGCAAGAATAGAGGGCAAATTACACAAAGAGGATAATTATAGTGGATCCTGAACCTTCTTTATTGTTCCACAGTGCTGCAGCATGGGTGTTGAGTGGACTCTCATTGTTCGGCTCTGCAAGGAAGAAGGTTCCAACAGAATGAGTGAATAATGATTACAGCATTACGTAGCAAGTTATAAACGACTTGAGAAGACAAACCTCCTAAGAGACTTTGAATGGATAAAAGAATAGTTCTGCAGTCGTACGCAGAAGACCATTTGTCCTATGGTCATTTTCCAAAAAGAAAATATAAGTTATGGCACACAAATTAATCAAGTAAAGCTTTCAAACTAATATTCTGGACTTGGTTTCAAATTGCTGGCTTTTAATTTGAGTACATTGCTCAAACTAGCTCGTGAACCTACTTCTAGTACAAGTAAAAAACTCATAGGCACAAATACTTCAGTAGCAAATGTGCAAACCACTTTTTTTCCATCCTCTGAGTCCCATCCACTCCACCACCAAATCTAAAGGGTGAAAAAAAAATATATTTCTTTTGACATGATTATTTATCTACAGAATCAATACCTGAAGTATGTCCAGACAGATGTTGCCAAACTGATCAACATTAGGATGGAAGCACATTGTCTCAAACTTTACTTGAGGCGGTTTGAAAGGATACTCTAATGGAAACTGCAATGATAGTTTGTATGATAAACCCTCATATACAGTACCTCTTCCACCCTCTATTGTGCCAATCCATGTAAAAATGCTTTCACCTTCTGGAAAAGCAGATACTCCAAGATCCCCTCCACTCATCTACATAGGGCCGGAACAAAAACGGGTAAAGAATCTCCAGTTTTGACAATTCAGATAAATGTCAAGTCATTGCCAACGCCAAGTAATAACAGAGAACTCCTAGGTTGTTTTATAGAGAAGCCTACCAGTACTTCCAACTTTCAAGAGCCATCACTGGCAATCTACCAAGTCATCAACTACAACACATCTCAAGTTATTTCCCCTCAAAATCATGAAGCAAAGGGTAAAGAATCTATAGTTTTTAAAATTCAAATTAATGTGATTCGCTGCCAGAGCCAAGTAACAAAAGAGACCCCCCAAGCTATTTCACAGAGAGAGAAGCTATCTATAGTTTGTATTATTTCCAACTTTCAAGAGTCATCACCAGTAATCCACCAAGTCCCCAACTACATCAAATTTTGTGGCATATTTTCCCCAAAAAACAACCATATAAGAAGCTAACCTACAAAGCATTGTGGTACAACATAGCTGACCACCATCAAAGGTAGTGATAGACCAAGTACAGGTCTACTCCCATTTGGCACAGAAAATGAAAACCATAATGCCCCTGAATTCCTACTACTTGAGGATAAGACATGAAGGGGAAAGAAAAAAGAGCCAAACAGATGAAGCGATTCACATACCATGAGAGACATCAATTCCTTCTGAAGTCTGGAACAGGAAAAAAAAAACAATAAGATGAAGCTAAAACCAACCCACAAAAACTTGAATAAACCAAATTCAGGTTCCCAAATTCAAGAATCAAAAGAAGCAATTGAATTAAAGAAGAAATCTATCTTTCCTTGTACGCCAAAGCCAAAGTATCTATTCCTATCTGGAACCACATAATAAATCAAAAGGAGCAAGAGAGATAAAACAAAACACAAGGAGAAGTTCACCGCCGAGTGACGGAAGTTGTGTCGACGGAATTCGGAGTGGAGACAGGCTGTTTGGATGCGGCGGCCGCCGATCGACGGCGGTGCTGCGGCGGCGAGATCGGCGAGTTGCCGACCGTTGGATTTGGCCGGACTTCCATCAAGATTCAACGCGATGAAAATCTAGCGGTCGGGGATTTTCAAATTAGACGATTACAATCAATTTATTGATCAGGCGTAGCCAAATCTCAATCGAGGAACCAATTTATATGAAGAGAATTACTTCACCTCCTTTTGTTTTGTTTTTTGTTTTTTGTCTTTTCTAGTAAACCATCACGCTTTTATTTTGTTGTTTGTTCAATACTAAATTCTTTGACTCAAATACTAAATTTATAATTTTTATTTTCAATATTTTAATATAAAATGTAAAATTCATATTCACAAACAACAAATGAAAGTTTATCTTTTTTCAAATATAATTTTTATTTTTTTCAAAAAAAATAACAAACATAAATAACTCTAAGTAAGACTTAAATAAATAAAAAAAAAAAAAGATGTGGTGCAGTTGCTGAGAGCTGAACGTAATTTTATTGATGTGGTCATTTCTAATGGCAATGTTAGGTGGCGGCTGACTGGATATTATGGTCTTCCTGAATCTAATAGGAGGAGAGAATCGTGGGATTGTTTGCGAAGGTTAGCAAAGGTGTCGAATTTGCCTTGGTGTATCTTTGGAGATTTTAATGATATGGTTTCGAGGGAGGAGAAGTAGGGAGGTCCACCAAGACCAATGGCGTTACTTGATGGTTTCCGGGAAGTAATTGATAACTGTCATCTTATTGATTTAGGTGCTACGGGGCCGTGGTTTACGTGGGAGCGTAGGAGAAATAACCAGGTTGTGTTGCGAGAAAGGTTGGATAGGGTTCTTGCAAGGGTGGAGTGGACTGATTTGTTTCCGGATATGGAAGTTCAGGTTGTTCCGGCTGCTAATTCTGATCATGCTTTCTTGATTGTACGATCTGCTGGTTGGGTTCCATTAGTATCAACACCGTTTCGGTTTGAGAATACTTGGCGGGTTGTACCTGGTTGTAGGGATGTGGTGGCTCGAGTTTGGGCGGAAGAGACTCAATTAATTGATCCGGTGGAGAAGACGATGAGGAAGCTTGAGGCGTGCAGAGATGCTTTATATGTATGGGGGCAGTCCTATCAAGGAATTTTTAAAAAGAAGCTTAGATTATGCCGACAGAATATGTTGTCTCTGAGTAGGCGGATGGATGGGGAGGCAGTCTCTAGGATGGATGAGGTCAAGGCTGAATACAATACTCTTTTACAGCAACAAAATGAGTATTGGAGGCAGAGGGCGAAGCAGGAATGGTTGGCAGAAGGGGATGTTAATACGGCATTTTTCCATCGTAGTGCAACCATTCGGCAGAAAAAGAATAATATTTCGATGTTGAAGAATGCTGATGGTAATGAGTTGGCATGGGGTGACGGGTTAGAGAACCATATTCAGAGTTATTTTGAAGATAATTTTTGGTCTAAAGGGGGATCTATGGAACAAATACTGCAATGTATTTTGTCGAGAGTGAATGAGGATATGGTTCAAGATTTGATGCGACCGTTTAATGGAGAAAAGGTCAAAGCAGCTTTCTGGGATATGCATCCAAATAAGGCGCCGGGTCCGGACGGCTTTAATCCAGGTTTTTTCCATGGTTTTTAGGATATTGTTGGGGGGATATAATAAATATTTGTTTATATTGTTTAAATCATGGGTATATTCCACCTGGTATGAATTCAACTACAATTATCTTAATTCCGAAAGTGAGGCATCCTGAACATGTGACAGATCTATGTCCTATTGCTTTGAGTAATGTTGTAATGCGTGCTATCTCAAAATGTGTGGTAGGGAGATTGAAAGGATATATGCACTGTCTCATCTCGGAAAATCAGAGTGCGTTCATTCCGAATAGATTAATTACTGATAATATTATGATTGCATTTGAACTTAGTCATTTTTTACGGCGGAAAAGGCATGGTTCAGATGGGATTGGGGCATTGAAACTTGACTTGTCAAAAGCTTATGATAGAGTAGAATGGCAGTTTATTGAAGGGGTGATGTTTTGGCTTAGTTTACCTAATGGGTTGGTGAATTTGATGATGCAATGTGTCAGAACAGTCCAGTATACTATTGTGCATGGAGGGGCGACTTTCAATACTTTTTATCCTACTTGTGGGGTTCGACAGGGAGATCCCTTATCACCGTTCTTGTTTTTATTTTGTGCCGAGGGATTGTCATCTTTATTGAATAATTGGGTAGATCGGGGCTTGTTACATGGGTGTGCATTGATTACTGGTGCCCCTGTTGTCTCTCATTTGTTGTTTGCGGATGATAGCATATTTTATTTTAGAGCGACGATAGAAGAAGCACAGAGATTGTGATTAGCTTTTCAACTATATTCACAAGCTTTGGGACAACAGATTAATTTCCAGAAGTCTAATGTTATGTTTAGTGTTAATACTGATCCAGTTATTAGACAAGAGGTTTGTGGGACTTTACAGGTTGAGGGAGTTGTTCACCATGGTAAATATTTAGGACTTCCATCTACAGTTGGGAGAAGCAAGGAGGCGGCTTTCCAATTTCTGGTTGATAAATTTTCTTCTCGAATACAGGGTTGGCATAGGAGAGGGATTTCACAGGCTAGTAAGGAAGTTTTACTTAAATCAGTTGCACAGGCGTTACCGGTATACGCTATGGGTGTTTTTCTCATACCGGGGGAAGTTTGTAAGAAGTTAGAAAAAATGCTTAATGCGTTTTGGTGGGATAACAATATGTCAGGAAGGAGAGGTGTTCATTAGTCGACTTGGGGAAAATTATGCATGGCTAAGGAATTGGGAGGACTGAATTTTCGGAAATTAAAGGAATATAATTTGGCTTTACTGGGGAGAACAATTTGGCGTTTTATTGCTCAACCGGACATACTAGTTAGCAAATTATTTAAAGCAAAATATTTTCTGAATTATGGAGTTCTACAAGCAGTGACGAAATCGAATGACAGCTTTCTCTGGAAGGGTCTTATAGCAGTTATTCCACTACTTCGGGATGGTATCCGGGTGACAGTAGGAGATGGGATGTCAACTTTTATTTGGCATATTCCATGGCTGTCGGATAAGGATAATCCAAGGATACAATCGCCTGTGGTTCCTGGGTGGGCAAATATGAGGGTGGCTAATTTGATGTTGCCGAATAAAAAAGAATGGAATGTTGGTCTGATCCATAGTCTTTTTTTACAACGGGATGCTGAATTGATATGCAAAATTCCGTTATCTTTACGAAGGGTTGATGATCAAGTTTGGTGGGTTTACGAGGAAAAGGGTAACTATTTAGTGCGAAGTGCTTATTATGCGCTTATGGCAAAATATAGGGGAAATACTCGGTTTAATGATATTCCATGGGAGTTATTTTGGAGGATGGAGGTGCCACCGAAGATTAGGAATTTCTGGTGGAGATGTGTTCAGAATCTTTTACCAGTTAAATGTAATCTGAGAGCAAAGGGAGTGGTCACTGATGAACTGTGCTTGTTTTGTAAACGGGAGTCGGAAACTGTTATGGATACTCTGTTTTTATGTCATTCTATTGCAAATTTTTGGGAGGATCAACCAGTGGTCCAACGGTTGTGTAATTGTAACAACCTGCAAGAATGGATTTTGCAAGAGATGGGAAGGATGACGGATGTACAGTGGGTAAAATTGATGGCTGGATCATGGAGTCTTTGGTATGAAAGAAACGGATGTCTCTGGCGGCAAGAAACGGTAAACTTGGATCGGATACGTTTGATGGCATCTTCTGCAGTTCAAGAACGGTGTTTGGCACAACAAGCTCGGGTGGCGCCGGTGGATGTATCTGCCGATAGTAGTGAGGTGGTTAGGTGGCAACGTCTTGATGTGGGCAAACTGAAATGTAATGTGGATGCAAGTTTTATTGGTTGGCAAGGGAGAGGGGGTGCTGGGATGGTTATTCGAGATTCCAATGGACATATGATAGCGGCTAAATGTGTGGGTCTACCGTCGGTTATGACGGCTATGGAAGCAGAGGCAATCACTTGTCGAGAGGCTCTTTCATGGATTAAAGATTTAGAGTATCATAGTGTGATAGTGGAACTGGATGCTAAGGCGGTGGTAGATCAAGTAAATTCTTCATTATGCAATCGCACGTCTGTAGGGTTTATAATTGATGATTGTAAAGTGTTAGCGTCTAGTATTAGGGGTATCTCTTTTAATTTTGTTAAGCGGTCTGCGAATGAAGTTGCTCATACTCTTGCAAAAGTAGCTTCTTCTACGACACCTGTAAGAGAATGGTTTACTGAACCTCCTGCATTTCTTCGCGATGTTCTACAGGCGGATTTACTTTAATGAATAAATTATTCATTCAAAAAAATAAAAAAAAAATTATTCGTTCAGTCAATTTAGTACCTAGCAAATATTTTAAAGGCTTGAGTAGCTGTAAATGGGTTTTAGGCCAAGTTCATTTAGATTTAATACAAGTAAGTTAACGTGTTATTGGGTCAAGCTCATGATCCACTTTCAAATTATATGGAAATTATCCATGAATGAGTATGTAATTATAATCAACCCAATTAACAATAGACATCTCCACCAGCTTCGTCTGTCTCTTACCCTACCCACTTCATTCCCATTTCGCGGCCTAATCAAATCTTTTCAATTCAACCTCCTGCCGTCCCATGCTCCTTGTTCGGATGAAAGGCGAGCGTGAGAAGAATAGGAACGGCGGCAGGAGTAGGAGAAGAAAAGAAGAGGGCGACTGTTGAAATTAGAAGGGCGAGCGCGAGAAAAACAGGAAGGGTGGCTGGAATGGGCTCGATTAAAATCGAGAAGGGCAAGAAGAAAAGCAGGGGCGGTTTTTGAAGTCAATAAGAAGAGCAGGAGTGATCGCTGAAATCTGGAAGGGCGAGAAGAGGAGCAACGGTGGCCGCAGTAGGCTCGGTTGAAATCAGGAAGTGCAAGAAGAAGTGCAGGGGTGGCAGGATTAGGTGGTGAGGTTGGAAAAACCAGATATGGCCGTTGGGTCTCCAAATCGCCGAGCCATGAAGGTCGGCGATGTGCTCAACAGAAGTTGTCGCATGAAAGCTCTGGTGGGTATGACTGTAAATATTAACAAAATCAAGGCGGGTTCTAATTCAATTGAGACCAGGTCAGATAAGATTCGAGTGTTTGACTCAGGTAATGTATTAATGTGTGTGTGTTAATTCTAAACAAATAGCCGATTAATGTTCCTCCGACACTTCAAGATGTATAAGTCTAGTAGAATTGTGAGTCAGCCCTAAAAGTGGAACTCCTAGACTTTTTAAAGAGTTGTATGTGCAGCTTTGACACTTTCACCACATAATATTATTATTCTATCTCATTGCTCTTAAATGATGGTAACCTTATGAGGGAAAATGATGCTCAGTTCCCCTAGTAAGCTGAATCCAATACTTTACATCTTCAATGTAGATCCTTGGCCATTGTTCTCTAGTAATTGTGTCTTGTTATTGTATATCTCCGACTCATACTTATACTGCATGTTTACTCTTTCAATCTCTATTGTAACTTTATTTTGATTTTGATTAAAACAATCAACTTAGCACTAAAGGGATATCATGCAAATATTTTCGAAAAGAAACCCTTGCTCCAACATGTGAAAATTGTCCAAACCATTTAACTAAACACTTAGTAATTTATTTCATAGTCACAACATTTGTTTCTTTGACTTATTGACATGATACATATTGCACCTGAAGGTTTGGCTCAATGGCCACTTTAAGGTGCACCAAGGTCACCTCTTTGGAGGTAAAAAAAACCCAACCTAATCCCCAATTTCCCTCCCTTAACCTTGTAATGTCTTATATTGTATTGTACTGTATTTTGAGTACAAAAAAAAACATGATACATATTTTTTTTTGTGATATATTAGAAATTGAATCTTGGTTATTTTTTATATGACCCTTATTCAAGGGTTATTTAACTGCTGCCTTTGTCCTATTTCATTTGCACTATTCCCTTTTGCACACATATTAAGGTAACTTATGTGTTCTCAATTTCACCCTTCTTTTCCCTCATTCACATTGACTAAGCTTACCTAAACATGGTAAAAGATGATGTTGCCCAAACATGAAAACCCAAACAAAGTGGAAGATTTTAATGATCTAACTCTACCCATTCCACCGATTCATTTGAATCAAGCACCCAAATAGAACACCGATGCAGATTTGGACGAAACAGAACATTTCACTAGGAGAAAGGATATGAGCCAGTGAACAGTGAATCGGTGAAGTGAGAAAGAGAAAAAGTAGCGATTCCAATAAGAAGGAAAGAGATGAAAGGCCAATATTTGTGGTTTCTACGGTTCTCAAATTGAAATAAAATAAATCTCAGCTATCAATCTCCGCCTGGGTTAGCCTCTGTCTCAGCCTTCGTCTTCGGCCCCCATTCCAACCTTCAGCTGCCATATCTAGCTCGGCCTTCACTTTTACCACATCTTCATCATTGTTCTTGTTGCTTGGATGTCCCAATGCCCTGACCTCCATGTCACCTAAATCTCCTTACCTCAACCTTCACAATGCCTTGACCTCCACAGCTCCTAAATCTCCTTGCCAGAGTTTCATTGAAATTGTCTGAGATTAAGATCATAAGTGAGGAATAGGGATGATGAGTTTCTACTTTCAACGGGTTAAGGATGAAATTAAGGATATGGTGAATTTTAAAATAAAAATTGGAAGAAGGGTAGTATGGTAAATTTACTATAAAAATTTAACTAAATGAAAAAAACATAAAAAGAACAACTACATAATGAAATTTGCAAAGAGTTCAAAGTCATTATAGCTCTCAACAAAATAAAGTTAGCATGAATTATTAAACCAAGGCTATTAAAGAAGAGTTTCCATGTTTCATGTTTTTTATTTTTCTACAACCATAAAGTTATAAAAAGTCATAAATTTGCAAGATTTTACCAAGAACCTCTTAGAAAAATATGACAGAGCAACTTGGTATGTCCAAAGTTCTTTCCACAAAGCTTTAAGCAATTAATATTCTGGTCAACCTTTGCACCAAGCTACAACTTCGTCCACTTCATCCTCTTCGCGATGACATCTAGTTCACATTTTTCTTTTGAATTAGTCAGCGTGGCTCATTATTCTCATCAATCAAATTTTCAAGTTCGAGCACAACCCCAAGGTTGACAAGAAAAAGTAAGAAGCTTAAATTGGTGTCCAAAGGTGATTGTCTCCACACTAAGAAGAAAAGTGGTAGCAGAGGTTGGACTCCTTTTTTATATCAGGAATCTTCACTAGATTAAGGCTGTAATCTTGTTGATGCATGCTTTTCTTACAATTCCTCCATAAGCTCTTGTTCCAAGTTCTTTGTAAGCTTTGACTTGTGTCCCAAGAGAAAGTCTGTAGGATCTACAATTACCAACCATTTCATTGGCCCACACAGAAGTTGTCAGCATGAGATCCAAATTTCTAAATTCAAGAATTCACAGACTTATGGCAAAGCAACAATACTTGCTCCCATTAAATGACTTACTCAAGGATATGGATCTCACCAAGAGTTGGATGTCTCAAACAATATAATGGGAGCAATAGGTTTTATTGAGCTTAGAGGGTTTAGAGCTTTCTGATACATTTAAGAATTTTTCTTGTTTGTCAGCGAGCAACTCCACTCAGATAACTGCATAATGCGAGCCAACTATTGATATCCCTTCATTATGAAGCTTAATTTGTATAAGCTTTTCAATCAAAGGCTTGATCTCGTTAGTCTCGACATTAACAGACAAACTTTTTATTTCTTCATCTTGATTTAGGGTGGTCTTGGTAATGGTTTTGTTATATAGTTGTTTTATCTCACATACTTCCCTTTCCTTTCCTTTACATTTAATTCTGATTACCAACAAAAAGAAGAAAATAAAAATATGGAAAAAAAATGTAACCATCTGAATAACCTTAGGAAGTTCATGTTATATAATATTTTACTTATTAATACTTTAATACTATAAAAAAAACATCATGTCATAAGCGTACAACATAAGAAAAAAAACAAGTTTAACAATCCATAATTCATAAGGAAAAGTTAACAATATCTCAATAATCTAATGAAATATATAGACAATATAACCAATGACAGTATTAATATTGTCATCTTTAGAATTCATATTTTCATCTTCTTTTCTTATTATTTTATCATTTGAGAGATCAAACTCATCATGCAAACACTTGTATCATTATTGACATTTTCTTTATCTATATTCACATTTTCATAATTTTGATAACTAAGATTATTAAAGTCATAGTGAATGAGAGCAATCAAGCAACATAGAAAAATTGAGAAAATAGAAAGAAAAAAAAATGATTTTTGTTTTCTTGTTTGGTTATCTTTACTTTTTTTTTTGTTTTAACTCTAAATATGTTGAGTTTAGTTGTATAAAGATTGAGTTAGACAATCTAACCTAATAATGTAGAAACATAAAATTTTAACGATTTTGACTTTCTAAAACTAAAGTTGAGACTATACTCATTTCTACGTATATGTAAATTTTTACTAAAGCTTAAGATATTTTCTAGTTTCAAAACCAAAGAAATATAACACCCAATTCATTTTAACTTAAGTCAACTTAATCTAAAATGGTTTTAAATCTTTTTCACCTAGAACCAATTTCATTTGAAAGTCAATATTATATAGGTGTAATAATCCATTTGAAACAAAATTTTTATCATGTTATTAAATTTCTATGAAATTTTCTTTTTTAATGTTTAAAAAAATTCATAAAAAATTAATAGTATTATAAAAATTTTACAATAAATGGATTATTTTACCTAAATAATATTAACTTTCAAATAAAATTATTTTTAAATAAGAAAAATATAAACATAAAAATAAATTATTTTGAATTAAGTCGGCTTAAATTAAAATAAATTAGCCCTAAATTTCTAAAACTCAAAGGATAGATTTTAATAATTATGTATAAGACAACATCATGTTACGATAATAAGGGAAGAAAAAGGAAATGAGAAAGGAAGGGATGTAGGTGAAATTATTGTCGTCATCTATATTATCATAAATCCATTAGGGACGTGAAATGACAGGACGAATGTGATTGAAGCAACAGCCGAATATTTAGTTGGTGGAACTGAAATATTCGCGGCTCGTATACATTAATCAAGATAATGGTGGGGTTGGATTCCTTTCCATTTGAAATTAAACAAATTAAAAAGCAAACCAAAATTTCAATTAAACATTAAAAGAACAGATTTAATTTCAATATTTGCTCTGCTTCTTTCCATAGATTGCTTTTCTCTTTTCTGATGTCTAAAGTTGGGGCTCGGGATTGCATTGACACGCATGTTCGATCCGAGTGCTGAAAGTTTGTTTGTTTCTCATCCCATCCCACTCGTGGGTGGTGGTGCAGGGTCTGTAGACACACGAGAAAGACTGGGCTGATATAATTATCCGCCGAAACAAGTAATTTTATATTATAAGTACCATTTTAGACTTTAACTATAATTTCTTACATAAAAAGTCCTTAACATCATTTAATTATTTTGTTTTCAACTTTTCATTAACTGTAATCATTAAGTTGGATGAGAAAAAAAAAAGTAAAAAATTAGTTTTAACCCATGAAAATTTTCTTTTTACCTTATAAAGCTTGCAACTTTTATATCTAACAATCAAGCCACCATCTTCACAACCTGCTACACTCTTATCTCTCTTCAGTCATTGTCCCTCTCCAGCCATTGGCCATCATAACTGTCCGACTTACCCGAACTTACCTTGGTTTCATCCTTCTCGGTGTTATCATTAGCAGCAGAAGAAGAAGACAAGGAGGCCTTGAGAGCAATGAATTGGGCAGAGAGATCATCGCTCAGAACACTTCTTAGTTCCCAGTCTACATCATTGATGACGATATTTGACCGGCGAGGCTTGCGTTGTTGATTTGCAGGTGATTAATGTGGAGTGGAGGAAGGCCTTAACATGAGGGCTGAGAATTGGCAGTCGAAATTGGGTTGAAGATAATAAGGTGTGACATGAGCTATGTGGGAATCCAAAATCATTCTAGTCCTTGTTCCCATTTGGGGTTTAGTGACGGAGATGACAACTTCCTCACCAAGGTTGTTAAGTAGATGGGCACTGGGACAAAAGATGATCGAAGGGGGAGGATGGAAAGAACTAGTGGGCGAGGCAAAGGATGGCAGCAACGACAAAACTGCCAGCTGCAGTTGCAAAATCCCCTTTAATTGCTGAAATCCCCTACTAGCCCTAGCCTAAGAAATACCCATTTTGCTCAATTGGTGTTGAAGTGCACCTAAATAATTTTTGTTGTTTTCTATGCTTTTTATTTTCCTGTGTTTAATTTTGCATCATTTCTTAAATAATTGAATCGTGCATCTGCAGAGTGGCGTTTTGGGAATGGTGGGAGGGATGTCAGAGGATGAACATGATAGAAGCATAGAGGAAAGTGACAATGACAGAGGAGGGGAGACAAATGGGGAGGGCAGTTAAGAGAAGGTGGTTCAATTATTAGATGTAAAAATTTCAAAGTTTCTAATGCAAAGTGAAAGTTTTTAGGGATTAAAACTAGTTTTTCACTTTTTTTTTCTCATCTAACTTAATAGTTGTAGTTAACAAAAGGTTCAAAATAAAACAATTAAATAGAGTTTGGGATTTTCTATGTTATAAATCGATGTTATGGTCCAAAATGTTACAATAATAAAATGTTAGGGCACCCAGATGCAATTAGCTCATTTCTAGCAAATTTATAGGGGCAAAAACACATTCACCATAAAATTTTGACCACTTTTCTATTTAAGTCATAGAACTTTACAAGTTTTAATTTAGGTTCTAAAACTTTCAGAACATGTAAACTTTTAGCCTTAATCCATTAGCCACCTTGAAAACTTTCCCTTTGTCTTGGAATTTTTTTGTTCTTCGTAAAAGCTTCTTAGAAAGTTACTTCAGATAAATGGGGATTTTATGGAAGATTTGATATGATGGTTGGGGAGGAAGAGCCGCCATGGGAGTAGGGCAAAGAAGCAATGGATATGGTGGTGGATGAGGAAAAACAACTATGGGAATGGGTTCTATAAAGGTTCAGGGGTTTATAGACATAGTCGAGACAAAACCAGAGTAATGAGTGATACTTGTAATGGTGAATTAGGGATTGAGTTGTACGGATACAGAATTTAGGGGCAAAATTTCTTAAGAAGAAGGTTAGGAGGCCAAATTTTGATATTTTTTTTTCTTTTATAATGGTGAATCATGATATTAATTTCTGATAAGGTAAGTGTAGATATTTGAAACAGTAAAAATGAAAGTATATGTTAGACTAAACCATATGAGAGTTATGGTAATTTTTCCAAAGTTTTAGGATTCAAATAGAAATTTAAAAAATTTTATGACTTAAATAGAAAGGGGATCAAAGTTGTAAGCCGAATGTGTTCTTTCTTAAATTTTTAATGATGTTTAGAATGAAAGACAAATTAAAGCGCTAAATTTCTTGTTATCGTATACTACTGGTACTAAGTGGTAACCATGTTTGGTTTAAATAAAAAAGCGGAACTGTTTTTGACAAGATGGAAGGGAAACGAAGATGCTTGCAAATTGTGTTCTTTAAAAATGTCTTGTTTGCCTCTCTCTCTCTCTCTCTCTCTCTCTCTCTCTCTCTCTTTTTTAAGAGGACGTTTTTTATGGCCCGATAGTTGATGGCCAATAGAGAGGTAGGTGTGTATGCGTGTTTTTTCTTGCCACAACGAATGTTAAATAACCGAACTTACTACATCCTAGCTAGGTCATCTAATCTAAAATTCACTCACTCACCGTAAGGAATAAAATTTTCTTAATTGTACATCTTTTCTGAAAAAAAAAAAAAGTACATCCAGTTCTTGTGCCTTGCCATGCCGAGGATGACAATGTAAATTTTACATTCTATGTATAAAAACATGTAAGTGACTAATTTATTTATAAATGAAACAGTTTTTGCAAGAGCTCTTATAAAGTCTCACCTAACTTAACTATGAAATAGTCATAGTCTAGTGTAAAATTCGTGTACCATGAGGTCTCGAACCATAAAAACAAAAATTTGGAAAACCTCAAACTCAAAACTTTAACGACCAAGCCATGGCAAGAACCAAAGGAACTTGGAAAACATAACATAGGAGCGATGAATCTTAAAGGTGATCAAATAATTTTGTTGCCTATTCCTAAACATGAAAGACTATAAGGGTTATATTGGGTGCCCAATTCTCAATTCTGCATCGCATAAGTCTTCTACTAGAAAGCAAAGGAAAACTTATAAAAACCCCCAGAGTTTAATCAAACCTACACTTATTATTTTATATTTTAAAAAACCTACACTTTATCCCTTAATAGTAACCTCTATATTTTATGTTAGCAGAGTTAAATGTTTTAATTGCCCAAAAGGTTTTCAAATCATACAAATCAACCACAAAGTTCATCTCATACCACCTTCAATCCAATTTCCTTATACATATAATATATTTCTAATAAAATTTTTGCTTCCGAATAATTTCTATATTTATAAATTTAGTAAACATTTTTAATCTATAATACATTTCCATTTTTATAAATCAAGTTTAAATTTTTATTAATATCAATGTTTACTTCATATTTATTCGTTCTGGTTAGTGAATAAAAATTCATGTTCATGTTAGCCAAATTAATTAAACTCGAATAATGTATTATTCGATTCGTTCATAAACATCTAACTCGGTGTTTAGTTAAGGTTGATTTATGTTTTTGTTCATATTTGTATCAATTTTGCATTTGTGATTAATTAGCAAAAATTCATTTACACTTACTCTTACACTATTTTATAATTTTTAAAGTAACTTATATATAATCAATTTAACAACTAGATTGTTTGTAAAGTATATATGTTCTACAAATTTAGTATTACTATATATTAGGCAAACTTACAAAAAAACCTCCAAAGGTTTGGCCTAACCTACACTTATCTCCTTCTATTTCCAAAAACCTACATTTTACTCACTGAAAGTAACTCCATATGTTATGTTAGTAAGCTCATATGCTTTGATTGCCCAATGAGATTTACAAATATTGCAAATCAAACACAAGGTTCATTTCATGCTACCTCAATCCAATTTTTCCTAAATAAATAATATATTCCTAATAAATTTTTTGCTTTCCAATAATTTCTATATATATAAATTTACTAATAATTTCTAAATCTATTATATATATTTATTTTTATAGATCAATTTTATGTTTGTAATTAATATTAATATTTACTTTTTAACATCTTATTCACTTTTCAATTAGTTCAAATAAAGAAGGATCATTTTTTAAGGACAAATATATTTTGGCTAATCTCATTTTATTTTCTAATTCTAACCCATCTGAAAAAAGTCTACCCATTCTATAATTTTTTTTAGTAACACATAATATAAATTATATAGTAATATTTTTGTATCATTATACCAATAATTACGCACATTTTTAGCTAAATGGCAATTAATGTTATATAAATTTGAGCCTACCTAATGAAAATATTAGTAAATTATACTTACCTTTAGCCTACCAAATGATTAATATATATTAATAATGAATTTATAGAATGTACTTTACAAACAATCTAGTTGTTAAATTGATTATATATAAGTTACTTTAAAAATTACTATAAGATAGTGTAAGAGTAAGTGCAAATGAATTTTTGCTCAACTAATTATTGAATTAACTAATCACAAGTGCAAAACTGATATAAATATAAAAAAATATAAATCAACCTTAGTTGAACACCAAATAAGAATTTTTATAAATGTATCAGATAATACGTTATTCGAGCTTTATTAATTTGGCTAAAATGAACGTGAATTTTTATTCACTAACCAAAATGAATGAACATGAAGTAAATATTAATATTAATAAAAAATGTAAACTTGATTTAAAAAAATGGAAATGTATTATAAATTAAAATTTATTATTAAATTTATAAATATAGATATTATTCAGAAGAAGAAAATTTATTAGAAGTATATTACTCCCTCTGTTTCACAAAAGCTGTCCTCTTTACTATTCACAGCAATTAATCTATGATTTTATTTCTCTTAAAATTTATCGTAAAAATATGAACTTTTTATATGAAAATAAAACTTTAAAGATTCTAGTTTCTAAATATCATTTTTTAGAATTTTTTTCAATTTATATTAATATAAATATATTCAAGTCAAACTTTAGTAAAAAACGGTAAAAGGGACAGCTAATATGAAACGGAGGGAGTATATATTTAGAAAAAATTGGATTAGAGGTGGCATGGGATAAACCTTGTGGTTGATGTGAATGATTTGGAAACGTTTTAGGCAATTAAAGCATTTGAGCCCACTAGCATAAAATTTGGAGGTTATTATTAGAGGGTAAAGTGTAAACTTTTAAAAATAAACGGGGACAAGTATAGGTTAGGTAAAACTTTGGGGATTTTGTAAGTTACCTAGAAAACAAAACATTGCATCGAAAAGTCCGTATAGTGTATAAAATTTTTGCCCTCATCACATGTCTTCTCCACTAATATCGCACATTTTTCCCCCTTTTAAACAACAACAAATTCATATAAAATTGAGCAAATCCTTTGTCTACAATGGCGGAGCTAGGAATTTCATTTAGGGTAGGCCAATAATATAAAGAAAATATTTATACTATAATATTATAATAAAATACTTTATATCATAAAAAAATATGAATAATATTTACAATTAAAATTGTACCCGATACTCATTAATTTCAAAATCACTCAGAATATAGTATAGACTAAAATTATGCCCCATATCTTGTTTAATGTAAATAAATAAACTACCAGTAAGAAACTTATCATTCATTTTATTACGTAGCTGAGTTTTCACAATTTTTATAAAAATGCATGTTCAGTAGTAAAAGTAGATACTAATATAAAAAATTCATAAAAATGCATGTTCACAATCATTTATTTTGTTGCATAGCTAGGTTTTCACAATCTTCATAAAAATGCATGTTCAATCGTAGAAGTAGATATTAAAATAGTCAAGATAAGATAAATTAATTTATCAACTAAATTAGACTAAATCAAATTAGACCTGATCACATGCTATAGAAAAACACATGAAAAAAGAACAGGAATCTAGCACAAGCTAACCCCTTGTATTTGATTCAATTGAAAATTAGACAAAGAAAAATAATTTGATCGAAGTATACGATCAATCTGAATATACTTGATTCAACTTGTGATTTTGTTTCTCTAGGGACTAAGGCAAGAAGCAGTTTCTTACCTTTGTTTTCATGTTCTTAGCAACCAAAAGGTGCTTAGCTTGATTCATCACAAAACTTGGAGAATTAATTTCATGCATGAAGAAAGATAAGATTAGAAATGGAGCATGAGAGAAAAACGATACTTGATAAATAAACCCTTGATGGAAGGTTAAGTGAAAAATACGCAAAAATGGATATAGAAAAAATGAGGCTTTTGTTGTATAGTGGGTTGAAGCACTATGAACTAAAAAGACTAATAAATAAAGCGGGATGCAATCAATTACATAAAAATGCCACTAAAACTAAACAAAAATAGTACACAATAGGCCTAATTTCTGCATATAAAATTTAGTACTACATACTATATATATATATATATATGCACATACAAACATACATTCATACATACATATGAAAATGTCAAAATTCTTAGGATGGGCCATGGCCCACCTCACATTTTATATATCTCCGTCATTGATTATCTATACTCCAGTAGTATTACAAATTAGGGTAAAAGATATGTCAGCTGTTTGAACTTTGAGTCTCTCTAATATCACCGAACAAATTAATCATTACGGCAAAAGTGGAGGAAGGGTAGTTGTTCTTTTATAAGAACAACCAATTCATATAAAATTAATTTGCCAATTTTCAGGAATAAAAGATCAGAAAAAAAAAATCAGTTTGGCATGTCTTTCAAAGAATATCTGGCTAATATTTGAATCAAAACTAGTGTTCAACCAAACCATACCTTCCAATGCTTTTCAGTTAAACACATCAAATTTGAGATCTTGGTTCACTCTATCGATGTGAGAATACCTTTAGCCTAAGTAACAGGATTTGAGTCACTTGCCCTTGGTGTTTGTTGTACAAGAACTATGCCTATAAGTAGAAAATTTCGATGAAATGTAAAGCCCTGTTAGTGAAAAGTTTAAATTCAAGTCGGTTGTTTTAAATGATTATGTTTCTTATAGATTCATTGTATATTTAACCATGTTATGGCAAGACAACCATAAGCATAAAAATGTGGAAAGAAATTTCTTAACCATTAGGAAACGATTTAGATGATCCCATTCACTTTTGGTAACAAAATCCAGACTAAATTCGAGGGAAAATGCTTACTTGGTACTGTAAAAAAGAACCCAAAAAATTATTACCAAATCTAAAATGCTGAAGAAACAAATAGCCTGCAAGCCTGTACACATCCAATTGTACTGAGTTATCTGTGCATGCTTCGCAACATCAGTTCCTATCTTTGGCGAAGGAAAACTCTGCCGAGTATATATCAATATGATGCTCTGCTCCAAGGTCATCCTCAACATGATCATGCACAGAATCACCCACTTCGTGGTGTTGCGTGGAGTCGAAGGAATCAGTCGAGGTCCTTGGCGACCTCGGCGAGGCTTGGTAGGCCTCAGAGCTCGTCGGGTAGTTCTGGAGGAGATGGACTGGAGACATCCCCCTGCGCGTGGGAGTAGTCGGCATGCTTGACATTGGTGTTGTTGATCCTGACTGGCGGCCGTCTTTGACATGTTTTCTTGCAGAGCGGTGCCATTTCTTAAGTGCTGTCGCTACTCGTTCGTCAAAGATTGTTGGCTTCATTGTGGAACCCATCTGGACAAAGAAAGTTAAGTTAGTTCAGATATATAATTGATGGCCAGATGGGCAGTAAGTCAGGTTTCTGGTCGAGTTGGGTTCGAGTTGATTGGAGTATCGAGGGCATATGAATCTTGGGTTCTGGTTATTTTTGCCTAGCAACTGCCCTGCAGGAGTTGTTATTGGGACATATATTTCGGGTTCAAGTCATTTCAAGTTTTGATCAGAAGAAGTGTTGGGTTTTCAATTGACTCAGAGTCTGCCATCTCAATTTGTTTGGATGATTACCTGTGTCACCAGAGCATATTGGGGCAGAGTCACGTAGCTGCACAGAACCTGTATGATAACCCTGAGGAATTTTGCAGAGTTTTGCAATGTTATTAGTCACATTACTTCAATTTGTACTAAAAGATTGCAGACTTGAACTCTCAGCTTACCCCATTGTAACCCTGATAACTACATCTTCGGTTTCCCGATGGAAGCAGTTTCGAATTCCAAATTGGTACTGAAAAATCAGCAACAAAAGACAGGGTTAATCATATTGCACGGCACTATAATTCATCCGTCCATCATTTTTAAACAAGACAAAGCAAGAGTGCTTACCGTGCTCCAAACCCAAAACGCCAGCTGAAATGAATTCTGCACAAGAACATCAAATGATTCAAGTGAACACATACTACTTAGAGCCAGAAAAGATGTTTTGACACCAGAAAGATAATTGAAGGTAGAAAAGGGGGGCAAAAGGACCTGAAAGAAAACCACATGAATGAGGAAAAGGATGAACCAAGGGCTGCCAAACCAGAAGAGCTCATCTCCTAGCTGAACTAGAGGTGTCCCCTGAACCACATCGCCTCGTTCTAGGATCCTTAGCCCCATTTTTGTTATGATCACTTGCAGCTTTGTCCCGACCAGTAGCGTTATCTGCAGCCTCTCATTGTGAGAGAATCGTAAACCAAAAAGGAAAAGCAATTTGATTCAAATGCAACCGATAACTTGAACTTACAATTAAGGGGATAAATGGCAACCAAAAGTTAGAGTGCCAACCTATGCATAAAATGAAGAGCATGTATCAGTCAAAGTGGTACAAGAAATGGTAAGAGTAAGAAGAGTAGTATTGCTAGTTACCATTTGTGTTGGTCAATAGGAACAATACCCCGATGAGCCATAACAGCGGTCTGCAGAAACAAACATCATAAATCTCAGTATTTTGAACTTTTTACTTGTAATGCATGAAATACATTAAGTTTGGGTCTTGAGAAGCCTATAACTTACGTTATACCAACAACCACTTTGAAATCCTCATCCAGTGATCTCTGGATGTATTTCTGAAAATCGAATCTTGCTTCACTCCCAGGAGCCAAATGAGCCTGCAGGACATCAGAACGCGGTTGAAATTTGAGCTACCAATTGGCTTAAATGACAGATATTCTTCCCCGATCGGGAACTATAACTAAGGAGTACATTTCTGCTGCATTGCATACCCTGATAAATCCATGTCTCAGTGTCAAGTAATCCACTTTGGTTACTGATCCAAAGAACTGTCTGAAGAAACAAACTACCCAAAGTGAAACTGGAGATTTGCTCCAGAAGCTCAAGTGCCTGCGGCCGAATGATGTTTCCCTGGCAAACCTGAACCTCTCAGGATCTGCATTAATTTCACAGACCAGTTGTTGAAGAAAGGACCAAAAAGAAAAGGTATAATGAACTACAAGAAAGGGAAATGATATAAACTGCATATGAAGTTACAAATGACAGCAACAGATTAACCTTAATTGATTAGCAATATTTTGACTCTGGACCAACTCCAAATGATAGAGTTATATCACAAGTTCCAGATGATTTAATACATGTTTGCATTTGGTAAAAAGTTCATCATCATGCAAATTTTAACATTTTTTTTGTTGCTTTCAGATGCTTACCATTAGAGTATTGGTATTCAATTGTCTTGGTCTCATCTTCCCAAGCCCTCCATCTCCTCATCTGCAATTTCGCCAACCACAATCATAAAGAAATGCAGGCCAGAGGAAAACAGAAAAGGAATAATAATAATAATAATAAAAGAGCGGATTTAAAACTTGGGTGTACAATTAAACTGATTTTACCTTGGTTCTTCCAAGTACCAAAGTGACAACGCAAAAGAGAATATGGAAAACAGCTAGCACAAAGATAAATACATGCAGCTGATGGATACCATAAGCTGTCACAAATGCAATTTTACCCTGAAAACAAAAAACAATTTCCAAGATTAGGAAAGAAAAAACTATCGAAAAAAAACTACGAAAATTTAAATTAAAAAAAAAAAAAGGTTAAAAGTGTTACCTTTTCGGTGCACTTGTCGTAGCCCTTTGTTGCCAGACTTCTTCTAGTGCTGTAGCTGAAATCCTGTGCAAACTGAAGAAGCTTCCTGCGAGAGCCATCTTCTTCTGAAGATTCGTCACCTTGCTTAGAAGCCTTGTAATTTGTGCAAGGATGCCAAGTATTGGCTACACTTCTTGAAATGCAGATGTTGGAAATGGGTCCTTGAAGTACTGTTAGCATCAGGGATATAAATCCCATCAACATAAGCTCTACAAAAAAAGAAAAAAGTCAGATTTAATAGAATTTTTGTAACATTTAGCATTAATTAATCGATGAAAGAGCTACCTGCTTTAACCTTTTCAAGTGCTTCATAGAGAGCTCTCTTGTGCTTTCTGCTCAACCACTGTTGAAGATGAGAGCAAGAAACTGAGATTAATCAATCAAATTAAACAAGAAAACCCAGCTGGTACATACATATATTTCAAATGATAAAGATTCTTGTTTAATTACCTTTCCAATAACGTGAAAAGTTTGTTCAAATATGATGGAGATGAGAACCAGGACAAAGCAAACTACAGCAACAGACCAAGTTGCTGTTTCCTCCAAGGTCCTCTCTTTCTCTGCCCCTGCCATGAGATAATCTTCCACAAAACCTGCTGCCTAATCAATTTTCGGATCACCTTTCTCCTCTGTTATATATGGTTCTTAGTTTCTGGGTAATTTTTTGGAAGTGGGCCGGGAAATTACCCAGAATTTCTATTTGGAGTCCCCTTCATTTCGCTTTTGTGCTTACAGCTTGAAAGAAAAATCCAACCAAAGAGGCGACGCCTCTGGCCATTCCAAGTGGCTGCTTTAAATTGGATTGGAGTTGGACAACTTGGACCAGTTGCCAGCGGCGGCGAGATATTTCTTAACTTTTTGGATGTTGATGGTCTTTGTTACCAATGATGTGGCATCAACGCGAGCCATATATTTTATTGTACAGTACTACTACTCCTTCCCCGATTCATTTACGGGCAGGTAAGAGGTTTAAAAAAATTATTTAAAATAACTTTTAATTTTAAATTTTAGCAGTTTTATCTTCACATTAATTGTAAAAAACTGTTTCCAAACAGGAGTTATTGGCTTTTTTTATTGTTTACTATTTCTAACTATAAATTTTAAATTTATATATCAAATAAATATTCAAGATAAAAAAAAAATAACTTTATCTGCTAATTTGCATTATTTGATCGGTTGCCTACTCTTGATAGACTTAGAAAGTATGTTGCTATTCAATCCACTTTATGTCTACTTAATGCGTTGTTCTTGAAAATAAAACAAGGGATCAATTATTCTTGAATGTGATTATTCTAAAATGGTATGAAGAGATATATTATGTGCAAATTAAAGTTTTGGGATACCCCTTATAAATAGTCCCTTTTATGGGATTGACTGATTAGAACGATTAAGGGAAAAAGGTTAAAAGCACATATGAGAAAAGCTTTTGTAGTTGATTGGTGTATTTGATTTGGTAGGAAAGAAACCGTAGGCTTCATGAGCAAGGTATTGACATTGCTGATATTTAGGTAGTTTGTATATCATCTGATTTTACCGTGCAGCATAAATATTAAGATTTTTTTTTATTTTTATCTTAAATCAGACTTTATCATTTACTTAATGTAGACCCCTGATTCTTTAATGTAAGTGTCGCTGTGTTTTATTTGAGTAATAGGTTAGGCTATCCCCCCCACCCCCCCTCTCTTTCCCCCCTCCCAAAAGAAAAGGAAAACATATTTCATCTACTTATGAATTATGACTCAATGAAAATATATTCCATCTACTTATAAGTATACAATAATATATCATTTACTTATTCTTTGTGTTGAAATTTATAGTCAATTCATTTTAACTTAAGTCAATTTAATCTAAAATAATTTATTTATTTATTTTTTTTTTTTTTATCTCTAACCAATTTTATTTGAAAGCTAATATTATATAGATATAATAATTCATTTGAAAGCAAATTTTCATGATATTATTAAATTTTTGTGAATTTTTTTAATACTTAAAGCTAGAAAAATTTGTAAAAATTTAGTAAGATTATGAAAATTATATTTTTAATAAATTAATATACCCATGTAATATTTACTTTTAAATAAAATTATTTTTATATAATAAAAATAAAAATAAAAATAAACTATTTGAGTTGAGTTGAAACGAATTAGCTATTGTGGGTCAAATTCCGTCTTTATCATCGGGAAGGCTCAAAGGGAAAGGAATATCTCTGACTCTTTCTATATACTTTAATAGCTCAACTAGACTTCCCATCCCGTGGACGATCCTTCTCCGCCTGAATCGGCCGTAAAAAAAATAGCTCAACTAGGGTATACAGTAAATAAAAATATGATCATTAATGTTAAAAATAATAATAGTAATTGTAAAAATATTATCAAATATGTTATATTATTGTTGTTATTATTATTGTTGTTGTTATTAAAGAATATTTAATAAACGAAGTTGGGACCATTTTATAACTTTGAACTCTCTATATCTGGCCAAATCTAGATTCAATATTCTCAAACATTTGTCAAGCCACATTTACTAGATTATATTGAATTAAAATTCTTTGCTAGTTGAATTTTCATAACGAACAACTCTGCCTCAGGTGATCTCTCTAAAAGGTCACACATTTTTAGTATGTTTTTTAACACGTTCTTTAATTAGTTGATCTAGAAGAAGAAAAAAAACCTACAGTTAACCTGACCCATTTATATTCTAATTGAACAATTGCTACTTTAAGCTTTTATTTATATCAGTATATGATGGATTACATTCTATACAATGAGCCTAATTGGTAAAGTGTGAAGAATACCACAATAATACCGTAAATTCAAGCAGCGACGTCTTATTTGTTTTTTAACTTTGACTCTTTAGCAATAGTAAAATATAGCTGAGGTCCTCTAACTTTCATGCAACAACCATTTTTCTCCCAAACTTTCCTATTATATTATCTAGGGGTGTAAACGAACAGAACGTTCGGTGAACCGTTCGTGAACGGTTCGGCGGGAGTTCGTTTATGTTCGTTTATTTAGTTAAACGAACGAACACGAACAGATTTTTATGTTCGTTTAGTTAAATGAACGAACACGAACAAAGTCCCGTTCGTTCATTTACGTTCGTGAACTGTTCGGTTAATGTTCGGTTAGTGTTCGTTTATGTTCGTTCATTTACTCGTTCGTTTATGTTCGTTTGTTTGTGTATCTATGTATTAGTGTCTAGTTATATATTTATTGTTATATATATTTTATATATAGTATATTATATATTTATTATAGCCTATTATTATTTATGTTTATTATTACCTACCCTACATACACCCTACACACTAGATTATATATTTCTTATAACCTATTATTATTTATGTTCATGAACGTGTTCGTTCGTTTGTGTTCGTTTATGTTCGTTTGTGTTCGTTTAAGCTTGTATAAACGAACGAACACAAACGGACACGAACACATACTGAAACTAAACGAACGAACACGAACAAGGAAAATGTGTTCGTTTATTGTTCGTGTTCGTGTTCGTGTTCGTTAAACATTAAATGAACGAACACGAACAGGGCTTGTTCGTGTTCGTTTGGTTCGTTTACAGCCCTAATATTATCTAGCTCCTTATACTTGTACTGCTTTTGAATACCAAAGAAGAAATGATGGACTACATCTTATAATTTCTAAATATTATTCTTTAAATTTTTAATCTACAAAGATATAAGAAATTTAATATAAAAGCAAGTTGTAAAAATTCAAATAATAAAATCACCTACATTGATTGCATAAACTGAAGGAAAATTCAGTTTGCGTTGCTACCTCACGCCCCAAGCCCAAAGTCCTTAAATTCAGCCCACTAAAGAATGTAAGAGGAGGTCGATTCTTCAAATCAGGAGCAGGATTGGAGTTTGCGGAGAGAGGCGGCTATATATTTAAAGTGAGTTTCAGTGGTGGAGGTAGTTCATGGAGTGAGGCGAATGGTGGAAACAACATGAATGATGGAAAGAGATAGAGGCAGGGGAATGATGAGAATGACAAAAAGAGATGGAGGTCAGGGGGAACGATGAGACGAGAAGAGATAGAGGTAGATGGAATGATAGGGCAACAGGGCGGTGGCCAGAGAATCCATTTGATTCTCTTTTTATTTTTATTTTTAAGTTTGTTTTCTTAATTTTTAATTTTCTTTATTTTCTTACTTTTTTTTTCTTATGTTCTCACGTTATCTATGGCAATTGATTTATTGCGCTAGTGTAACAAATTGTCTACACTAATGTGTCATGTGGCATTTTCCACCCACATTAACAAAACATTCAAAATAAAACACTTAAACGATGTTAGAGATTTTTTATATATAAAATTAAGGATATAATCTAAAATGATATAATAATTAAAGATTAGGGGTGACATATGCAATTTACTCAAAATAAATATTGGGTAAAGCTCACGAATGGGAATATGATTGGTCTTGTCACATCCGCGTTTGCCTTGGACATGTTGGGTGGTGGCAAAAGCCGAAGACACAAAACCTCGCTCGCGGCAAGGAAAGAAACCATAGGCAATCATAGGCAACGTGCTCGGCTTGTTGAAACTATTGTTCAGCAAGTTCTTGATGGTGTCTAAACTAGGATAGGTAGTCACATTACTGATATATTTGGTAGTTTGTATATCATCTAATTCTATTGAACAGGACAGATGCCAGGGTTTTTTTTTTTTTTTTCTTAATCTTGAATCAGATTTTGCTATTTATTTGACATAAGTCCCTGATGCTTAGATGCAAGTACCATTTGATTTTGTCTGAGTAATAGATTGTACACCCACTGGTGCTTTAAAAAAAAAAGGAAAGAAAGAAAGAAAATATATTTCACCTACTTTTGACATATAGTACAATAATACGTCATTGATTTATCCTTAGTATTGAAATTAAGATCTTGGGTCAAAATCCAGTCTTTATCATTGGGGAGGCTCAAAGGGGGAAGGAACATCTCTTTGACTCCTTCTATATTCTTTAACAGCTCAACTTGTAGTAATAGTAAAAATATTACCGCATATGTTGTTGCTGTTATTATTATTATTATTATTATTATTATTATTATTATTATTAAAAAGATTTAATAAATGAAGTTGAGACTTTGAATCTAGCAAAAAAAAACAACTCTCTGTATATGGTCAAATCTAGATTCAATATTCTCAAACATCAGGTTGTCAAGCCGCATTTACTTGATTATATTGAATTACAATTCTTTACTAGTTGAATTACAATTCTTTCATAATGACGGGGTATTTGTAAATTTCTCAATATTTTAATATACAGAGATATAAGAAATTTTTTGACTGGGATAGGCAAAAATTGGTCTTGTTGCATCCGCGTTTGCCTTGGACTTGTTAGACGGAGTAAAAAGCTGAAGAAACAAAACCTTGCTCGCGGCCGCGGGAAGCTAGAAGCGGCACGCTCTCGAATTCCAGCTACCTTGGCCCTTTTGGCTAACTATTTCGATAAAACTAATACTACTTTATTCTTTTTATTTTAGAAATTTACATTTTATCCTTAAACTAAGGTACTTGTTAACTAAAACTCGAGTTATAATCTCATGGTTCAAGTTTATTATAAGATAAATATTGCAATGGTTAAATTAGAAAATGAAAAGCTAAACACAGTAGAAACAGTGGTTACAAAAGGGGGTAAAATGTAAACATCTGAAAGATAAGAAGATAAATTATAATTTTAGCTAAACCTATGGGCCTTTTTGTAATTCGCCCTTCTCATCGCCGTTGATTAAGATCTGCAATTCGGTCTATGCCATAAAATAGCTAAGATACCTCTAATTTTCTCCCGTGCACGGCTGCTCCGCTGACCTGTGACCTCTCTAGAGTCTAGACTCTTTGTTTCCAACCGAGGAAATCAATAATATTACTACAATTCATCGTTTGGTCGTAGTCGGTAGTCACACTCTTACAAATGTTCTGTGCCTCCATCCCATTATTTTTTGTTACTTTGTATTTTTTGAAAAAAAATTTGAATTCGATCTAATTATTTTATATTAATTGTTACTGAACATAATGAAAAAAAATATGTATAAACTGTAAGATATTATTCCTTCCATTTCATAAAAATTTATTCGTTTATTATTCTCAGCAATTAATTTATGATTTCATTTCTTTCAAAATTTATTATAAAAATATAAATTTTTTATATGAAAATGAAACTTTAAATATTATAATTTCTAAATATTATTTTTTAAAATTTTTTTCAATAAATATTAATATAAATATGTTCAAATCAAACTTAAGTTAAAAAGGTAAAATAGTTAATTAATGTGAAATGGATGATGTATATGGCATTTAGATAAAACAATTTATATTTACATGTAATCTAGAAAAATATATATCGAGTCAAACTCAGCTTGAAAAAGTCAAAAAAATAGCAAATGTTGTATATGCAAGAGAGATGAAGTGTTTAAACAGTTTCTTAAAGACTACTTGTGCATAATTGATGGGTTAAGTCTTATTGCCCTGGGTTACCTAATAAGTTGAATAGTGCGTTCTTCACCTACACCTTCTTTGTTTCCTTTTGGGTTCTAGCTAGTAGAGGAAATTCGCTTGCTAGATTTGTTGCTCAATCCTATCCTGTTTAATTAGTTTTTGTTTTTGGAGTAGTCTTTTTTTTTTTTTGTAAGTCTAATGTGTACCATACTCCTTATGTTTATATGTATTTGTATTTCAATACCACCATTTATAGGATAAAATAAGTATGAACATATCAAATTCTTAGTCCCCTCAAAATTTGAGATATGTATAAATTAATACCAGACATATACAAATTTGATATACAAAGAAAACGAGGTATTTGTATAAGTAATATGTAACATATGTACAAACAAAATCATATGTATGTTTTTAGTAGTATGTACAGGTTCAACATCCAATAAAAAAATAGGTATAAATGTATTAAATCCCGCTCCCTGCCAAAATTAGAGATATGCACAAGTCAAAAAACAAATATATATGAAACTCGATGTATAAAACAAGTGATGAATATGTACAACTCATGTGACACATATGTACAAGGAGGTCAGAGAAATGTTACAAATATATTATAGATATGTCACATTTATTAATATACTAGTACAAAGATAACAAGTCTTATATAAATATGATTTGAAGATCCTATATGGAGGAGAAAAAAAATAGCTTTTTGAATAATAAGGTAATATTGCAAGTTTTAGATAAAATTAGGGTGGTCTTCATAGTTTGGGCCAAAAAAACAAAGCATCAGTTCTTGTTTGCGTTCAACTTCGCATGCCGCTACTTCACACCATCTCCGCAGTGGCGGTTGCAGAAATATTTTCCTGTAGGGACAAAGTCAAAATAATAATTTATAAATAATCAAAAGGTGCAATGCATTAGCCAACAAGTAGTAACGGTTTTCCTCGGCAACTGTTCACGAAGAGATTTCATAGTTTGAAATCGTTTCAATATCAACTCATTATCAATACTTTGTAACACATCTTTCTCTATATATGTAACTAAGCAATCATTCAACCACTAATCTCTTATTTTATTACGCAATTGAGTCTTCACACGATCTTTATAGCAGAGAATGCCCTCTCAACTGTAACTATTAGAACAGGTAACAACAAGCTAATTTAATCAAGAGGTAAACCAAAGGATAAACCAAGTTTTTCTTTGTCTCCACTAACTTCATTGCAAGACGTTCAATTCCCTTCAATTTAACAAATTGAACATTAGACCGTCTGTCAATAATATATATGTCAAGCTAGTTTTTAAGTATAATAAGATCTGCCTCTGAAAATTCTGAAAGATAAAATTGAGCTAGACGGATTAACTTTTCTTTATTGAAAGAAGAGAATGAATTAGCAGGACTTAAACAAGCCATACAAAAAAGAAGTTCAGTGTATTGATCATTAAGCTCTCGTACTTGTCAATCTATCATATTTTTAAATAGCTCATTCTCAAAACGATGGAGATTTGTCATTTCTTGAGCTCTACGACAAGATCTACCTTGAGCTATAAATGCATCAGTCATGGTAGAAATAAGAATATTACACTTATCACAAAATGCAAAAACTTCCTTCATCAAAGGTTCTCATCCATTATTTCTCATTGGTCCTAACATTTTCTTTGATATCTCAACTAAAGTCATTGCATTTACAATATCTTAATCTTTTCTTTGCAATGCTGATGACAATTCATTTGTGATCCCTAAAATAGTCTTCATGAGATGCAATGTAAAAGCAAACTCAAAAGATTGTGCTCAATCCAACAAAACATGTGCTTCTGCCTTTTGCTCAGAATTTGCTTCATCTTCAACAACAAACTTAAGTACCTAAAAAATAGAAGGGAACAAGACAATGATGTTCACCAGTGTACCATAATAAGAGCCCCATCATGTGTCACAATTCCTTTAAATACTATGTTCTTGGGGTGAGCCTTTTCCACTTGAAATCTCACCATTTTCAATTACTTCAAGGATTTTATGAGATTGTTTTTCACGAAGCATATCTTTACGTTTGCAAGATGCTCCAACAATATTAGTTAAACTGGTGATCATATTAAAGAGCAAAGCAACATAGACTTGGTCTTAGCTACGGTAACAAGGGTTAATTGAAATTGGTGAACAAAACAATGGACATAGAATACAAATTTATTATCCTTCATAATCAAGCTCTTAAGCCCATTAAACTCACCCCGCATATTGCTAGCTCCATCATAACCTTGCCCATGAATTTTTGATATACTTAGCTCATGTCTTGCAAGTAATGACTCAACTTCTATTTTCAAAGACAAAGAGCAAGCATCAGTGATATGCACTGTTGTGAGTTTTACAACCCTAATCCGCAAGCACACGGGACATGTGTAGATAGGGTGAATAAGATATCGTTCTCATGAGGATTGATTTGCATTGTTTGCTAATTACCACTACCTTGAGACTCACTTTAGCTAAACAAGCAACAATTGATGATTTACTCACTATGAAAATAACTAAGTTTGCAACTCCACTTAAATTACTACTAAATAAGAACAACAAACACAATGCAAATTAGGGGTTTTCTAATGAATTAACAAAACACACTTCCTATGGTTTTCACTATTTGACTTGGTTAGCTAGTGAATTAAGGCTAATAGTTTGGCTTTTCTACTTGTTGGTGAAGTTAACTAATTGGGTCATTACTCTCCCAAGTGAAAGGGCCACTCTCCCAAGCTTACACTAGAATGGACTCCCATCCAAATTGCTAGTTCAAGAGGGGCATTACAAGTGCAATTTACCTTCACCTAGTGTCCTAGACTAGTCTCCCAACAAGCCCATGGCCACTACATTCTTCTCCTAATTCCAATTCCTTTTAATTTTTTCCAAGAGTTTAAAAGAAATCTAAAGTGCAATTGACTAGGGCCCTTGATCAATCAACACAATAATAAACTCAAGGAGAAAAGTAAACAATCAATGAAGGAAAACCAAAGTTAAATAGCCATTAATCCAACCAACATAATAAATTCAAGTAGCTACAACCATAGAAAGTGTAGAGAAAACTACTCCATAATCAAACTAAACATAAACATGAAAATACATAAAAGAGCATCCATGTCTAAATACAAGATAAAAGAAGGAAAGAAGGAACCCAATAGACTCTAGATGCTTGATTTCTCAAGGCTCCTACAAGTCTTCAAGTCCTCCAAGCCTTCTCCAAGCAAGAATCCATAAATGCTCCCAAGGGAGATGAAGAAATGCAAGAAATGGTGATTAAAAACCTAAGTCTAAGATGAGAAGATGAAAATGAAGAGTTCCTTCTTCTTGCTAGGTTCCAGGTTCTTCTACTCTTGGAGGTGTCCCTTTCACTCACCAAACCATTTGGATAGAAATCCTTGGCCAATAACAAACTTGAGTTCAAATTTGAGGAAGGGGACCACTTTCCCAGGTGACTGCGGCCTAAGCCTCAGGAAAAGGTGCCTGGGCGCCTAGGCTTCCAGGCTCGATGGTGCTCTGGCGCCTAGGCCCCAGGAAGGGGTGCCTGGGCGCCTAGGCCTCCAGGGTGCGTTTTTTTGGCAGAGAACTTTTGTACTGTGGCGCCTATATATCGCTCCTGGGGCCTAGGCCTCACAGTTATAATTTTTGTTGACTTTTGCGTTCCCGTTTTTCGTTCCACTTGTCCCAGTCTCATTCCAATGCTATGGTCCGCTTCTTCAACCTACAAAATGAAGGATCGAAGTAAGAATCGGCAAAAAATATTGAGTGATAAGGTAGAAAATTGTGGTCAAAGTTGACAAAAAGTCAACATATTTGACCACAAAATTAACATTTATCATGCACAATCCTAAGGAATCGTTCAATGACGCACCTTTTACCGTTAACATATCGAAGAACAGGAGCCATATGTGCCTTACAAGATACATCACATTCATAAACCAATATAGTAAAAAAATTATTTCCCAAATCTTTAATAATGGTCTTAGTTGTTTCAAGAGCACAAGCTGATGCTATGTCCAATTAGATCATATAAGAAGATAATTTATTATTTTCAGGTACATGTTGTAAGGCAATCTTTTTTATTTCCTCATTGTGTATAGGCAAAAACTTAAGAGTCTCTAGAAAATTTCATTGGTTGCTAGAATCATCTGATTTAGCATAACCTCGAAATGTCAAACCTTGTTATAAAATAAATCGAACACAATCAACAGAAGCAGTCAAATGAGTTTCATACTGCATTTTAGTTATTTCAGACTGTTTAGCAAAAGAGAATTGAATATTTTGATTTGAATTCATCAAATCTTCACATTTCTGTCTAACTTGATTATTAGCACTATTGATACCTCCAATATGAACTTGAAACCTTTCAGGTTTTTTTCAATTGTTAAATCCCCCAATAGTGAAAGAAGACTCATCTTTTGATTTTTCTCCACCATCATCCCCACACAAATAACAAGATAAGCAGAATGCAGCATCTTTCTTCTCATTATATTTCAACCAACTTTTGTATAAAACAAACCACGAAGGATTAAATTTACGATTTACCTTGCCAAATTTTTTGAGGAAATTTATAACCATGGGGTTGATAATGACTTCTTTGCAAGTATGCTCTTCGAACCTTGTCATGATCACCTGGATGATAGTCAGTTATCTTTTTTCATAGTCCAGGATCAGCAGGAAGATCATTTAGATTAATTTTTTCACGAGCTCTTCTTGAGCTATGTCTAATATTGTTGGAGTCTTCGTTTGGAGTTTATGCTTGTTCTAATAGTTTCTTCCTTGTGAAGTATTTCTTCATCTTTAATCCTCATGAACTATTGAAAGAGCAAAACAAAAAATTAAGGCTTCAATATCACTTGCTTGCTTGTAAAATGAAAAAAAGAAAAATAGAAAGTTGTTTTCTTAAAATTTTAGAATATTTTTTTTTGTAGAGAATTGACTATCACACTCACATTTTTACATTCTCAAGATGGATGATAGAGTTTATGACATAAAAAGTTTATAACCTCATAAAACAAAAAAGGACAAACACATTGTTCATAAAAAAAAATCAAATTGTTAACAGTGAATGCCTAGGGCCTACAAAATTTCATAGATTCAATAAATTTGTATCCCTAATTAGCCAAAATAAAATTACTAATCTTTAAATTTGGGGCAACCAACCAGGAAAAGATGATGATAAGCCGAAAAAGGAAATGCAAATTTGTGGGCTGTGCAAATTCATAGCTTTTCTTCTTATCTTGTGGCTTGGTAATTAGGTTTAAGTATAAGAGTGTTAAAATGGCTTAATTGAAAGTTAGTCCTTAAAGTTTTATTTGTTGATCAACAAGTGAAGGTAAAATTATAAAATAAGGACTATATTTATGAATTCATTACAAATACATCTTATGGTTTTAAAAATTCTAAAAATCTATGGGGCATATATAAGTAAATAACATGTAATGACCTAATTTTTTAATATATACATATAAGTGCCCAAGGGTTTAGAAAAATTTAGTCGGGGCAATTCCCATTGTAATGCCGCCCTTGCATTTCTGGGCGACTTCCAAACATCCCATCCACCTCCTGTCACTAGTCTGCCATCGCCATTCGTTCTAGCTTGCCCAGATCATCCTGCCTCCCCTTGTCTCGCATTTCCAGGTGCCACCACACATTGTCCGCTAGTTTGTCGATTGCCACCACCCTTCCATTATAACTCAGTTACACTAAACTCCACCCATCACCACTGTTGTGAATCAAATAAAGGAGAAGATGCCATCATTGTTGTGTGATTCAAAGAGAAGAAAATTGGATGTGCTTCAGGTTTTTTAATTTTAATGAGGATAGAAGAGTTATTATTTGGGTAGGGCATGCATAAGGTATAGGCATATAAAGACATTCCCCCATTTTTTTATGTTCTCAGTGAAGCCTTAAAAAATTTTAATTCCCTTAAATCTGAAAGTGTCCAACTAATAAGGCTTTACAATGAGAACTTGAAATTATCTTCACCAAAATCTTCCATAGTGGAACTGTTAATTAGTTCACTCAATTTTTTTAAAAAAAGTACAGGAAGTTAATTTTTAATTTACCACAAAGTTTTTGGAGTTAAAAGGCTGAGAAGTATTTTTTGTTGCGAGAAAATGAGCTTCAAGATAACGTGCTTAACAAGCAAACTTATATCACACGTTTATCTTATCACAACACTCACGCTGGATAAGGAAAATATTGTACAGGAGATGACTTTTTATCCTTTCATTAGATATTTTTGTTTATTTTGTACTCCCTCTATCTCACTTTCTTTGCAACATATTCTATTTTGAGTCGTTCCAATTTCTTTACAATGTTTCCTTTTTTAGTAAGTTTTAACATGCAATTTTACCATTATACCCCTCTTACTACTTTGTTTTGTTCATCTCTAAATGTCTGTTCTCTGCGTTTTCAATCTTCATCGAGCCCCTATTGGAATGGTCGTGAGATCAGAGTAAAGCAAGGCACGACAAGCCAAGAAAGGAGAGAGACACGAAAATCGTGCGATATAGGACTGAAGCAAGGCACAGCCAGGCAAAATTGGAAAAACATGAGAATCAAACGAAATTAGAAGGAAGTGAGGCAAGATGAGCTGAGAAAGGAAAGAGATGAGAGAATCATGCAAGGTCGGAGCAAAGGGAGGCAGCGTGAGGTGAGATCGGAAAAAGGCGAGGTGAGGCAAGATTGAAACGGGCAAGGTGATGATGACAATGTGGTGAGGATCGATTAAACCATGGTGAGGAACAGCAAGAAGCAGCGGCAAAGAGAGGAATGATGGTGAAGAAGGAAGGGGCGATGAGGGAAGGGTAGCAAGGAAGGGACTACGATGAGGGAACAGTAGTAAGGAAAGGAGGGGTGGCAAGGAAGGGAGGGGCGACGAAAGAGCTACAGTGAGGGAAGGATGACGACAGAGAGACAGAGGGAGAATAGGGGCAAATTTGAGAATGCATTAGCTGCCTTCATCTACGTGAAAAAAGTAATGGTGCAAACAAAACGAGACAGAGAGAGTATTTATCTGTTGTCATTGGTTGTATATGTAAAATCTACGTAACGTAAGTTTGTAAAATGTGAAAAAAAATATAAAACTATTTTTCATATTTTTTTCATGGTATTAATGCATAGATTTGTTACCATTAAAGCTACATTTTTTGTTTTATCTGATTAATCATATGGCCAGAAAACACCAACCCACCAAACAACAACAACAGCTTTGTAGTCCAGGCAATAGTCTACTGCTACTACAATAGATATTATATTATAGACTTATGTCTAATTAGATTTACTAATCCATCTTTAATTACCCTATATATAGCCCATAACCTGGTCAAAAAATTTACTAATTTACCCCTAGACCAAAACTTACCTTTAACCCTTGAAAATTACCTCATTGCTACTGCAATTTCTGCCACCGTCATTACCGCCATCGTCTCCTATGATGAACCATCACCGGCTTCAGATCTCATCATCATCGTTCATCTCCAAAATCTCGCAGCCGCTCACCTTCGGATCTTGTCATTGCTCACAGCCCTTTACCTCCAGATCATCGCTCGGCTCCCTGATCTAGCTTCCTAGATCATCCACGATCATTGTGTGCATCCAGATCAGGCCTAATCTACATATTTTTCATTTATGGCTCCATATTGTGCAGGGGAAAAAAAACTAGAAGAGTGTAAAAAAAAGATGCATAAGTGTCTATAACAATATGTTAAAGTGTTATATACACTTATGCATCTATATGTATGTATGTATCTATGTGTGTATTTTTTGATTTTGTCTGACAATATGTAAACTGTAAAGTGTCTGAAGGAAAATCAAGAAGTGTCTGAACTAGTATGTAAAAATGTATGACATAATACGTAAACATTTTATTCCCTTCAGAAAATCTAAAAATGTAAAAATGTCTAAAGTAATAAGTCAAAATTTCTATGTTAATATGTAAAAATGTCTGACTTAAAATGTGAAAGTGTATGGAGTGATATGTAGATACTTAACTAGCTTTAAAAAAAAATGTCTGAAACAATATGTTAAAGTGTATAAATAAAAATATAAAAGTGTCTTAACAAAAATATTAAAATGTTTTAACCAAATACACAGACAATTTTTTTTTCTTCACAAATCGGTCTGAACACAAAAAACTAAAAAAAAAAAAGTGTCTAAAAGATATCTAAAACATGTCTGAATAAACATAAAAAAGTGTTTAAATAAGTTAAAAAAAAAGTGTCTAAAAAGTGCCTATTCTTTCATCGTTTTGTCTCGTCTCCCTCACCTTCTGGCTTGTCTCATCTCCCATTATCTCCCTCACCTCCCGTATCATCTTCTCTCCCATCGTCTCCCTCCCGTCAACTGTAGCCTTGTCCTTAATTAGCGCCATGGAAGGAGCCTCTGTTCAACATTGCATGAATCGATCTTCTTAGTCACTTCTCAAGCGATCTTCAGCCTTAGGCTAGAATCGATCATCTCAGGCTAGAATCGCCGCTTCTCAAGCGGTCTTCGCCCTCCAGTCATTCGATCAATGCCATGGAAGGAGCCATATGTCCGATCTCGTGATATGGCTTACCGCGTCAATCTGCCTCGTCTCTTCGCCGGTGACTGAGATCATACTCTGATCTCTTTTCCCTTGGCAGATCTCGGCTTGGCTTAGCCATTTCTCGCCTCGCATTGCACCATCACAACTGCAGCTCCTATTCTTTCATCTCATCTGGAACACCATTGGTTCTTTTTTTTTTAGAAAATAAAATTATGAGGAATTTTCTAGAATAACAAAGGCTAAAATTGTAAAATTAGCACTATGTCTAATTAGACATATGTGCATTGTATCCATAGTACTACTATAGTCTTCCAAGATTATGTCTCACCCTACTTTCTCTCATTTGTAGATTACACAACTGCACCAGTGGTTCCTGTGTTACTGAATGAAGATAATTATGCTTGATGAAGATGGGCTGTTTTGAATGTACTGCACACAAAAATAAGGTCTAATTCATTGATGGCACTTTGCCCAAACTAGAATGGAATGCAATTAAGGCACTAACATGGAGTAAGTGTGATGGACTTGTGATTTCTTGGCTAAAAAATTCCATAAGTGAAAATCTACATGACTCTATCCAATGGTCTTCCACCGTAGCTTCATATTACATAAAGCTCAAGGAATACTATTGCTTGCCACTGTGCATCCGTGAGGCTTGAAAAGAATGGGAGATGGACAAAGAAAATGAGTATACTTATCAATTTTTTTATGGGACTGGGCCCAAAATTTCACACCATATGGTCTAAGATTCTTGCCACCAAACCACTATCTTTATTGAATCAAGTGCATGTAAGGGTTGTGGCAGAAGAAAAACAGCTGAGTTTGACATAAACAATCAAACTTGCTAGAGTTTTTGTAGTCTAGACTTCACAACAGAATGGGGGGCAAGAACATGAAGACTGGCCCACACTATGATGTGAGAATTGCAAGTAGGTCAGTCATGCTATTAATAAGTGATAGAAAACCATAGGTTTTTCGAGTGATTGAAAGCATAAAGGAAAATGAAAGGGCAAAGGGAAGCCAAATAGAGCAACTGTGAACACATGTATCAATGAGGCAAATGTTGAGAAAGAAGGGATATTGGGTGCCTCTTCCATGGTGAGCCTTACGAATGAACAATATAAAAAGCTTCTTGGGTTGCTAAGCAAAGGTCAAGGTGAAAGCACTGTTAATTTAGCTAATAAGATTAGCCTCTTACCTAAATTTTCCCATCACTGGATGCTTGATACTGGTGCCAATGAACATGTTACTTATGATAAAGCCACATTGCATAGTACTCATTCCCTTTATAGTCAATTTATATATCTACTTGCTTAACGAAACTAAGAAAAACATTGACCAACTTGGAACCACTTACTTGACCGAAAAACTAAATCTTAAAAATGTTTTATATTCTTCAGATTTCAAATGAAATCTTGTATCCATAAGCTGCCGAATAAAGCAACACAATTGTGTTGCAACATTTCTCCCTGATCATTGTCTTATACAGGGCCTTGCCTTGAAGAAAACAATTGGAATATGTAAACAATAAGGAGGATTGTACTACATTGACAAGGAAAAGGAAAAAAAGTAGCTCATGTAACAAGCAAGAAAGAGGACATCGGTACTTTGTGGCCCCAAAGACTTGGGCATCCTTCACATGATTGATTTGGGGTTATTACTAGTTTTTCTCATATAGACACCCAAGAAGGTTATGGCTTGTGGTGACGCATCCTCAGCCTTGGCATTGCATCATCAACGACCATACTCTGATTTGACTTTTTCCGAGCCAAATTCTACTACGCTTGCTCCTGCTTTGTTCCGGCACTTCCACAATATTCTCCAACATACATAAAGAAGGAATAAAGCGAGAAACAATGAAAAATATGGCCTAAGTTGATAGAAATTAAATTTCAAAGTTGAAAAAAGTGAACTAATTTGACCAACAAATTAAGCACCTAACACTAAGCCTTTCTTACAATGATATTGGCAAAAGTGGATCCAAGATCCTACTCAGCAACAAGTGAAGACTTACATTTGCATCTCACCATGCAAGCTGAAATATAAGCACTAAAAAACAATCACGCATAAGACCTTGAACCATTGGCGAAGGGTAAGAAGGCAATTAGTTGCAAGTGGATCTACAAGGTAAAATGCATTAGGAACATTTCTACTAAGCATCCACTTGATTTGGCGAAATTAATTTCTTGACAAGGAACTTTTTCAAATAAATGTAAGGTATTCCTGATAGCTTGTATAGAATACTTAGAAGAACGGAAGAACACCAGGCAATCATTGCAAAAAAAAAAAAATGATTGATGGATGACGTACTTTAAGTAGAAAAAAGTCATTTCTAACAACTATTTCAGATGGATTGTTGTTGGAAATAAAATTTCTAATGAAAATTTGTTGGAATCATATTTGCCCAAGTTGGAAATGTATGAAAATGGTGAGAAAAAAGAAAGAAAGAAAGAAAGAAAGAAAGAAAGAAAGAAGAAGAAGAAGAAGAAGATAGTGGGAAGGAGAATGAAAGAAGAAGAAGAAGAATCTGATTGCAAAGATAGGGAGTAAAGAAGGAGAAAAATAAGAAAAAACAAATAGAAAATGTAAAGAAATATGAGAGATGGGAGAAGAAGAAAAAGCAAAAGAAAATAAAAAAAGGTAATGATGAGTAAGGGATTAAGGAAGAAATAAGAAGAAGGAAAAGAAGGTAATGATAAGATAGAGATGAAGGGGGGAAAAAAAAAGAATTTTGTGACAAAGAGAAGAAATATGGTTGAGAAAAAAAAAGAAAGGAGTTTTGATGAAAGAAAGATGGTTTTATTATGGTGGGAGAGAAAAAAAAATATTTCACTAGAAATTTCAATTTCCCACGGACGTCAAAATGTCATTGACTGGGTTGAATTAGCCCAAATTGGGCCAAATCTGGATATGACATCGCTTGAATTCAGCCTGCCTTGCATATGGGCACAATATGACTAGAAGGCTCATTAGTCCAGCCCACCAACGCAGTCTTCCGAATATTCTTTCTCACACACACATATCTTTTTCAAAGATATAGTCTACACTACAACAAAAAGGTTTATAGGTGACATACATTTACCGACGTTTTCAAAACAATGTCGGAAAAAACATATTATTACTGACATGTTTAAAAAAATGTAAGTAAAGAACTATTTAAACCCGACGAATTTAAAAAAATGCAGCTAAAATGACCTATTATACTTGACATGTTTAAAAAATTGTAACAAAATATCTATCCAAGCCCAACAAAGTCCTAAAAACGCAGTTAAAAGTCCACCTAAGACCGACTAGTTTCTAAAACGCAGCTAAATGGTTCGGCCCACTAACAAAGCCCTACCCGGTCCAAAAATTAAGAAAAAGGGTTTGGGGGGAGAAAAAGAGTTTGGGGGGAGAAGGAGACGCGTGCGGCGTGCAGCGTGCAGCTGGTGTCTTCCTTCGCCATTACTACCAGTCGGTGGCTTCTCAGCGGAAACCTTCCTCTGCCGGTGCTTCATCAGCTCCTTCCACCACCGCTTCGTCTGCTCGACCCGCTACAGCTGCCTTTCACAAGAATTTCACATTCCCCGCCCGAAAGCTGCAGGACTTCTCATCAAGACCAAAGGTAACATTGAAAATTGCTACTACTACATTCGCTAAATGAAAGCAAACAGCTAAATGAAAGCAAAGAACAGATTTCCTTTTAAGCAGTTGGGTTCTGATTCCATAAATGAAACCAATTGTTATTTTTAGATGTTCCCTTAGTTTAGTATACCGAGTGCATTGACGATTCCATAAATGAAACCAATTGTTGCTTCTGTCACCAGAGTCTGGCTTATCATGTAATGCAGATTTCATGATTCTGGTTACATTGACGGTTTTTGAGTGCCTAGGTATTTAGTTAATGAAGGAAGGGGTGCTAACAACACATAATTTTACTTCAGATTTAGTTCTAGACCTATGTCACTGTTATAAATCCACACTTTTGCTTCATTACTTAAAAAATTGCCGTATTTTTACAACTAAGATGCTATTTAAGGGGCTTGTGTCTTTTTGGATTTCATATTTGTTGTGGCTGATGTGATTACACTTAGTTAGCTTCAGTGTTCAAAGAGATCACTGTTTGGATAGAAGAGGCTAAGTAATGTAAAGTTTGTGAAATAGGAGACAAGGCATGTTTGTGTGTGGGTGCATGAACACGAAGCTCTCTTTTAATTCTATCTTGTCTATAGGGACAAACCCTCTCCCTTCCGCCCCACATTGAACCTATAAACCCACATTGAGGGAAGAGTGATGTGTATCTTGCCTACAAAGCCTCATAAGAATAACAATGTGTGGCATGCAGGATAGACTGGAGCCCTGTTTGCTCCATAATTGTTCAGAATGCAAAAGATCAATTAATCAATTCATACTTCTGTCTTGAATACAGGGGTCTTTCTACACTCCATCAAAATTTCCTCCAAAGCCACTTGAAGTATGGGCATATGAGGTACGGTGGCATTAAATGGTTCTGATAGTTGTAGATCAGTGCATGGCCATGGTTTATTACTTAGGCACCTAACAAAAGCATTACTTTTATGTTACCCTTTGCTGTGATAGAAATGAAAAGGGGGCTTCTCGTTTCTCATCATGGTTCAAGTTCAAGTTATTTATATATTCTCTTTCAGGGTTCTCCATTTTGTAAGCTTGTACATGAAGTTTTAGTGGAGTTGGAGCTTCCTCATCTTCAACGCACGTAAAATCTCTTACTTGAAAATGCATGATAAACTCTAAATAAAATGCTTCTGGTATTGGAGCTAGTCACCAGTAACTTTTCCTGTTGTTTGTTTAGTTGTGCTCGAGGTAGCCCCAAACGGCAGATTTTGTTTGAACAAGCAGGGCATTTTCAGGTATTTTGGCATTTAGCTTATCTCATAGGTTATTTCAGATTTTATTAATAACATTAAGGTGTTGATAACAATCAGAATAAGAGTTTTACCTGTAATTTCTCCTTTTTCAGACTCTGTTAATGAGCAATGAAGGTGATGTTGGATTTTAATAAAATGTTTTACAGGCACCTTATTTAATAGACCCAAATACTCGGATCAAAATGTTCGAGAGTGCAGAAATTGTGGAGTATCTGAGAGCAACCTATGCTCAATAATAGGTTGAGCTAAAGCTGAGCTTTCCAGTCCAAGGCCATCAGATTCCTTTATCTATTGGATATTGAAGCATATAGATCCATGCCTCTCTCTACCTAGATGTACATGCATATGTAAAAACACATATAACAGTTTAAAAGGTAAGAATACATTGTTAGAAATTGTGTTGCTCCTTGGTGACAACACACTTGCTCCCTTCACATTATTTGGGTCACCATCTCTTCGTGTTCTCGTTCCCACTTTGCCCTTAATGAAACTGGATTGTTCTGTAGGTGATGAATATAGGTAATTGAATTATATTCTTCTTACCAGTTTTACCTAATCTGAACTCCTCAATAGCACTCTCTGTGAACGTGTTGTGATCATTCCCTGATCCCTTTTCACTGCTTTTGTTTTTGGTGTCCATATCCTCTTTCACACTAGGCATGTCTGGTAGCACTACTTGCCTTGCTTTCACATGAAATTTGTACATTTCTTAATTTCTGAATTTGGAGGTGCCATGTGCCTGTAAAATCTGTATTATTAACGTGCTTTTTATAATATTTGTTTTTTGTTCTAGATATTTTTAGTGAGTTATCTTTTATTGTCACAGGGGAAAGGACCAATCAGAAGGAGTATAGCAGATGCACTAGGTGATGATGAGGCTGATGTTTTTATACCACATGAATCAGAACCAAGGGAGTAAGAGATTTTTGTGAATCTTAAAAATTCTTTCCTTTGGCTTTTACGGTTATTTTTTGGCTGGCAGGGCACCTGGGAGTGGAAGAATTGGGCATTGCTCTTTATGTGATTTGATAGATATTCTAAAGCTTAGTTGAAAATTTTCTGTTCGACACTTTGACTTGTAACATTTAACTGGTGCAGTGATGCAAATTCTATTGAAGATGTATCTGGGTGCTTTCCCAAGAGAAAAAAGAGAAAAGTTGTCCTCAATGATGAGCTGATACCAAAGATCAGAGAACTCTATAACAAGTAAGTGTACTTGACCAGCTAGTTTTACTGTCAGCAGCATTATATTTGGAAAGATGTTGAAAAGATACTTTGTTAACCATAACTCAAGCATGTGCAACAGAATCATGCCTCAGCCATTGTTGAAGCCAAGAGAAAATTATTCTTCGCATCATATGTTTTCTATGACCAATCATACCTTTGCACATGGATATTTCATATTTAAATTTGACCCAAACTGTATTCATTTGAGTATGGAATCCCTGGATCCGGATGGAAAAATTGTTGCTGCTCAAGTGTCTAACAAACTCAAACAATTGGGTCTTAACATTCTGGCAAAGAGGAGGTATGCAAGTGATCGTCACTTTGAACCTGATCAAAAACGGGTGCAAAAGCTCTTGATAACTTAAACAACTTAAAAGGAAGTCTGCTGGAGAAACCTTCGTAAGTTTTTCTCAGCTGATTAGCTTCATTATTGAAGGAATATTATTTCAACTATATTCTCTTGGTTTCTAAATAATTTTCCTGCTCAAGGGATATGGTTCAGTTTCTCAAAGGTGGAACTAGTGCATTGAAATCCAAAAGCATGATAGTGAAAAATTACATGGACGATTATCCTACCATACCATAATAGACATTCTGAAATATTTGCCCTAAAATGAATGTATGTGTAAATGTAGTGTGCTTTCTTGTCCTATCCTCAGTATGCAGAAAATATACTTTTATTAGGTGCATTCTATTTGTTGTTGCATTCTATTTTATTAGGTGAAGAAAAAGTCCAAGTAGAAGAGGATGTTTCATGTTGATGAGTAGATGTCAAGCAGAAGGCCTCAAGGTAAATCACTTTCCCCCCCTAAGATTATCTGAGACTATCTGTTGGTGGTTCTCTTCTTGAGACCTCTTGTCTTACCATTAATTCTAGTTAATCTGATGCATGGCTGTGGGATTGGGTTTAAAATTTGCACAAACTTGGAACTGCTTTCTGCCAAGATTAATCTCTCTATGTTGTATCTTATGAACAACACCAAAATTTCTGGTTATTATGAACAGTAATCTTGTGTTAGTAGTTAGAAGGTAGTTTAATTAGAATGCATTCGGCTTGAGCCTACGGGTCCAAAATTTCTGGTTATTATGAATAGTTAATTTGCTTAATGATTGTGGTTAAATATGCGACAAGCTATGCGTCTGGTTTTATTTTTAGATGAGAAAAGATTAGAGTCTCATGGAACTCATAAAATGCATTTGTACTTGTTTTCAAATTCAGGTACCTTTATCGATTTGATACTTAGTATCAATTTGCTAGGATCCAAGACAAGTTCATCTATGGACCAATTTTGAGCCTTCTCCTCTATTATTGGTGGTACCTAATTCATGCCAATCACATGATGTGGCAGAAGGAAGAGAGCCACCCAGAGAAGTGAGGCCGCCAGACTTGAAGTCATTTTTTGATTTAGTCTTTGTACTGAACCTTGGACATCTTATTAGCACAATAGTAATTCATAATTATTTAGAGTTTCTACATGTATGAATTTAAAACAATTTTTATTAATTAAAAATTTTCATTATTCAACATAAATGTTCGTGCAATTTTTATTGATGATAATAGTGTAGTATTATGATCTCTTACCACGAAATAAGTGGACAACGATATACTAGGAGAGAAAATTAATATTCCAACTATCCTTTAATAGCAGCGTTTTTTGACAAAAATGCTGGAAAATTCATGTACATTGCCGATGTTTTTTGAATAAAAATACTATTGAGTGCAGTACATTAGTGACGTTTTAAAAATAAAAAAGTGACTAAATATGATAAATTTACCGGTGTTTCTTGTTAAAAACGTCACTATTGGTTGTCTTTTACTTGCATTTATAAAACGCAGGAAAATACCTAAAACCTTTACCAACGTGTACCTAGACGACATTTTTTTGTGGCGTTTTTAAATTGTCGGAGAAGATGAAGCCACGTTTTAAAAACGTCACTAAAAGTTGAAAAAAATGTCGCTAATGAACCATTTTGTTGTAGTGCCTAAGTTGATAGAAATTAAATTTCAAAGTTGAAAAAAGTGAACTAATTTGACCAACAAATTAAGCACCTAACACTAAGCCTTTCTTACAATGATATTGGCAAAAGTGGATCCAAGATCCTACTCAGCAACAAGTGAAGACTTACATTTGCATCTCACCATGCAAGCTGAAATATAAGCACTAAAAAACAATCACGCATAAGACCTTGAACCATTGGCGAAGGGTAAGAAGGCAATTAGTTGCAAGTGGATCTACAAGGTAAAATGCATTAGGAACATTTCTACTAAGCATCCACTTGATTTGGCGAAATTAATTTCTTGACAAGGAACTTTTTCAAATAAATGTAAGGTATTCCTGATAGCTTGTATAGAATACTTAAAAGAACGGAAGAACACCAGGCAATCATTGCAAAAAAAAAAAATGATTGATGGATGACGTACTTTAAGTAGAAAAAAGTCATTTCTAACAACTATTTCAGATGGATTGTTGTTGGAAATAAAATTTCTAATGAAAATTTGTTGGAATCATATTTGCCCAAGTTGGAAAAATTTTCTGACAGTTAACTGTTGGAAAGAGGGCCCAAGAATAATCATTGTCAAAAGGTGGTTCTGATGACTTTGACCATTGGATTTTTTAATGTAGCCGTCCATTGGATTTTCTAAGGAAAAAAAATCATTTTGGGCAATAATGTATGAAAATGGTGAGAAAAAAGAAAGAAAGAAAGAAAAAAAGAAAGAAGAAGAAGAAGAAGAATATAGTGGGAAGGAGAATGAAAGAAGAAGAAGAAGAATCTGATTGCAAAGATAGGGAGTGAAGAAGAAGAAAAATGAGAAAAAAACAAATAGAAAATGTAAAGAAATAGGAGGGATGGAAGAAGAAGAAAAAGCAAAAGAAAATAAGAAGGTAATGATGAGTAAGGGATTAAGGAAGAAATAAGAAGAAGGAAAAGAAGGTAATGATAAGATAAAGATGAAATGGGGGGAAAAAAGAGAATTTTGTGACAAAGAAAAGAAATATGGATAAGAACAAAAAAAAAAAGAGATTTTGATGAAAGAAAGATGGTTTTATTATGGTGTGAGAGAGAAAAAAAATATTTCACTAAAAATTTCAATTTCCCACGGACGTCAAAATGTCATTGACTGGGTTGAATTAGCCCAACTTGGGCCGAATCTGGACATGATTTCGCTTGAATTTCGCTCAGCCTGCCTTGCATATGGGCACAATATGACTAGAAGGCTCATTAGTCCAGCCCACCAACGCAGTCTTCCGAATATTCTTTCTCACACACACATATCTTTTTCAAAGATATAGTCTAGTCCAAAATTTTGTTAATTTTTTTACAAAATAATTTGAAAATGGTTAAAGAAAAAGTGATAATAACCTAATTGACGTATCATGAATTCTTTTTGTACAAGATTCTACAAACATTATGTAACAGACAATAACTATGTGCAAGATTCATAGAATATCTCTACGGTGTGTCTTCTTTTTTCTTTTTTCTCTTTTGTTTTTTTTATTCCATCTTTTAATTATCTCTTTCGATGTTCGGGACTTAGCTTTGAAACTGATGGAGGTTCTTTTGACCTCTAATGCCTAGTACTCCAGAAAATAACTTTGATAACCAGCTTTATATAACATTTTTTAGAAGAGAATTAGAATATCAAAGTCAAATCCTGGATCTTCTCATAATATTTCAAACATTGTAGCCAGTAAGCAAAAGATGCAAGGACTAGTTCTTTAATTTTGAGATAAGAAAGTGCCTTCACCAAAGTTGGCGTCTTCTGTCATCCCACCATCTCCACCTGAAAATTTCCAGAAGAAAAAAAAATAAAGATTTTTTTATATAGTACTATTATATGAACACGAAAGTATTTCATCCTTCTTAAATTGATTCAACTATATATAGTATAGTGTTTATAGTTTACCTAAATTAATAGTGACATTTTTTATAGAGATTTTTTTAAAGGTTTACGCTAATTGAAAAACAATACTTTAAGATATCCATAATAGAGCTCCAGCTACCATGCATGCCTCGTATTAGTGGATGTAAACTTAAGGTTTGTTAAAAAAAAAGAAAAGCCAAACAAACAAAAACAATAAAAAAAAATAAAGATGATGAAGCAGGGCTACCATACCAATGAGAGTCCCATCTGGGTCGGGTCTTGCTCATCCGGTTATGTCCATATGGGTAATCGGTTTCTGCCCTTCTAGCATTCTGGAAGGCGCAACATCCACAAGAGTAGATAGCTACGAGCAACAAAAGCATTACAATGTTGAGGAGAGAGAGCTTGTGCCAATCCTTCCGGACCGACTCCAGCACACCGGCCTTGCACGACTCGCACCCGTAGCAAAGTATTGCAGGATCGTTGTTCCACCGCTCACAGTCCGGGTTTTGACCCCTCAAACCCACCATGTTGTAGTCGCATGATGTTGGAGGCTTGCAACAACCCGACTGCCATAATGAGAGCGGGAGTAGAGCACGAAGAACGTGAGCGATAACTCAAAATAGAAGGATTATGTAACTTAGTAGAGAATGTTAAAACAAAGCACTGAAATTTTCATAAATTGTTTCACCTGAACAGGGGTCAAGCCCTTGTGAAGATAATCAACAGGTGTCCAGTTGGCCATCTGGGCACAAGTCCTGGACCCCAGCAAGCAGCTCCTGATGGTGTTCCAATTCCTACGGTCCTCAATCCGTTTCGTCAGCCACGGGGAGTAGTCCTCCAGCCGGTACTCCCTATAAACCCTGCCAGCAACGGCCACGCCGCCTCCTCGGCTTGTCACGACGAAGCCGAAGATTGTCAGCGACATCAGGCTGGCTATGATGAACAACATGACCACCAGGTAGAGCCATAGCGCGCAGGCTACACCGAAGCACGCCCCGACGAAGCCCGCCAGCGAGATGACGAGCACCACGAACCCTATCACCAGCACCGGCGTCTGCAGGAAACGTTCGCAGGTCGTGCTGCTCCGAGCCAACCAGAGGCCGCCCGCGATGATCGGAATAGAGGCCATGAGAGTGAAGAGGTTCAGGAAGCCGATCACTGCATGTGTTGCTAAACCTGTACATAGTGTTCCTGGGGTTGTGTGCTTAGTTGCTTTGTCCTGCTATTTTCTTTTCCCAATTTTGGGTCCTTTTATATACACTTGGGAACTACGTGGAAGTGTTGGTATCTGCTTTTTTTTCTTGATTTCCGATGGGTGGGATTACTTCCGCTTTTCTTTTTATGCTAGTATTTTGTGCCTATATAAAGAGCATCAAATAAAGGATTAAATATCAATGTAAGTTTGTCTGATGAATGGGATTTAGTTGCCAAAATATGTTAGATTTGATTCAGGTCTTCTAAATAAAAAGAATTTGGGAAAAGTCCTGCTAATTTGAAGAGATTGATTTATATATGCTATGGAAGGATATTTTGAGTGTACATAGAAAAAATATTGAGAATAGCCTCTCAATAGTCAGTCATTATAATTGACTAATTTTGGCCCCCTTAAAATGCAATGAGGCCCTTGAATCTGTTGTAATCGATAGTCTAAATTGGTCTATCATGACCGTTATGCTATCAGGATTAAAAAATATTGATCCTTATTCCTTTCTCTGCTTGCTTGCTTTGTTTGTAATGTGCTAATATTTTCACATAGTTTGTTTAGCATTAAATTGGATAAATTTAAATGGAATTTTTTATGGTTTTTTTAGTTTAAAATTAATATTATTTAAAAAATTAATATTATATAGATATACTACTCCATTGAATAAGATTTTTTATAATGCAATTAAATTTTAATTATTTTTTGTTTTTTAGGTTGAGTAATTAAAAATCATAAAAATGTTTATTCTATAAAAAAATAACAAAAAAAACCACTAATATTTCCTGATTGGCTTATATCGATCATCAATGTTTTTTCTTTTTATAAAATAAACCACTGATATTTTAAAATCAATCCCAAAAGACTATCGGTAGTTAAATTGGTGAATATCTTATTGGCAAACCTAGGTCAAGCATTACTAAAGATAACCGAACAACCCATCGGCTCAAGCCCGTGCCATCGTCCCCACCCTACTCTCTTCCAATGCTCCTGATCTATGACAATGGTCGTCAGCCGTTCGTTAGCTCCAGCCCCAACCCCAAGTCTGGATGAGCCTTTGATATCATATCACCCAAGAGATCACCATCATCAAACCTACAAGCAAGCAAAAAAGTATAAGTCTACGGTGGATTTGGATATGCATCAAGACTTATTGTATAGATGTTGAACACCACGTTCATGGCCCACCAAGTAGCAAAGTAAACCCCAATCTTGGCCTTCTTCGCAGAATCAAATTTCACTTCAACTGTCTCAATCGGCTCTAAGCTATCCACTTTGTAGGCCCCACATATGATCACTGGTCTCCGGGCTCCAAGCTTTTCAATTGAAGAGATGTGCAAGGGATTGACAATCAAAAGGTTGGTTTTTTGGGTTGCTCTAGGTGTGAAGAAAAGGCAAAAGAAGAGATTGACAAATCAAGGAGTGAATTTGCATTGATTTGCTATCCCCAAAGAGGTCGATGAGCTCTTTGACCAAAATGTTGACTTTACTGATCAAATTTAATATGGCTTTCCTTGAGCCACGCGGGCTTTGTTTTATTGTAGTAGGCAAATTAGTGTGACCCAAAAACCTTATTGGTTTATTTGACAAAAAAAAAATTCAATTGGCTGGTTGGGTTGCGTTGTAAATATTGGTAATTTTTTCTTGTTATTTTTACCTTTATTCTTATATAAGAAAATTAGTGTAAGTAGGAGAAGTTTAGGTGCTTTACGTTAAGTGAGGCATTCTAGATTCAAATTAATTCAAGGTTTTGTGTATAGAAAATAATTACTCGAAAGAAAAAGTCTCCACTTCAACACGCGAGAGAGTACTTCAAAAAGATCAGTCCCACGACAATGTATACTCCGAGTACAACTAGAAAAAAAAAATGTTTATATCCTCTTGCCTTTTGATCCAGTTGATTGCTTTATATGCGGTGTGGCTACTATCAAGACTTTTTAGTTCTTAGTCGTTGAGAAACACATAGTTCCTATTATTTCAACAGAAAATAAAAATATTTTTTTAGTAATCTGTTCACTAGTGCTTAAACTCCTCTATCATTTCCCTTTTTTTTTTTTTAATCCTCCTTTCAAGAAATAAGCGTGTGATGTTATGAGATTCTACATACAAAAATATTTAATGTTTATAGTATAACCATTATTAAAAAGGAAAAAGAAAATACATGTCTAAAGGTAATATGTTTTGGCGAATGGGCAACACATTTCCTTACTTTCAGGGCTGATCCGAATCATAATTTGGTTATTTCCGGCTTTGACATATACTTGCTAGGACAAAGCTTCTTTGTTTATCTTTATCCTCACTTTCTTCTGTTTGCGGCTCAACTCCACTAGCATTATAGAGGTACGGCTTCACAAAAAAAAATAAAAAATAAAAAATAAAAAGAAAAGATAAAAAGCATTATATCGAGGTAAGCCAAGCGTTCTTAAGGGGTTTTCTTATTCAATTATTACAGTGTAGTTCATATAGAACTAAGATGCGGTAGGCTTGGCTGGCTAGAGTTAATATCACAAGTCTAGCGAGCTCCCTCTATCCCCACATCTTCAGTCCGCTTGTGATAGTGTTGTGCTATCCTTAAGTCCAATCAGTCTCTTAGATGTGAGAAAGACACAAAGATCGAGACAACAACAAGATAACGTACAAACATGAACAAGCACACATATATGGGAACTTATCCCAGCCTTTATTCCCTCAATAATGAAACAATAAATGATTCAAGTACATTCTACACGTGGGAAGTCTCTCAAAACTAATTTCGTCTAAAGTTGACTAATTTTTTTAATTTTTACATCTTTTTTATCTGAAATCAATTTTATTTAAAAATTAATACTATATAGATACAATAATCAATTTAAAAGTAAATTTTTAGGATATTGTTAAATTTTTATCAAATTTTCTTTTTTAAGGTTTGAAACTAGAAAAATTCATAAAAATTTAATAAGATTATAAAAATTGTATTTTCAATTAATTATTACAGGTACATAATATTGGCTTTTAATTAAAATTAGTTCTAAGTAAAAAAGATATAAAAATAAAAATAAGTTATTTTATAGTCAATTAATTAAAATTAAAATGAATTGGGTGTAAGTCCTTAAGTTTCCTTGCCAAAGCCTCATGCTATAGGTTCTATCTTAGCCTAGGCTCTTGGGTTGATGGCCCTTTGATACCTTTGACACACTCTCCTATGCTAACATCCTACCCGTACATATATCATTGTGTGATGGACATATCCCACCACTGAGCCCAACCCCCTAGTAATCGCAAGGTAAGTAGTGAACATACCCCATTACTCACCTAGTGATAAGCTTATGTTTATTATATTTATTTCTCTCATATTTAGTATGTTTTAATATGTTTTGAACCTTAAAGATATATTTTGAGTATGTTTTATAGCTTACAGCATATCTGGACTCAATTGATTGAAAGTGAATTTAATTGCAATTTTACAAGTTTTAATTTGGTTGTGTTCTTTCAGGATTTTGACAGATTGGTGATGTTCCGGTAGAAAAATCATATCTTGAGCTACAGAGATCGGAATGGAGTAATTCTTGATTCATTGGAAAGCTAACATCTGGAGCTACAAATCACATTCAGACCATGAAACCCAGTTTGCACGTTAAGAGGGTCAAATTCAGCTTCAAAGTCGCGATTTACGAGTCACCGCTGGTTCAGAAGCAGTTGCGGTATTTTGGGCATATCTTTGGCTGTAGATGTCCGTTTTATGCGATTCAGGTGTCGTTTCGAAGCTAAGAAATAGATATACAACTTTTATGCTTTGAGTTTTGAGAAATAATGGCTGCATCAAGGTCGAATATCAGCTTGAAGTTGCTATTGCTGTTCTGGAGCATTGCTTGGCTGACAACTTTGAAACCTTATAGTTATTTTGAATCTTTTTATTTGTTTGGGGTACTTTTGTAACAATATAGAAATTTTAGGGAGTTTTTATGAGTTTAGCACACTAGGTTTAAGTTTTTTTAGGTTTAAAAGCGTGGCTGGCCGCCGCCGGCTCCTGGCTCTCTCTCCCTCTCTTTTTCGCTTTTTAGTTTTTTTTTATTATTATTGTTCTTTTTTTTTCTTCCAATCATGGCTGAGTAATTTTTCTGGTTCAGTTCTAGGGACGATTTCTATCGCCAACGCCGGTTGTGAGGATTGATTTTTCTTGCTTAAATTTTCTTTAAATTCAAGTATTTACTTCTTTGTTGTTCAGATTTATTGCAATTAATTTTCCTGTTCTCGCTTATTGAATTGGTTATGCAATTGCAAATCTGCTTGATTTTCTTTCAACCGCTTAGGTGAAGAATTCAATTAGAAGCAAGTGAATTGATTGGAGATTACTTTTATTTCTGGTTAGTTCATACGAAGAAGTAAGACAGGTTAAATTGTTCAAGCTTTTGGATTATTGCCTGGAATAAACTTTTTGGTTCATTGTTCTTAATGCTAATTTTGGGTTTATTAGAAATTGCTTTTCAATATCTGGTTACTCAAAATTAAGAAATTAATCTGAAGCTTTTTCTGGTTAATTTTACTGCTGAATTCTTAGGGTTCTTTTTAGCTTTAAAGAGAGTCCTGTTTATTTGCTTGGATTGAAGAAATATTTTCTTTCGATGATCAACTGCGTGATTGGAATGGATAATCAACCCTGAACTGAGCATTTTTAGTATTGGTTAATTTCATTTTGATTCTACAGTTAATTTATTTCAGCTTTTAATTCAAGAAAACCCCCCAATCTTTTATTTCAGTTTTCTGACAGGAAGCTTTCAGTTAAAAAAATTTCTCTTTGGGATTCGACCTGGTTTTCACTGCTAGACTATAAATTTATTTATTCTGAGTTGTTAGGGATACCAGAATTATTTTTTGCGGTTTCGACGACCGACCAAAAATTTGGCGCCGTTGCCGGGGAGATTTCTTTTTCTGTTAAAGTTTCCTTTTCATTTATTTATTTATTTATTTATTTATTTTCTTTATTTTCTTTCTTTCTCAGTTAACTAACTTATGCCCAGATCTTCTCGTACAGGTGAATTAGTGTTTGATCTAGAGATTGAGAAGACAGCAAAGGCAAACAGGAAAGCGAAAAGACAAGCAGTCAATTTTTCAGCTTCAATATCTGCAAACAGCAACTCAGAAAGTGAAGAGGAACCAGTTGTTATTGTAGGGATGGCAGCCCAAAAAACACTAAGGGAGTTGGCAACTCCTGATGTTGTCCAGCAACCCCTGTGCATCGATTTTCCTGATATTGAGGTTACATTTGAATTAAAATCTGGATTAATTCACTTATTACCTACTTTTCGTGGTCTTGCAGGTGAGGACCCCCACAAACACTTGAAGGAATTTCATGTTGTCTGCTCGACCATGAAACCACAAGGAGTTACAGAAGAACAGATTAAACTGAGAGCCTTCCCGTTCTCATTGGCGGACAAGGCAAAAGACTGGCTGTACTACCTTCCCTCCGGTTCGATCAGAACCTGGAATGACTTGAAGAGAAAATTTTTGGAGAAATTCTTTCCAGCTTCAAGGGCTGGGACAATTCGTAAGGAAATCAGCGGGATTCGTCAGTACAGCGGAGAAAGCCTATATGAGTACTGGGAGAGGTTCAACCAGCTATGTGCGAGCTGCCCACATCACCAGATTTCTGATCAACTGTTGCTGCAGTACTTCTACGAAGGGCTACTGTTCATGGATCGATGTATGTTAGATGCTGCAAGTGGAGGAGCACTTGTAGAAAAGACGCCCGAAGAAGCAAAAGACTTGATTTCTAAAATGGCAGCCAACTCGCAACAATTTGGGACACGGGTAGACCATGTGCCGAAGAAGGTAAATGAGGTAGGAACTTCGAATATTGAAGCTCAACTTTCTGAACTAACCTCTCTTGTTAGACAAGTTGCCTTGGGACAGGTCCAAAATTCTAGAGTTTGTGGCATTTGCTCTATTCAAGGACACTTTACTGACTCGTGCCCACAACTGCAAGAGGATACAACACCTCAAGTGAATGCGGCAAGCGGGTTTGTTAACCAACCAAGAATGTATGACCCATATGCCAATCAATACAACCCTGGTTGGAGAGACCACCCGAATATGAGATATGGGCAGCCAAACAATCAGCCACCGTATCCATCTGCCGGTTATAACAAACCAGCTCCTCCATCACAGAACCAAGCACCAAATTCAGGTATGGCTTTAGAAGATATTGTGAAAGCTTTAGCCACTAACACTCAAATGTTTCAACAGGAAACAAGGGCTAGCATTAAAGACTTGGGGAACCAAATTTCACAACTGGCAGCCTCATTGAACAAAATTGAAGCTGAAAAAGGGAGGCTGCCATCTCAAGCTGAAATCAACCCAAGAGAGCATGTTAATGCCGTGACCTTTCAAAGTGGCAAAGAGGTGCAAACCACCACATCAAAAATGGCAGCACTTAAAAAGGAACAAGATAGCCTAAAACCATCAACTTCTGATGCACAAACTGAGGAGGTAAGCAACAAGCCAATTTTTCCAAAATCAAAAATTCTAATCCCACCTCCTTTTCCTGGCAGGTTGGCTAAATCAAAGAAAGAGGAGACCGAGCAGGAAATTCTTGAAACTCTTAGGAAGGTCGAAATCAACATACCCTTGCTGGATGCAATTAAGCAGGTGCCACGGTATGCCAAGTTTCTGAAGGAGTTGTGCACCAATAAAAAGAAGCTGAAAGTTGATGAGACAATCAAAGTTGGGGAGAATGTGTCAGCAATAATCCAAAGAAAGTTGCCTGAGAAGTGTAAGGACCCTGGTATGTTTACTATACCATGTGTAATAGGCAATTTTAATGTGAAAAAAGCTATGTTAGATTTGGGAGCCTCAATGAATGTCATGCCATATTCAATATATGCTTCTTTGAAACTTGGACCTTTGAATGAAACTAGTGTTGTGATGCAATTAGCTGATAAATCCAATGCCTATCCTAGGGGCATGGTTGAGGATGTTCTTGTGCAAGTAAATGATTTAATTTTTCCTGCTGATTTTTATATGCTTGATATGGAGAATGATGACCTAACTACTCCTATTTTGTTAGGAAGACCATTTTTAAAGACATCCAAGACCAAGATTGATGTGGATACTGGCACTCTCACAATGGAATTTGATGAAAAAATTGCACAGTTTAATATTTTTGACACATTAAAGGAAACTGACAAGGATAATTCTGTTTCTTTTGTTGAAAAAATTGATACTTTGGGGCAGAATGAATCAGGAACAAAGGTTGAAAACCAAGTAAGGTTTGCTCAAAAAGGTAAGAAAAAAAATGTCAAGTTGCACCAAGAACATGAGATGTCATTTGTGGTTGGACAAAAGGTGTTTCGCAAACACAAAAAAAGATGGAAAGAGTTATCTGGTAAGTCTGAGCTGCAGTGGATTGGACCATTTGTTATTACTGATATTTCTACTCATGGTGCAGTCGAGCTTAAAAGTTTGAAAACGGATAAAGTGTTCAACACTGAGATGCATAAGTTGAAGCCTTTTCATGAGGGATTCTCAAAGCACCCTGGTTGATGCAGGAAGAAACTATCTAGCCAAAGACAATAAAGAAAGGAACTTTTTGGGAGGCAACCCAAGCGTGGTTTTGTGCCACGAACAATTAGGATTTTTTTTTCTTTTTCTTTCTTTTATTTTTATTTTTATTTTTCAACTTTTATTTTTTAGGTTTCTTTATTCTCACAACTAATTTTCTTGGTCAGGCAATATTTCTTTCAAGCTGGAGGTGAACTGAACCATATGGGGCAGCAAGCTGAAATCAAATTCTGGGCAATAGATCATTGTGAAATCACTTTTCAGGGCGGTACCTTTTCTTTTCTTCATCTGTGCTTTTATTGTAAACATTGAGGACAATGTTTGATTTAAGTGTGAGGGAGTGGGTAGCTTGAGCCATAATTTTCTGTTGTCAAAAATTTTGAACTAAAATTTTTTTATTCATATTTTTTAGCATCGATCTGAATTGTTAGATGATTTCACTTTTTTTGTTCTTGAATGCTTAGCTTGAGTGTTGAGTTAGTAATTTATTAGTCTTTATGCAACTCTCAAATTTTATTTTTAAATTGTTATTGTTGCAATTTTTTATCAAGCTAGTTGATGGTTATCTTAAGAAGTTATCTTGATAAGCTGATTTTTTTCATCAAATTTGTGTACTTAGTACATTGATTTAAACCTTGTGAGATTATGAGCTTATTAAGTTGAATATGTGGTTTGTTCGGTTGATGGATGATTTGAATCACTTGAGAAAAAATAAATAAATAAAAATAAAAATTGTTTGACTTGTTGCATTCTGCAAAAAAAAAAAAAAAAAAAAAGAGAGAAATTTGCTACTCCGCTGTTCTGGGTATTGAAGTAGGTTGGGGTCTTCTCCTAAGGCAAGAGTCGATCACTGCTCGAAAAGGTACTAGGAATATGAGTATGGTCAAAGACCACTTTGGAGTTGTGTCGAGTTAGTAGCTTGGGTATGGTAGAGCCCCTATTATACACTCGCTAAACGGCGGAACACAAGAAAAAGACAAAACAAGAAAAAAAAAGTGAAAAAAATCAAGTCAAATAAAAAAAAAAGTAAATTCTCATTTGATCTCTTATTTTTCATGGGTTTGTGGTAAGACCGGTTGTGCTTTTTGAGTTCTTATCTACCTGGTTTGTTCTCTTTACTTCGTGCAAAAGTTTGATGTTTTTCTCAGATTTTCAATGGTGATTGTTGCTAGCTTGAGAAGAAATTGTTTTCAATGACTTATTTAGTTTTGAGTTGCTATTGCCGAGTAGATTGCATGCTTAATTCCTCTTGTTAAGTTTTTCAAGACCCTTGGATGTGAAATTCTCTTACTCTGTTCAGCTCAAAAGTATGTTTCTATTTTGAGTTTTGCCCAGGGACGAGCAAAAGCTAAGTGTGGGGGAATTTGATAAGCTTATATTTATTATATTTATTTCTCTCATATTTAGTATGTTTTAATATGTTTTGAACCTTAAATATATATTTTGAGTATGTTTTGTAGCTTAGAGCATATCTGGACTTAATTGATTGAAAGTGAATTTAATTTGCCATTTTACAAGTTTTAATTTGGTTGTGCTCTTTCAGGATGTTGACAGATTGGTGATGTTCCGGTAGAAAAATCATATCTTGAGCTACAGAGATCGGAATGAAGTGATTCTTGATTCATTGGAAAGCTAACATCTGGAGCTACAAATCACATTCAGACCATAAAACCCAGTTTGCACGTTAAGAGGGTCAAATTCAGCTTCAAAGTCGCGATTTACGAGTCACCGCTGGTTCAGAAGCAGTTGCGGTATTTTGGGCATATCTTTGGCTGTAGATGTCCGTTTTATGCGATTCAGGTGTCGTTTCGAAGATAAGAAAGAGATCTACAACTTTTATGCTTTGAGTTTTGAGAAATAATGGCTGAATCAAGGTCGAATATCAGCTTGAAGTTGCTGTTGCTGTTCTGGAGCATTGCTTGGCTGACAACTTTGAAACCTTATAGTTATTTTGAATCTTTTTATTTGTTTTGGGGTACTTTTGTAACAATATAGAAAGTTTAGGGAGTTTTTATGAGTTTAGCCATAGGTTTTAGTTTTCTTTGGGTTTAAAAGTGGCTGCCGCCGCCTGGACCCCGGCGCATCTTCTCTCTTTTTCGCTTTTTAGTTTTTTTTCAATTATTCTTCTTTGTTTTTCTTTTGATCATGGCTGAGTAATTTTTCTGGTTTAGTTCTAGGGACGATTTCCATCACCAACACCGGTTGTGAGGATTAATTTTTCTTGCTTAAACTTTCTTTAATTTCAAGTATTTACTTCTTTGTTGTTCAGATTTATTGCAATTAATTTTCCTGTTCTCGCTTGTTGAATTGGTTCTGCAATTGCAAATCTGCTTGATTTTCTTTCAACCGCTTAGGTGAAGAATTCAATTAGAAGCAAGTGAATTGATTGGAGATTACTTTTATTTCTGGTTAGTTCATACGAAGAAGTAAGACAGGTTAAATTGTTCAAGCTTTTTAAATTATTGCCTGGAATAAACTTTTTGGTTCATTGTTCTTAATGCTAATTTTGGGTTTATTAGAAATTACTTTTCAATATCTGATTACTTAAAATTAAGAAATTAATCTAAAGCTTTTTCTGGTTAATTTTACTGCTGAATTCTTAGGATTCTTTTTTAGCTTTAAAGAGAGTCCTGTTTATTTACTTGGATTAAAGAAATATTTTCTTTCGATGATCAACTGCGTGATTGGAATCAGGGGCAGAGCCAGAAAAAATTATCAGTGGGGGCAACAGATAATTCTTTTAAATATGTAACTATAAAATTTAGAACCTGTGGGGCCAAATTATAAATTTTATTAAAGAAACAATACTAAATATGTAATTTTCCCAAAATTTCTAAAATTGAGTGGGGGCAATTGCCCCCTCTGGGTTAAACGTGGCTCCGCCACTGATTGGAATGGATAATCAACCCTAAACTGAGCGTTTTTAGTATTACTTAATTTCATTTTAATTCTACAGTTAATTTAATTCAGCATTCGTTTCAAGAAAACCCTCCCAGCCTTTTATTTCAATTTTTTGATAGGAAGCTTTTGGTTAAATAAATTTCTCTTGGGATTCGACCTGGTTTTCTTTATTTTGAGTTGTTAGGGATACCAGAATTATTTTTTGCGGTTTCGACGACCGACCACCTAGCATGCCTTTCATATGTCATAGACTTCATCTAACATGTATTATATCATTTAGTCGAGCTAGTAACTACGTCATATCTCCCATATGTAAGAATGCTCACGAGCCATGTTACAGGCCACCACTTTGTTGGTAACCGTCTACAACCACTTCTTCAACCACCCCTTGTGCATTGCACATGCCACTACCATACATGAGCTAGACATAGGTCCATCTTGCCTTGCTCACATCACTACCTCATAGACCACACACGTAACCCACACATTCAAGGATGAAGCGTATTGTCATGGAACCCACACAAAGTCTACCTAGCCACAAACCCACAAACCTAATGAGCATGGCACCAACCTTGGGCCACCTCTATGCATGTGCCCCCATAAGCATCTGTTGCACAACAACCATGTGCCACCACAGACACATGTTTTCAGCGTTACTTATGCGCTTCCTTGAGCCCACTGTAAGCACCTCGCCTACTCCACGTGCTCTTTATGCTACAAATCCAAGCCAAATATACCTTATTCGCTGCTTGGGCCCTAGTATGTGCAAGGTTGCCTATACACTAGCCATCATTTTGTAGCAAAGCCACTTAGGGGTCTGACAAGAAAGTCAGTGCATTATAATGAGAGCATACTAGCATTTAGATTAACAATATAGTTAGGTTTTTTTTGGGAATAGTGTTAGCGTTTAACGTTAAAGGCCAAAGAAAACATTCATCAGTAACTTTTGATATTAGAAGTTTGGATAAACTATTATAGTTGATGATAATTTATTTCAACTTCTAACACTAATTTTAGATATTATTTCCGAATAAAACCTTAATAGATGTATCAATAATATGAATAAGAAATCACAGTAAACATGTTTACATGTCCAACTTGAGAAAGTAAATGCATGCATATGGAAAAATCACACGGTAGGCATGATAATACCAAACTACAAAACCAATAGCATTTTCCTACTTCATATATATCCTAAATAATTAAGTTGTTTTTTTGTTTTGTGTTAATTATTAGTTTATTGAAATTTAGTGGGTTTAACATTTTCAACCTTTTTGTCTAGACAAGGCAATGGTGAGATTTGAACTTAAGCCTCAGTCCGATATATCTCCTAATTAAATAATACTTCTAAAGATGAGCATAATTTACTGTAGATGAATAATGCAAAAGTAAGGGTGGAAAATGCACTATTTATCAACAGTGCCACTTTTTTTTTTCCTTTTTTTTTTTACTAGATTAACTATTTTTAAAGTTCAGTCCACTTTTCGGCAAGTGGATTGCGTCCCGAAGGCCAGTGTTGTAATTTTTCTAGTTTAAGCCTTGGACCTGGGAGGCATATGTGGCCTACCTTTCAGGTATAAGGCCGGTGGTGTAACAAATGGATTATCCGTTGGATATGTATATGATGGGACAGGAGCAGTATATAGCAGTCCACTTTTTGCTGTTATTAAATGGGTTTCCCGTCCCAAAATTTTTAACCTTTGCCGTATAAGTCACTAATTTTAACCCATGTTAAATTTTGGTTCCCAAACTTAATAATTACTTAATATTCTTTCTATTTGCTCTCTTACTTCCCAAACTTTTTTGTTGTTTTTTTATGTACAATTTTTTGAAGCAAAATAAATTAAACACAAATTTTCATTTTCATCATATCTTTTCATTATTGATAATTGAGTTTTGTAGCATGAGTTATTTAATTCAAAAGCTTTATGGTTTAATAAAGTAATTTGGTCCATAATTGCTAGAATTGAAAGTGAACTTTTCTAAATAAATTTCTCACCAATTTTAAAAATTAGAATTTGAGTTGATAAGAGAAATTTTTTAGTTAATTATTCTTTAACGATAAAATAAAATAAGATCCATCATTTTTAAACTTGTACAATGATAGTTTTCAATCATAACTAATCATTTTAATGATAAGAACATAACATTAAAAAAACTTAACTCAAAATTAAAATAAAGTGAAATTTTAATTGATATTTATTTTAATGGTAAATTTATCAAAAAAAAATAGCCGCTACAAAGTGTTGGTAAAAAAAACCTAATACCAACTAAAGCAGAGACAAAAATAAAGTATCTTAAACCAAATAAACAAAAACAAATTCCACATGAAAATACAACAAATTACCTTAAAATGTCATATCAATTGGCAGTGGCGGATACATGTAAAATATATGAGGGTTTATGGATCTATTTTTCTAGAAAAATTTAATAAAATATATAATTAAGTAATCAAACTAGTTTTTAATGGACCCATAATTTTCACAATGTCTATTGAAATAAAGAATATATCCCTCTTATCTCGATAAAGATAAAAAATGAGTTTGCATTTTCTCTTCACTAGCAATTAAATAATGACAGAAGTCCTATATTAGTCATTTAATTTTCATGCATTTTCCTATCTAGGCCTTGATTTTTTTTGTCACTCTCTTTTGTCTAATTCAAATATATGGAAAAATTGTAGAGCTAATTAAGAACAAGACAAAGATAATAATATAAGCCAAATGAGATGAAATGTATAAATTTGGTGGCTAAAGGAGGACTTTTGTCTATTCCATTCTATATAATATAAACATCTTGCTCATTTTCCTTATATTTCACATAAGTTTTTAGTCACTGGATTGATGGCACCAAAAGAAAAAAAAAAGACATTAAATCAAACCATTTTTCACATTTCTTTTAAAAATTATTTTTTCATCAATTTACTATAGTATATGCATATTTATAAGTTTAATTACTTAATATTAGGATTTAATAGCTGTATGTATATGAAGACCATCATTTGAAAAAATCCTAGATCCGTCATTCAATAAAGACAAGAAGCTTCTCTTTAGCTTAGATCCTAGGTACTAGTCCTGCTGGAGCGCTTGTTGCTTGCTGGACAATATAGTGGATATTATCCACTATTATTTTTTATAATTAAATTAAATTCATCATCAATGTTATCTTTTAATGGAAATCACCCATTACCAATTTTGGTTTACACGGTGGATAATGATATGGTAAATATAGTTAGTGTGCTGACCCTATGTGACTAATGATGTGCATATTTTGTTCTAACGTAGCCTCTAAACTTTTGTATGGTAAATATAGTCAGTGTGATGACCCTATGTGACTAATGATGTGCATATTTTGTTTTAACATAGCCTCTAAACTTTTGTACACACAATAAATTTCTCTTAAATTTTATTTCTTCTCTCTTTCACTATCTTCTTCTTTTCCATCTCTCTCGTTGAACATCCTGGTACATTACTCTCATTGAACAAAAACACAAAGTTCATGATCAGAAAACCCTAATTCCCATTTGAACTAGAACAATCACAAAATGTAATAAAAAAACCCGAATCCTACCAATGAAGCGCTACCAACACACTGTAGCAAAATTGGAACTTCTTATGTAGAGAGAAAAAAAAAAAAAAGAATACCTTAAAAGAATTCTGGGTTCATCAATGGAATTCTTGATTCGATCCCTCTGCCTTATTCCACTCAGGAAAATTGCAGAATCTCGTTTCATTGCTGTAGACAATGTGTTCGACAAAATGCCTGATTGATCAATGATGACTACAAACCTTAAGGGCTCCAGCACCGCCTTGGTGGGTCTCGTCTATGAGAAATGCGCCAGATCGTCCGCTATTTTTCGTCGATAAGAAGGTGGATGAAGCTTCGAGCAAGTTCGATGAACATGCTCCTCCGATGGCTAAGCGAGTGGTTAGCCAGGCGCAATATTTGATGCACAAGGCTACCCAGAAGATGGAGAATTCATGAAGGAGGCAATCAAACTAAAGGACCTCGCACAGCCTTGCACTATCCCGCAGCTAAGTACAAGTACTTCCTCGTTGCAAACTCGGTGAAGCTGTGGGCTGCCCACATTTCAGAGAAATACAATGCTCTAGTCACAGAGATGGCACACAAGGGCTAACCAGTTGCTGGCTACATTCCTCTTGTCCCCGTTGAAGACATAGCCAAGGCAGCTAAGGAAACGGAAGCAACAGAAAATGGGAGAAGGCTGCCCAAGAACACGAACCTGCTCGGATTCAGATCAGAGGGTTGTGCTCTAGCTATCAGGTATTGAGTTGCTGCCCATATGTTTGTCTGTTTTGCAAAAATCTATAGCGAATATGAGTGGCACTTGATGGATTGACAACGTAGATAGCTGGACATCGTATAAGTGCGAACTTCTGCCCGTTTTTTAATGAAAATCACCGTTGAATTGTTCAAGAAAAACCCTCGTTCTTCTCATCCGCCATCCGCCATCCGCCATTCGTCTCTGTCCCAGCCCATGCTCCTCTTTTCCAATTAAATGTGGGTTTCCTTTGTTTGTTAATGGCGTTTGTGTTTTCCTCGATTGTTTGTTTTGGGTTGTATTGTTGCGGGTTGATTTTTCCAGTCGACAGGACTGTTGATAGAGATCTGTCACCTGTGAAGGAACTAGGATGGCGAAAGAAGGCCACCGGTGCTGGGGTGTCGTTGACACAGAGAGGAAAACCGGTGAAGTTTTATCATTGTTAGTTCGGGGACCTATGTGCATCAATGAATATAATTTGGGTATAAATGTTGTAATTTACCCATGAGGATGATAATGGCTTGGCTTTTTTTAAAAAAAATTATTTCTATTATTTAACAAACTTAAAAGAATATTCTTTAAAAAAATGAAATATCCTCTCCATTCTTCTTATAAGTAGCTAATATGTCAATGATCAAAATAACAGTTTTAGCCTTTTAGATCACTTAATCATAAATGTAAGTGAGCAATTTAACTAAAAAATCCAATAGTAAATCAGAGAGGGTATTAACCTGTTTAAGAATCAAAAGCCCTAACATGCAGTGGGTGAATCAGGATTTTTTGTTCCGCAGGGGGGGGGGGAGCATGAGCATGGAGGAGAGTTGACGGAGCCTGGAGATGACGGCATCGCAACGAAACAAAGCTAGAGATTGAGATTAAGTTATACTATGTCAAAAGTAATGGACCAAATCTTGCGAATTGGAAAAGCTTGAGGATTAATAGTTTAGAATATTTGCTTGTGGCTAGAGGGAACGAACAATTACTAATTTGATCCCTATTTCCTTCAGCACCAACCTCACTGCCACTCTATCTTTATATTCTTCTTTTATGTTCTGGGGACAAGAATGTATATTTAGCCCTTAATTTCTCTTGAATTAACCAATTAAGTACTCATATTTAAAGCTTTTCAAAATTTTCGGGGCAGCACCACTCCACCCCTATTATGGTCCGCAACTACTAACCGGAACAATACCTAAACCCGAGGATGCTCCAGAATCTTTTTGATTGCTGGTTCGAGAATTACGATAAAAAAAATGGGTGTCAAAGCCCTAACATGAATTGCAGCCTGCAATAGTTCTTCAGCTCAACGTCTTCATCAACTTCATTTAGCTTTGACTCTTATTCATCCTGAAAGACAAAAAACTACTAGTATTTTTTTTATATATATACTCACAGTGCATGTGATACATATAAAGATCATAAGCGGAGGAAATATATTCGAGATGAAGGAAATATTCACGTCACCTATGCTGAAGAAGTTTAATAAGTTTAAAGTTTAATCTGAAAATGAAAAAATTTGGGTTATTTTTTATTTATTTGGTCAAATTATTTGGTTCTTGCTTCTCAGTACCTAAAAGTAAATAATTTAGTTGGTGCTTAGCTAAAATGCAAGACACAAAATAAAACTTTAATGTTGTGACCACTGTTAAAGGATACGGATGGAGATTTAGAGCTTAACTCCAGCTTTTACCACCTCCTAAGAAAAAGGTCAGTAAATACTGATTCAAATATTTTTCATATCCTGAAAAAGGCAGGTATTTCTATATTTCCTTTAAATGCATAGTATCTCATAACTTTGTACCTTATTAAGATGCTTCTGATTACCAAAAATAATAAAATAAAACTATATACGCGAATTGCTGTAGTGTATGTGATCGGTGTGGTACTAATGATGTATCAATGAATTTTGTTCTATATTTTGTGTGAATAATATTGATTCAATAGGCCCAAAATTTGGCCTCACATGACCCAGAGCATTAAGAATGCAGACTTGGCCCAGTGATGAATTTGGTATGCTCTCGTATGTGGATCGTAAATTATCATATGATTTTGTAATTGTGGGAGTCCTTTATACTATCTTTGTCCCAAATTTTTTGTTACATTTTAGTTTTTTATTTAAATTTGACTTGAATTTATTTATATTATTATTGGACAAAAGGCTTTTAAAAAATTATATTTAAAATTTGCAAGACTTATGGTTTTTAAATATAACTTTTTTAAAAAATTATCAAATAATAATATAAAAAAATTTAAATTAAATTTAAATAAAACAATAAATTATAAATTTATAATCAAGAATTTAGGACGGAGGAATGGAAATATGTACATCCACCTCGTGGTGACAAAAGGATTAGTGTCTCCCAAACAATGGCGGAACCAGGTTTTCAGACTCGAGTTTGGGGGGGTGTTTGGGATAGGTGGAGGTGAGATGAGCGATAACCAAAGCTTAGTAGAAAAAAATTATTTAAATAATTATTTATAAAAATTAATTGTTTTATAAAAAATTATTTAAATAATTATTAGGTGTATATAGTATTTAAATAATATCTATTCTAAATAAAAAATGGTAAAATAATTACTTTCTTTTGATTAATTATCACTGACGTAGAGCAAAGGAGAAAGCGAGAGATAGAGAGACGTTGAAAGAGAATCAAGTTGCTTCAAGCAACGGCCAAAACTTGGGAGAAAGAAAAAAAAGGGAAATATATATAAAAAAAAGGGGGGCGAATAGCACCCAAGGGTCCCTAAATGTTTTTACTTTTTATTGTAAATTCATCCATAAGTTATCAACTATTGCATATTTGTCCCAATTCTGTCACTGACCACGTTAACTATTGGTCAATAAGTGAATTTGCAATGTCAAGCAAAGGTTTGAGATGAATATGTAATGGTTGAGAGGTTAGGGACGAATTTGTAATGAAAAGTAAAGATTTAGGGCTACTGGCACTATTTACCCTTTTTATATTCTTCCACCTGTTCTGGGGCAAATTTCACATTTGGTTAGGAGTGAACAAAATTTTGGTTATATCTGAAATAACCAAATAATCGAAAACAATTTCGATATTCAGTTATCAATTTTAGAAATAATTTCAATTATCGGTTATAATCGAAAACCAATATACAAAATTCAGTTCGGTTTTTGTTTGCCCTAACTAAAATTTGGTTAACCGAAATAACCTATTTTTTATTTTACTAATATTTAAGTTTAAGAGTTGGAAATGATTATGTGTGTGATGGACGTTTGTTATGTATATGTATGTGATGTTTGGATTTGAAATGAATTATAGATACTTACCATGTGATTAGAATGTGTGTTTAGACTGAAATATGTTGTGAATGTTTGAAGTTTAGAATGTGTATGTGTATAATTTGGTTATTTTGAATGAAAATCGAATAACCAAAAATTTTTTTCGATTATTTCGATTTTCTCCTATAATTCGGTTTATTCGATTATTAGTATATAAGATCAAAAATTGAATAAATTCGGTTATTCGGTATCGGTTAAAACTGAAAAAATCAAATAAGCACCCCTACATCTGGTCCTTAACTTCTCACCAAATGACCAACTTAATATCTCATATTTCAAAATTTCAATATTGTTGGGGGGTGGGGGGAAGAGCACCCCCTGCCCGTATGTGGTTCCACCACTGCTCCCAAAATATGTGCCAGCAAGTGAAGACCCTCGTCCTTGGTGAGAACCATTTCTATCTCGAGGTCCTCAGTTCTTTCCAAAGGGACTCTAAGTGAGGTCGGTCCTAGGCCAAGGCAGGCTGAATTTGTTATTACACCAATTTTGGGCCTTTTATGGGCCTACTTATCAATTGTTATCTCATTTTATTTTGTCTTTGTTTAAAATTCCTACAACCAAGATACTGATAACCCAAGCTTGGTTTTTACAGTTTAGTTTGTTTTTAGCAAAAGAAGAGGTTTATGGAGACCGTGCATTCTGGGGGTTCATGTTTATGATCATTGCATGGATTAGTGGAAGCATGGCCGATGACACTTAGTTGCAAAATAATGTAATGGTTACATATTTTGAAACTTTTCAAAGTTTGCAGACAAAAGTGTAGCATTGTGGAGAGATATAGAGCCCTATGTGTGATACAACTAAAAAATACACTTTCAGCTCTTGTACTTTTGGTACAAAACAATGTTGGCTCCTTGATTGGCAAAGGCTGGAGTACAGAAAGCTTCTACCAAAAAAGGGGGTTAATTGGAAGATGAAAAAGTATAGGACCATTAAATTAAAGCATAGGATCCTAGGGACCTTTCTTTAAATTTTCCATTTTCCATAAACATATTTTTGGGCCAAGATGGGCATTGCTCTTCTC